>OX246747.1:1445753-1963253 GCA_945910005.1 Isoperla grammatica | reverse complement strand
ATGGCCGCCAATAATGACTCACTGTACGGGAGTATGGCCGCCAACAATGACTCACTGTACGGGAGTATGGCCGCCAACAATGACTCACTGTACGGGAGTATGGCCGCCAACAATGACTCACTGTACGGGAGTATGGCCGCCAACAATGACTCACTGTACGGGAGTATGGCCGCCAACAATGACTCACTGTACGGGAGTATGGCCGCCAACAATGACTCACTGTACGGGAGTATGGCCGCCAACAATGACTCACTGTACGGGAGTATGGCCGCCAACAATGACTCACTGTACGGGAGTATGGCCGCCAACAATGACTCACTGTACGGGAGTATGGCCGCCAACAATGACTCACTGTACGGGAGTATGGCCGCCAACAATGACTCACTGTACGGGAGTATGGCCGCCAACAATGACTCACTGTACGGGAGTATGGCCGCCAACAATGACTAACTGTACGGGAGTATGGCCGCCAATAATGACTCACTGTACGGGAGTATGGCCGCCAACAATGACTCACTGTACGGGAGTATGGCCGCCAACAATGACTCACTGTACGGGAGTATGGCCGCCAACAATGACTCACTGTAAGGGAGTATGGCCGCCAACAATGACTCACTGTACGGGAGTATGGCCGCCAACAATGACTCACTGTACGGGAGTATGGCCACCAACAATGACTCACTGTACGGGAGTATGGCCGCCAACAATGACTCACTGTACTGGAGTATGGCCGCCAACAATGACTCACTGTACTGGAGTATGGCCGCCAACAATGACTCACTGTACTGGAGTATGGCCGCCAACAATGACTCACTGTACGGGAGTATGGCCACCAACAATGACTCACTGTACGGGAGTATGGCCGCCAACAATGACTCACTGTACTGGAGTATGGCCGCCAACAATGACTCACTGTACTGGAGTATGGCCGCCAACAATGACTCACTGTACTGGAGTATGGCCACCAACAATGACTCACTGTACAGGAGTATGGCCGCCAACAATGACTCACTGTACTGGAGTATGGCCACCAACAATGACTCACTGTACGGGAGTATGGCCGCCAACAATGACTCACTGTACGGAAGTATGGCCGCCAACAATGACTCACTGTACGGGAGTATGGCCGCCAACAATGACTCACTGTACGGGAGTATGGCCGCCAACAATGACTCACTGTACGGAAGTATGGCCGCCAACAATGACTCACTGTAGGGGAGTATGGCCGCAAACAATGACTCACTGTACAGGAGTATGGCCACCAACAATGACTCACTGTACGGGAGTATGGCCACCAACAATGACTCACTGTACGGGAGTATGGCCGCCAAGAATGACTCACTGTACGGGAGTATGGCCGCCAACAATGACTCACTGTACGGGAGTATGGCCGCCAACAATGACTCACTGTACGGGAGTATGGCCGCCAACAATGACTCACTGTACTGGAGTATGGCCACCAACAATGACTCACTGTACTGGAGTATGGCCACCAACAATGACTCACTGTACTGGAGTATGGCCACCAACAATGACTCACTGTACTGGAGTATGGCCACCAACAATGACTCACTGTACTGGAGTATGGCCACCAACAATGACTCACTGTACTGGAGTATGGCCACCAACAATGACTCACTGTACGGGAGTATGGCCACCAACAATGACTCACTGTACTGGAGTATGGCCACCAACAATGACTCACTGTACTGGAGTATGGCCACCAACAATGACTCACTGTACTGGAGTATGGCCACCAACAATGACTCACTGTACGGGAGTATGGCCGCCAACAATGACTCACTGTACGGGAGTATGGCCGCCAACAATGACTCACTGTACGGGAGTATGGCCGCCAACAATGACTCACTGTACTGGAGTATGGCCACCAACAATGACTCACTGTACGGGAGTATGGCCGCCAAGAATGACTCACTGTACGGGAGTATGGCCGCCAACAATGACTCACTGTACGGGAGTATGGCCGCCAACAATGACTCACTGTACTGGAGTATGGCCACCAACAATGACTCACTGTACGGGAGTATGGCCACCAACAATGACTCACTGTACTGGAGTATGGCCACCAACAATGACTCACTGTACGGGAGTATGGCCGCCAACAATGTCTCACTGTACGGGAGTATGGCCGCCAACAATGTCTCACTGTACGGGAGTATGGCCGCCAACAATGACTCACTGTACGGGAGTATGGCCGCCAACAATGACTCACTGTACGGGAGTATGGCCACCAACAATGACTCACTGTACGGGAGTATGGCCGCCAACAATGACTCACTGTACTGGAGTATGGCCACCAACAATGACTCACTGTACTGGAGTATGGCCACCAACAATGACTCACTGTACGGGAGTATGGCCGCCAACAATGACTCACTGTACGGGAGTATGGCCGCCAACAATGACTCACTGTACTGGAGTATGGCCACCAACAATGACTCACTGTACGGGAGTATGGCCGCCAACAATGACTCACTGTACGGGAGTATGGCCGCCAACAATGACTCACTGTACGGGAGTATGGCCACCAACAATGACTCACTGTACTGGAGTATGGCCGCCAACAATGACTCACTGTACTGGAGTATGGCCACCAACAATGACTCACTGTACTGGAGTATGGCCACCAACAATGACTCACTGTACGGGAGTATGGCCGCCAACAATGACTCACTGTACGGGAGTATGGCCGCCAACAATGACTCACTGTACGGGAGTATGGCCGCCAACAATGACTCACTGTACTGGAGTATGGCCACCAACAATGACTCACTGTACGGGAGTATGGCCGCCAAGAATGACTCACTGTACGGGAGTATGGCCGCCAACAATGACTCACTGTACGGGAGTATGGCCGCCAACAATGACTCACTGTACTGGAGTATGGCCACCAACAATGACTCACTGTACGGGAGTATGGCCGCAAACAATGACTCACTGTACGGGAGTATGGCCGCCAACAATGACTCACTGTACGGGAGTATGGCCGCCAACAATGGCTCACTGTACTGGAGTATGGCCGCCAACAATGACTCACTGTACGGGAGTATGGCCGCCAACAATGACTCACTGTACGGGAGTATGGCCGCCAACAATGACTCACTGTACGGGAGTATGGCCGCCAACAATGACTCACTGTACGGGAGTATGGCCGCCAACAATGACTCACTGTACGGGAGTATGGCCGCCAACAATGACTCACTGTACGGGAGTATGGCCGCCAACAATGACTCACTGTACGGGAGTATGGCCGCCAACAATGACTCACTGTACGGGAGTATGGCCGCCAACAATGACTCACTGTACGGGAGTATGGCCGCCAACAATGACTCACTGTACGGGAGTATGGCCGCCAATAATGACTCACTGTACGGGAGTATGACCACCAACAATGCCTCACCGAACAGGAGTATGGCGGTCAACAATGGCTCACTGTACTGGAGTATGGCCGCCAACAATGCCTCACCGAACAGGAGTATGGCGGTCAACAATGGCTCACTGTACGGGAGTATGGCCGCCAACAATGGCTCACTGTACGGGAGTATGGCCGCCAATAATGACTCACTGTACGGGAGTATGACCACCAACAATGCCTCACCGAACAGGAGTATGGCGGTCAACAATGACTCACTGTACGGGAGTATGACCACCAACAATGCCTCACCGAACAGGAGTATGGCGGTCAACAATGGCTCACTGTACTGGAGTATGGCCGCCAACAATGACTCACTGTACTGGAGTATGGCCGCCAACAATGTCTCACTGTACGGGAGTATGGCCGCCAACAATGACTCACTGTACGGGAGTATGGCCGCCAATAATGACTCACTGTACGGGAGTATGGCCGCCAACAATGACTCACTGTACGGGAGTATGGCCGCCAACAATGACTCACTGTACGGGAGTATGGCCGCCAACAATGTCTCACTGTACGGGAGTATGGCCACCAACAATGTCTCACTGTACGGGAGTATGGCCACCAACAATGACTCACTGTACTGGAGTATGGCCACCAACAATGTCTCACTGTACGGGAGTATGGCCGCCAACAATGACTCACTGTACTGGAGTATGGCCACCAACAATGACTCACTGTACGGGAGTATGGCCACCAACAATGACTCACTGTACGGGAGTATGGCCACCAACAATGTCTCACTGTACGGGAGTATGGCCGCCAACAATGACTCACTGTACTGGAGTATGGCCACCAACAATGACTCACTGTACGGGAGTATGGCCACCAACAATGTCTCACTGTACGGGAGTATGGCCGCCAACAATGACTCACTGTACTGGAGTATGGCCACCAACAATGTCTCACTGTACGGGAGTATGGCCACCAACAATGACTCACTGTACTGGAGTATGGCCACCAACAATGTCTCACTGTACTGGAGTATGGCCACCAACAATGACTCACTGTACTGGAGTATGGCCGCCAACAATGACTCACTGTACGGGTGTATGGCCGCCTACAATGACTCACTGTACGGGAGTATGGCCGCCAACAATGACTCACTGTACGGGAGTATGGCCGCCAACAATGACTCACTGTACGGGAGTATGGCCGCCAACAATGACTCACTGTACGGGAGTATGGCCGCCAACAATGGCTCACTGTACTGGAGTATGGCCGCCAACAATGACTCACTGTACGGGAGTATGGCCGCCAACAATGACTCACTGTACGGGAGTATGGCCGCCAACAATGACTCACTGTACGGGAGTATGGCCGCCAACAATGACTCACTGTACGGGAGTATGGCCGCCAACAATGACTCACTGTACGGGAGTATGGCCGCCAACAATGACTCACTGTACGGGAGTATGGCCGCCAACAATGACTCACTGTACGGGAGTATGGCCGCCAACAATGACTCACTGTACGGGAGTATGGCCGCCAACAATGACTCACTGTACGGGAGTATGGCCGCCAACAATGACTCACTGTACGGGAGTATGGCCGCCAATAATGACTCACTGTACGGGAGTATGACCACCAACAATGCCTCACCGAACAGGAGTATGGCGGTCAACAATGGCTCACTGTACTGGAGTATGGCCGCCAACAATGCCTCACCGAACAGGAGTATGGCGGTCAACAATGGCTCACTGTACGGGAGTATGGCCGCCAACAATGGCTCACTGTACGGGAGTATGGCCGCCAATAATGACTCACTGTACGGGAGTATGACCACCAACAATGCCTCACCGAACAGGAGTATGGCGGTCAACAATGACTCACTGTACGGGAGTATGACCACCAACAATGCCTCACCGAACAGGAGTATGGCGGTCAACAATGGCTCACTGTACTGGAGTATGGCCGCCAACAATGACTCACTGTACTGGAGTATGGCCGCCAACAATGTCTCACTGTACGGGAGTATGGCCGCCAACAATGACTCACTGTACGGGAGTATGGCCGCCAATAATGACTCACTGTACGGGAGTATGGCCGCCAACAATGACTCACTGTACGGGAGTATGGCCGCCAACAATGACTCACTGTACGGGAGTATGGCCGCCAACAATGTCTCACTGTACGGGAGTATGGCCGCCAACAATGACTCACTGTACGGGAGTATGGCCGCCAATAATGACTCACTGTACGGGAGTATGGCCGCCAATAATGACTCACTGTACGGGAGTATGACCACCAACAATGACTCACTGTACGGGAGTATGACCACCAACAATGCCTCACTGTACGGGAGTATGGCCGCCAACAATGACTCACTGTACGGGTGTATGGCCGCCTACAATGACTCACTGTACGGGAGTATGGCCGCCAATAATGGCTCACTGTACGGGAGTATGGCCGCAAACAATGACTCACTGTACGGGAGTATGGCCGCCAACAATGACTCACTGTACTGGAGTATGGCCACCAACAATGACTCACTGTACGGGAGTATGGCCGCCAATAATGGCTCACTGTACGGGAGTATGGCCGCAAACAATGACTCACTGTACGGGAGTATGGCCGCCAACAATGACTCACTGTACGGGAGTATGGCCGCCAATAATGGCTCACTGTACGGGAGTATGGCCGCAAACAATGACTCACTGTACGGGAGTATGGCCGCAAACAATGACTCACTGTACGGGAGTTTGGCCACCAACAATGACTCACTGTACGGGAGTATGGCCGCCAACAATGACTCACTGTACGGGAGTATGGCCGCCAATAATGACTCACTGTACGGGAGTATGGCCGCCAACAATGACTCACTGTACGGGAGTATGGCCGCCAATAATGGCTCACTGTACGGGAGTATGGCCGCAAACAATGACTCACTGTACGGGAGTATGGCCGCCAACAATGACTCACTGTAAGGGAGTATGGCCGCCAACAATGACTCACTGTACGGGAGTATGGCCGCCAACAATGACTCACTGTACGGGAGTATGGCCGCCAACAATGACTCACTGTACGGGAGTATGGCCACCAACAATGACTCACTGTACGGGAGTATGGCCGCCAACAATGACTCACTGTACGGGAGTATGGCCGCCAACAATGACTCACTGTACGGGAGTATGGCCGCCAACAATGACTCACTGTACGGGAGTATGGCCACCAACAATGACTCACTGTACGGGAGTATGGCCGCCAACAATGACTCACTGTACGGGAGTATGGCCGCCAACAATGACTCACTGTACGGGAGTATGGCCGCCAACAATGACTCACTGTACGGGAGTATGGCCACCAACAATGACTCACTGTACGGGAGTATGGCCGCCAACAATGACTCACTGTACGGGAGTATGGCCGCCAATAATGGCTCACTGTACGGGAGTATGGCCGCAAACAATGACTCACTGTACGGGAGTATGGCCGCCAACAATGACTCACTGTAAGGGAGTATGGCCGCCAACAATGACTCACTGTACTGGAGTATGGCCACCAACAATGACTCACTGTACGGGAGTATGGCCGCCAATAATGGCTCACTGTACGGGAGTATGGCCGCCAACAATGACTCACTGTACGGGAGTATGGCCGCCAACAATGACTCACTGTACGGGAGTATGGCCGCCAACAATGACTCACTGTACGGGAGTATGGCCGCCAATAATGGCTCACTGTACTGGAGTATGGCCACCAACAATGTCTCACTGTACGGGAGTATGGCCGCCAACAATGACTCACTGTACGGGAGTATGGCCGCCAACAATGACTCACTGTACGGGAGTATGGCGGCCAACAATGGCTCACTGTACTGGAGTATGGCCGCCAACAATGACTCACTGTACGGGAGTATGGCCGCCAACAATGACTCACTGTACGGGAGTATGGCCGCCAACAATGACTCACTGTACGGGAGTATGGCCGCCAACAATGACTCACTGTACGGGAGTATGGCCGCCAACAATGACTCACTGTACGGGAGTATGGCCGCCAACAATGACTCACTGTACGGGAGTATGGCCGCCAACAATGACTCACTGTACGGGAGTATGGCCGCCAACAATGACTCACTGTACGGGAGTATGGCCGCCAACAATGACTCACTGTACGGGAGTATGGCCGCCAACAATGACTCACTGTACGGGAGTATGGCCGCCAATAATGACTCACTGTACGGGAGTATGACCACCAACAATGCCTCACCGAACAGGAGTATGGCGGTCAACAATGGCTCACTGTACTGGAGTATGGCCGCCAACAATGACTCACTGTACGGGAGTATGGCCGCCAATAATGACTCACTGTACGGGAGTATGGCCGCCAACAATGACTCACTGTACGGGAGTATGGCCGCCAACAATGACTCACTGTACGGGAGTATGGCCGCCAATAATGACTCACTGTACGGGAGTATGGCCGCCAATAATGACTCACTGTACGGGAGTATGACCACCAACAATGCCTCACTGTACGGGAGTATGGCCACCAACAATGACTCACTGTACGGGAGTATGGCCGCCAACAATGACTCACTGTACGGGAGTATGGCCGCCAACAATGACTCACTGTACGGGAGTATGGCCGCCAACAATGACTCACTGTACTGGAGTATGGCCACCAACAATGACTCACTGTACGGGAGTATGGCCACCAACAATGACTCACTGTAAGGGAGTATGGCCGCCAACAATGACTCACTGTACGGGAGTATGGCCGCCAACAATGACTCACTGTACGGGAGTATGGCCGCCAACAATGACTCACTGTACTGGAGTATGGCCGCCAACAATGACTCACTGTACGGGAGTATGGCCGCCAACAATGACTCACTGTACGGGAGTATGGCCGCCAACAATGACTCACTGTACGGGAGTATGGCCGCCAACAATGACTCACTGTACTGGAGTATGGCCGCCAACAATGACTCACTGTACGGGAGTATGGCCGCCAACAATGACTCACTGTACTGGAGTATGGCCGCCAACAATGACTCACTGTACGGGAGTATGGCCGCCAACAATGACTCACTGTACGGGAGTATGGCCGCCAACAATGACTCACTGTACTGGAGTATGGCCGCCAACAATGACTCACTGTACGGGAGTATGGCCGCCAACAATGACTCACTGTACGGGAGTATGGCTGCCAACAATGACTCACTGTACGGGAGTATGGCCGCCAATAATGACTCACTGTACTGGAGTATGGCCGCCAACAATGTCTCACTGTACGGGAGTATGGCCACCAACAATGTCTCACTGTACGGGAGTATGGCCGCCAACAATGACTCACTGTACGGGAGTTTGGCCGCCAACAATGACTCACTGTACGGGAGTATGGCCGCCAACAATGACTCACTGTACGGGAGTATGGCCGCCAACAATGACTCACTGTACGGGAGTATGGCCGCCAACAATGACTCACTGTACGGGAGTATGGCCGCCAACAATGACTCACTGTACGGGAGTATGGCCGCCAACAATGACTCACTGTACTGGAGTATGGCCGCCAACAATGACTCACTGTACGGGAGTATGGCCGCCAACAATGACTCACTGTACTGGAGTATGGCCGCCAACAATGACTCACTGTACTGGAGTATGGCCGCCAACAATGACTCACTGTACGGGAGTATGGCCGCCAACAATGACTCACTGTACGGGAGTATGGCCGCCAACAATGATACTAACACCGGCTATTTAACGCGCTGTTTAGGGGGCGTTGAGATCTTGCGCGGCCGCCATTACGACCAAACACCATCCTCACAGCCTTCTCGACGGGTCAAGTCGCGAATCGAACCGACGTTCAAGAAAGCTGTGGCTCAATGTAACCCTTCAAAATGATTGAAATTACGAATTGTATTCGAGAAGGCTGTGTTTTAAAGAATGTTTGCAATGGCGGCCGAAGTTCAAAGATGTGAAAAGATAATACCCTATACCTATACACCCTACTACCCCCAACGTTAATACTCATACCGCCCTCAGATCTTTATCTACGGCTAAAGTCATCGATGGATTTCAGTCAAATTCAAAAGTCCAAACACCCCAGCCCGAACCGAGAATCGAACCCTGAACCAACTGCACTGGAACCTGTAACCCTCGTCCTTCTGCACTGGAACCTGTACCCCTGGACCTTCTGCACTGGAACCTGTACCTCTGGACCTGTACCTGGAACCTGTACCCCTGGACCTTCTGCACTGAAACCTGTACCCCTGGACCTGGACCTAGAACCTGTACCCCTGGACCTTCTGCACTGGAACCTGTACCTCTGGACCTTCTGCACTGGAACCTGTGTCCCTGGACCTTCTGCACTGGAACCTGAAACCCTGGACCTGTACCCCTGGACCTTCAACACTGGAACCTGTACCCCTTGACCATCTGCACTGGAACCTGTACCCCTGGACCTTCTGCACTGGAACCTGTACCCCTGGACCTTCTGCACTGGAACCTGTACCTCTGGACCTGTACCTGGAACCTGTACCCCTGGACCTTCTGCACTGAAACCTGTACCCCTGGACCTGGACCTAGAACCTGTACCCCTGGACCTTCTGCACTGGAACCTGTACCTCTGGACCTTCTGCACTGGAACCTGTGTCCCTGGACCTTCTGCACTGGAACCTGAAACCCTGGACCTGTACCCCTGGACCTTCAACACTGGAACCTGTACCCCTTGACCATCTGCACTGGAACCTGTACCCCTGGACCTTCTGCACTGGAACCTGTACCCCTGGACCTTCTGCACTGGAACCTGTACCCATGGACCTTCTGCACTGGAACCTGTACCCCTGGACCTTCTGCACTGGAACCTGTACCCCTGGACCTTCTACACTGGAACCTGTACCCATGGACCTTCTGCACTGGAACCTGTACCCCTGGACCTTCTGCACTGGAACCTGTGTCCCTGGACCTTCTGCACTGGAACCTGAAACCCTGGACCTTCTGCACTAGAACCTGTCCCCCTGGACCTTCTTAACTGAAACCTGTCCCCCTGGACCTTCTTAACTGAAACCTGTACCCCTGGACCTGGACCTGGAACGTGTACCCCTGGACCTTCTGCACTGGAACCTGTACCCCTGGACCTGGACCTGGAACGTGTACCCCTGGACCTTCTGCATTGAAACCTGTACCCCTGGACCTGGACCTGGAACCTGTACCCCTGGCCCTTCTGCACTGGAACCTGTACCCCTGGACCTGGACCTGGAACCTGTACCCCTGGACCTTCTGCACTGGAACCTGTACCCCTGGACCTGGACCTGGAACCTGTACCCCTGGACCTTCTTAACTTAAACCTGTACCCCTGGACCTGGACCTGGAACCTGTACCCCTGGACCTTCTGCACTGGAACCTGTACATCTGGACCTGGACCTGGAACCTGTACCCCTGGACCTTCTGCACTGAAACCTGTACCCCTGGACCTTCTGCACTGAAACCTGTACCCCTGGACCTTCTGCACTGGAACCTGTACCCCTGGACCTTCTGCACTGAAACCTGTACCCCTGGACCTGGACCTGGAACCTGTACCCCTGGACCTTCTGAACTGGAACCTGTACCCCAGGACCTGGACCTGGAACCTGTTCCCCTGGACCTTCTTAACTTAAACCTGTACCCCTGGACCTGGACCTGGAACCTGTACCCCTGGACCTTCTGCACTGGAACCTGTACCCCTGCACCTGGACCTGGAACCTGTACCCCTGGACCTTCTGCACTGGAACCTGTACCCCTGGACCTGGACCTGGAACCTTTACCCCTGGACCTTCTGCACTGGAACCTGTACCCCTGGACCTTCTGCACTGGAACCTGTACCCCTGGACCTGGACCTGGAACCTGTACCCCTGGACCTTCTTAACTTAAACCTGTACCCCTGGACCTGGACCTGGAACCTGTACCCCTGGACCTTCTGCACTGGAACCTGTACCCCTGGACCTGGACCTGGAACCTGTACCCCTGGACCTTCTGCACTGAAACCTGTACCCCTGGACCTTCTGCACTGAAACCTGTACCCCTGGACCTTCTGCACTGGAACCTGTACCCCTGGACCTTCTGCACTGAAACCTGTACCCCTGGACCTGGACCTGGAACCTGTACCCCTGGACCTTCTGCACTGGAACCTGTACCCCTGGACCTTCTTTACTTAAACCTGTACCCCTGGACCTGGACCTGGAACCTGTACCCCTGGACCTTCTGCACTGGAACCTGTACCCCTGGACCTGGACCTGGAACCTGTACCCCTGGACCTTCTGCACTGAAACCTGTACCCCTGGACCTTCTGCACTGAAACCTGTACCCCTGGACCTGGACCTGTTACCTGTACCCCTGGACCTTCTGCACTGGAACCTGTACCCCTGGACCTTCTGCACTGGAACCTGTACCCCTGGACCTTCTGCACTGGAACCTGTACCCCTGGACCTTCTGTACTGGAACCTGTACCCCTGGACCTTCTGCACTGGAACCTGTACCCCTGGACCTTCTGCACTGGAACCTGTACCCCTGGACCTTCTGCACTGGAACCTGTACCCCTGGACTTTCTGTACTGGAACCTGTACCCCTGGACTTTCTGCACTGGAACCTGTACCCCTGTACCTTCTGCACTGGAACCTGTACCCCTGGACCTTCTGCACTGGAACCTGTACCCCTGGACCTTCTACACTGGAACCTGTACCCCTGGACCTTCTGCACTGGAACCTGTACCCCTGGACCTTCTGCACTGGAACCTGTACCCCTGGACCTTCTGTACTGGAACCTGTACCCCTGGACCTTCTGTACTGGAACCTGTACCCCTGGACCTTCTGTACTGGAACCTGTACCCCTGGACCTTCTGTACTGGAACCTGTACCCCTGGACCTGGACCTGGAACCTGTACCCCTGGACCTGTGTCCTGGACCTTCTGCACTGAAACCTGTACCCCTGGACCTGGACCTGGAACCTGTACCCCTGGACCTGTGTCCTGGACCTTCTGCACTGAAACCTGTACCCCTGGACCTGGACCTGGACCTGTGTCCTGGACCTTCTGCACCGTAACCTGTACCCCTGGACCTGGACCTGGAACTTGTACCCCTGGACCTTCTGCACCGTAACCTGTACCCCTGGACCTGGACCTGGAACCTGTGTCCTGGACCTTCTGCAATGAAACCTGTACCCCTGGACCTGGACCTGGACCTGTGTCCTGGACCTTCTGCACTGAAACCTGTACCCCTGGACCTGGACCTGGACCTGTGTCCTGGACCTTCTGCACTGAAACCTGTACCCCTGGACCTTCTGCACTGAAACCTGTACCCCTGGACCTGGTCCTGGAACCTGTTCCCCTGGATCTGTGTCCTGGACCTTCTGCACTGAAACCTGTACCCCTGGACCTGGACCTGGAACCTGTACCCCTGGACCTGTGTCCTGGACCTTCTGCACTGAAACCTGTACTCCTGGACCTGGACCTGGACCTGTGTCCTGGACCTTCTGTACTGTAACCTGTACCCCTGGACCTGGACCTGGAACCTGTACCCCTGGACCTGTGTCCTGGACCTTCTGCACTGAAACCTGTACCCCTGGACCTGGACCTGGAACCTGTACCCCTGGACCTGTGTCCTGGACCTTCTGCACTGAAACCTGTACCCCTGGACCTGGACCTGGACCTGTGTCCTGGACCTGGAACCTGTACCCCTGGACCTTCTGCACCGTAACCTGTACCCCTGGACCTGGACCTGGAACCTGTACCCCTGGACCTGTGTCCTGGACCTTCTGCACCGTAACCTGTACCCCTGGACCTGGACCTGGAACCTTTACCCCTGGACCTTCTGCACCGTAACCTGTACCCCTGGACCTGGACCTGGACCTGTGTCCTGGACCTGGAACCTGTACCCCTGGACCTTCTGCACCGTAACCTGTACCCCTGGACCTGGACCTGGAACCTGTACCCCTGGACCTGTGTCCTGGACCTTCTTCACCGTAACCTGTACCCCTGGACCTGGACCTGGAACCTTTACCCCTGGACCTTCTGCACCGTAACCTGTACCCCTGGACCTGTACCTGGACCTGTGTCCTGGACCTTCTGTACTGTAACCTGTACCCCTGGACCTGTACCCCTGGACCTGGACCTGGACCTGTGTCCTGGACCTTCTGTACTGTAACCTGTACCCCTGGACCTGGACCTGGAACCTGTACCCCTGGACCTTCTGCACCGTAACCTGTACCCCTGGACCTGGACCTGGAACCTGGTTCCCCTGGACCTTCTGTACTGGAACCTGTACCCCTGGACCTGGACCTGGAACGTGTACCCCTGGACCTTCTGCACTGAAACCTGTACCCATGGACCTGGACCTGGAACCTGTACTCCCGGACCTGGACCTGGAACCTGTACCCCTGGACCTTCTGCACTGAAACCTGTACCCCTGGACCTGGACCTGGAACCTGTACCCCTGGACCTGGACCTGGAACCTGTACCCCTGGACCTTCTGCACTGAAACCTGTACTCCTGGACCTGGACCTGGAACCTGTACCCCTGGACCTTCTGTACTTAAACCTGTACCCCTGGACCTGGACCTGGAACCTGTACCCCTGGACCTTCTGCACTGGAACCTGTACCCCTGGACCTGTACCTGGAACCTGTACCCCTTGACCTGACCTGGAACCCACCAGAGCAACGAGCCACACATTATGATTATGATATTGGTTATGATGATTGAAAGTAGGCAATTAAGTATTAGTAGAAGTAGATGTGGTGCATCGATAATAATATAGCTAGTTGTAATGTATATATCGGTAGTCTTCATTTACAAGTGGCATAATTACTCTGTCTGCACTGTTTTGAAAACAATTAAAGATTAGACTGATAGCAGTTAGATCCGATAACGTTTATCAGTAGTAAGAAGTATCAGTAATGGGAAAAAACTCCAATCGTTGAAAGGCGAGAATCGAAGCTTTAATCAGTGACATTGATTAAGCTGTACAAAAATCAAAGAACACTCTTTTACACATACAGATATTTTCGTGGATATGAGAGCATTATAAGGTGGTGATTTACAGTTGTGTCTTTTATTTGGTTACAAACAGTTGTTTTTACGCAGAAGGAGAAATTATAAAGAAGGTTACATTTCCAATTTGAGGCAAGTTTAGTTAGTAATATTAATAGTAAACGCGTCTGTTGGTGTCGATAAGAAGTCAAGATTCTTTAGTTTTTTTCACACGGAAGTCACTGGCACATCTCAAGAAAAAAATATCAAAAACAATTAATTATTTAATATAACAAATTTCAAGAAAATACAAACTGTGTGTAAAACGTGCTAAAGTGTATGTCCGAGGCCAGGGGTGATAATAGTAAGACTGTGTGTTAGGGGATGAATGGGGGTAGAACCTGCTACAGTGTATGTCCGAGGCCAGGGGTGATAATAGTAAGAATGTGTGTTAGGGGATGAATGGGGGTAGAACCTGCTACAATGGATGTCCGAGGCCAGGGGTGATAATAGTAAGACTGTGTGTTTGGGGATGAATGGGGGTAGAACCTGCTACAGTGTATGTCCGAGGCCAGGGGTGATAATAGTAAGACTGTGTGTTAGGGGATTAATGGGGGTAGAACCTGCTACAGTGCATGTCCGAGGCCAGGGGTGATAATAGTAAGACTGTGTGTTAGGGGATGAATGGGGGTAGAACCTGCTACAGTGTATGTCCGAGGCCAGGGGTGATAATAGTAAGACTGTGTGTTAGGGGATGAATGGGGGTAGAACCTGCTACAGTGTATGTCCGAGGCCAGGGGTGATAATAGTAAGACTGTGTGTTAGGGGATGAATGGGGGCAGAACCTGCTACAGTGTATGTCCGAGGCCAGGGGTGATAATAGTAAGACTGTGTGTTAGGGGATGAATGAGAGTAGAACCTGCTACAGTGTATGTCCGAGGCCAGGGGTGATAATAGTAAGACTGTGTGTAAGGGGATGAATGGGGGTAGAACCTGCTACAGTGTATGTCCGAGGCCAGGGGTGATAATAGTAAGACTGTGTGTAAGGGGATGAATGGGGGTAGAACCTGCTACAGTGTATGTCCGAGGCCAGGGGTGATAATAGTAAGACTGTGTGTTAGGGGATGAATGGGGGTAGAACCTGCTACAGTGGATGTCCGAGGCCAGGGGTGATAATAGTAAGACTGTGTGTTAGGGGATGAATGGGGGTAGAACCTGCTACAGTGTATGTCCGAGGCCAGGGGTGATAATAGTAAGACTGTGTGTTAGGGGATGAATGGGGGTAGAACCTGCTACAGTGGATGTCCGAGGCCAGGGGTGATAATAGTAAGACTGTGTGTTAGGGGATGAATGGGGGTAGAACCTGCTACAGTGTATGTCCGAGGCCAGGGGTGATAATAGTAAGACTGTGTGTTAGGGGATGAATGGGGGTAGAACCTGCTACAGTGTATGTCCGAGGCCAGGGGTGATAATAGTAAGACTGTGTGTAAGGGGATGAAAGGGGGTAGAACCTGCTACAGTGGATATCCGAGGCCAGGGGTGATAATAGTAAGACTGTGTGTTAGGGGATGAATGGGGGTAGAACCTGCTACAGTGTATGTCCGAGGCCAGGGGTGATAATAGTAAGACTGTGTGTAAGGGGATGAAAGGGGGTAGAACCTGCTACAGTGTATGTCCGAGGCCAGGGGTGATAATAGTAAGACTGTGTGTAAGTGGATGAAAGGGGGTAGAACCTGCTACAGTGTATGTCCGAGGCCAGGGGTGATAATAGTAAGACTGTGTGTAAGGGGATGAAAGGGGGTAGAACCTGCTACAGTGGTTGTCGGATGTTCACTGTCCAACAGTCAATCACTGTATGATTCTACCCCGGGCCTGATGGCGACATTGCTCGGGGGCTGATGCTAATAGGACTCTTCAATTACAGGAAACCCAATGAATGTCAATCATGTCGGTGTCGCTGTTATCCTTGACGACGATGCTGGCTGTCGTCACGGCCGCGCAACGCGGCAACCCTGACGCCTGGCCTAACGACCACCAAGACACCCTGGGTTCAGGTAGCGATGAGCACATAAATATAAGTAGAAACATTCTCGAAGGACAAGACACACTGGGTTCAGGTAGCGATGAGCACATAAATATAAGAAGAAACATTCTCATAGGACAAGACACCCTGGGTTCAGTTAGCATAGAGCACATAAATATAAGTAGAAACATTCTGATAGGACAAGACACCATGGGTTCAGGTGGGGTTGAGCACATAAATATAAGTAGAAACATTCTCATAGGACAAGACACCCTGGGTTCAGGTAGCGTTGAGCACATAAATATAAGTAGAAACATTCTCATAGGACAAGACACCCTGGGTTCGGGTAGCGTTGAGCACATAAATATAAGTAGAAACATTCTCATAGGACAAGACTCCCTGGGTTCAGGTAGCGTTGAGCACATAAATATAAGTAGAAACATTCTCATAGGACAAGACACCCTGGGTTCAGGTAGCGTTGAGCACATAAATATAAGTAGAAACATTCTCATAGGACACGACACCCTGGGTTCAGGTGGGGTTGAGCACACAAATAAAAGTAGAAACATTCTCATAGGACAAGACACCCTGGGTTCAGGTAGCGTTGAGCACATAAATATAAGTAGAAACATTCTCATAGGACAAGACACCCTGGGTTCAGGTAGCGTTGAGCACATAAATATAAGTAGAAACATTCTCATAGGACAAGACACCCTGGGTTCGGGTAGCGTTGAACACACAAATATAAGTAGAAACATTCTCATAGGACACGACACCCTGGGTTCAGGTGGGGTTGAGCACACAAATATAAGTAGAAACATTCTCATAGGACAAGACACCCTGGGTTCGGGTAGCGTTGAGCACACAAATATAAGTAGAAACATTCTCATAGGACAAGACACCCTGGGTTCAGGTAGCGTTGAGCACATAAATATAAGTAGAAACATTCTCATAGGACAAGACACCCTGGGTTCGAGTAGCGTTGAACACACAAATATAAGTAGAAACATTTTCATAGGACAAGACACCCTGGGTTCAGGTAGCGTTGAACACACAAATATAAGTAGAAACATTCTCATAGGACAAGACACCCTGGGTTCAGGTAGCGTTGAGCACATAAATATAAGTAGAAACATTCTCATAGGACAAGACACCCTGGGTTCAGGTAGCGTTGAGCACATAAATATAAGTAGAAACATTCTCATAGGACAAGACACCCTGGACCCCTATTCTGTAATTTCCCGATATGGATCCGTGCCGATTCCAAAGCGTGTATATTAGTCGTTCCCATAGCGGGTCTAGCGCGAAAATAAAAAAATAGCTATTCTATAGCGTAGTCCGATATGGGTAGGCCGATATGGGACTGCCGTGCCGTGCCGAGCCGAGGAAATCACTCAGAGACGGAGCTGCCGAAGTCGTAACCAATCAGAAACTCAGCTTTACCGAGTGCTTCGCAGTTCGCACAAGTCATGATGTGCAGTTCGCACAAGTCATGTTGTGATCGTCTTTTGTTTTTGTTTATAACCTCAAAATGCCATCGACCGAAAACGTTGTTCAGTGTTGTTTAAAACATACTAGGCCTAGCATTCTGCTGCCACTATGTGTACATATGAGTAGGGCTAACGCTGTGAAGGTCTAGGCTTAGACATACGACCTTTAGGGGGAGGGGATATTTAGGCCTAGACCTGCATTGAATATTAATTTAAAGCTAAGTCAGTAAATACGTGTATAGTTTGACATAACCTCAACAAAATAATATTTAATACAGTATGGAAAAGAATTTCAACTTACAACGTACAATATTTCTTCGTGAGAATCTAAATCGTCTCCTAATTTCCGCTGAAAACAAATGTTAATTAGATAAAAACAACGTTTAACACGCATATCGGCCTAGAAAGAGGTGCCAAATCCGTATCGGGTTTTACGCTTCCATTCCGGGTTAAATTTGGCGGTATCGGGCATAAAAAAGTTACATAATCGCTCTCGCCCGCTTTCGACCCATAGCGGCCCGAATCGGTATCGGGAGTTTCATAAAACAGTTACCGAATAGGGGTCCTGGGTTCAGGTAGCGTTGAGCACATAAATATAAGTAGAAACATTCTCATAGGACAAGACACCCTGGGTTCAGGTAGCGTTGAGCACATAAATATAAGTAGAAACATTTTCATAGGACAAGACACCCTGGGTTCGGGTAGGGTTGAGCACACAAATATAAGTAGAAACATTTTCATAGGACAAGACACCCTAGGTTCGGGTAGGGTTGAGCACATAAATATAAGTAGGAACATTCTCATAGGACAAGACACCCTGGGTTCGGGTAGCGTTGAGCACATAAATATAAGTAGAAACATTCTCAAAGGACAAGACACCCTGGGTTCAGGTGGGGTTGAGCACATAAATATAAGTAGAAACATTCTCATAGGACAAGACACCCTGGGTTCGGGTAGCGTTGAGCACATAAATATAAGTAGAAACATTCTCATAGGACAAGACACCCTGGGTTCAGGTAGCGTTGAGCACATAAATATAAGTAGAAACATTCTCACAGGACAAGACGTACCCTGGGTTCAGGTAGCGTTGAGCACATAAATATAAGTAGAAACATTCTCATAGGACAAGACACCCTGGGTTCAGGTAGCGTTGAGCACATAAATATAAGTAGAAACATTCTCATAGGACAAGACACCCTGGGTTCAGGTAGCGTTGAGCACATAAATATAAGTAGAAACATTCTCATAGGACAAGACACCCTGGGTTCAGGTAGCGTTGAGCACACAAATATAAGTAGAAACATTCTCACAGGACAAGACACCCTGGCTTCAGGTAGCGTTGAGCACATAAATATAAGTAGAAACATTCTCATAGGACAAGACACCCTGGGTTCAGGAAGCACTGAGCACATAAATATAAGTAGAAACATTCTCATAGGACAAGACACCCTGGGTTCAGGTAGCGTTGAGCACATAAATATAAGTAGAAACATTCTCACAGGACAAGACACCCTGGGTTCAGGTAGCGTTGAGCACATAAATATAAGTAGAAACATTCTCATAGGACAAGACACCCTGGGTTCAGGTAGCGTTGAGCACATAAATATAAGTAGAAACATTCTCATAGGACAAGACACCCTGGGTTCAGGTAGCGTTGAGCACATAAATATAAGTAGAAACATTCTCATAGGACAAGACACCCTGGGTTCAGGTGGGGTTGAGCACATAAATATAAGTAGAAACATTCTTATAGGACAAGACACCCTGGGTTCAGGTGGGGTTGAGCACATAAATATAAGTAGAAACATTCTCATTGGACAAGACACCCTGGGTTCAGGTAGCGTTGAGCACATAAATATAAGTAGAAACATTCTCATAGGACAAGACACCCTGGGTTCAGGTAGCGTTGAGCACATAAATATAAGTAGAAACATTCTCATAGGACAAGACACCCTGGGTTCAGGTAGCGTTGAGCACACAAATATAAGTAGATACATTCTCACAGGACAAGACACCCTGGGTTCAGGTAGCGTTGAGCACATAAATATAAGTAGAAACATTCTCATAGGACAAGACACCCTGGGTTCAGGTCGCGTTGAGCACATAAATATAAGTAGAAACATTCTCATAGGACAAGACACCCTGGGTTCAGGTAGCGTTGAGCACATAAATATAAGTAGAAACATTCTCATAGGACAAGACACCCTGGGTTCAGGTAGCGTTGAGCACATAAATATAAGTAGAAACATTCTCATAGGACAAGACACCCTGGGTTCAGGTAGCGTTGAGCACATAAATATAAGTAGAAACATTCTCACAGGACAAGACACCCTGGGTTCAGGTAGCGTTGAGCACATAAATATAAGTAGAAACATTCTCATAGGACAAGACACCCTGGGTTCAGGTAGCGTTGAGCACATAAATATAAGTAGAAACATTCTCATAGGACAAGACACCCTGGGTTCAGGTAGCGTTGAGCACATAAATATAAGTAGAAACATTCTCATAGGACAAGACACCCTGGGTTCAGGTGGGGTTGAGCACATAAATATAAGTAGAAACATTCTTATAGGACAAGACACCCTGGGTTCAGGTGGGGTTGAGCACATAAATATAAGTAGAAACATTCTCATAGGACAAGACACCCTGGGTTCAGGTAGCGTTGAGCACATAAATATAAGTAGAAACATTCTCATAGGACAAGACACCCTGGGTTCAGGTAGCGTTGAGCACATAAATATAAGTAGAAACATTCTCATAGGACAAGACACCCTGGGTTCAGGTAACGTTGAGCACACAAATATAAGTAGAAACATTCTCACAGGACAAGACACCCTGGGTTCAGGTAGCGTTGAGCACATAAATATAAGTAGAAACATTCTCATAGGACAAGACACCCTGGGTTCAGGTAGCGTTGAGCACATAAATATAAGTAGAAACATTCTCATAGGACAAGACAACCTGGGTTCAGGTAGCGTTGAGCACATAAATATAAGTAGAAACATTCTCACAGGACAAGACACCCTGGGTTCAGGTAGCGTTGAGCACATAAATATAAGTAGAAACATTCTCATAGGACAAGACACCCTGGGTTCAGGTAGCGTTGAGCACATAAATATAAGTAGAAACATTCTCATAGGACAAGACACCCTGGGTTCAGGTAGCGTTGAGCACATAAATATAAGTAGAAACATTCTCATAGGACAAGACACCCTGGGTTCAGGTGGGGTTGAGCACATAAATATAAGTAGAAACATTCTTATAGGACAAGACACCCTAGGTTCAGGTGAGGTTGAGCACATAAATATAAGTAGAAACATTCTCATAGGACAAGACACCCTGGGTTCAGGTAGCGTTGAGCACATATATATAAGTAAAAACATTCTCATAGGACAAGACACCCTGGTTCAGGTGGGGTTGAGCACATAAATATAAGTAGAAACATTCTCATAGGACAAGACACCCTGGGTTCGGGTAGCGTTGAGCACATAAATATAAGTAGGAACATTCTCATAGAACAAGACACCCTGGGTTCAGGTAGCGTTGAGCACATAAATATAAGTAGAAACATTCTCATAGGACAAGACACCCTGGGTTCAGGTAGCGTTGAGCACACAAATATAAGTAGAAATATTCTCATAGGACAAGACACCCTGGGTTCAGGTAGCGTTGAGCACACAAATATACGTAGAAACATTCTCATAGAACAAGACACCCTGGGTTCAGGTAGCGATGAGCACACAAATATAAGTAGAAACATTCTCATAGGACAAGACACCCTGGGTTCAGGTAGCGTTGAGCACATAAATATAAGTAGAAACATTCTCATAGGACAAGACACCCTGGGTTCAGGTAGCGATGAGCACATAAATATAAGTAGAAACATTCTCGTAGGACAAGACACCCTGGGTTCAGATAGCGTTGAGCACATAAATATAAGTAGAAACATTCTCATAGGACAAGACACCCTGGGTTTAGGTAGCGTTGAGCACATAAATATAAGTAGAAACATGCTCATAGGACAAGACACCCTGGGTTCGGGTAGGGTTGAGCACATAAATATAAGTAGAAACATTCTCATAGGACAAGACACCCTGGGTTCGGGTAGCGTTGAGCACATAAATATAAGTAGAAACATTCTCATAGGACAAGACACCCTGGGTTCGGGTAGCGTTGAGCACATAAATATAAGTAGAAACATTCTCATAGGACAAGACACCCTGGGTTCGGGTAGGGTTGAGCACATAAATATAAGTAGAAACATTCTCATAGGACAAGACACCCTGGGTTCGGGTAGCGTTGAGCACATAAATATAAGTAGAAACATTCTCATAGGACAAGACACCCTGGGTTCGGGTAGCGTTGAGACATAAATATAAGTAGAAACATTCTCATAGGACAAGACACCCTGGGTTCAGGTAGCGTTGAGCACATAAATATAAGTAGAAACATTCTCATAGGACAAGACACCCTGGGTTCGGGTAGGGTTGAGCACATAAATATAAGTAGAAACATTCTCATAGGACAAGACACCCTGGGTTCAGGTAGCGTTGAGCACATTAATGTAAGTAGAAACATTCCCATAGGACAAGACACCCTGGGTTCAGGTAGCGTTGAGCACATAAATATAAGTAGAAACATTCTCACAGGACAAGACACCCTGGGTTCATATAGCGTTGAGCACACAAATATAAGTAGAAACATTCTCATAGGACAAGACACCCTGGGCTCAGGTAGCGTTGAGCACATAAATATAAGTAGAAACATTCTCATAGGACAAGACACCCTGGGTTCAGGTAGCGTTGAGCACATAAATATAAGTAGAAACATTCTCATAGGACAAGACACCCTGGGTTCAGGTAGCGTTGAGCACATAAATATAAGAAGAAACATTCTCATAGGACAAGACACCCTGGGTTCAGGTAGCGTTGAACACAAATATAAGTAGAAACATTCTCACAGGACAAGACACCCTGGGTTCAGGTAGCGTTGAACACACTAATATAAGTAGAAACATTCTCATAGGACAAGACACCCTGGGTTCAGGTAGCGTTGAGCACATAAATATAAGAAAAAAACATTCTCACAGGACAAGACACCCTGGGTTCAGGTATCGTTGAGCACACAAATACAAGTAGAAACATTCTCACAGGACAAGACACCCTGGGTTCAGGTAGCGTTGAGCACACAAATATAAGTAGAAACATTCTCACAGGACAAGACACCCTGGGTTCAGGTAGCGTTGAGCACATAAATGTAAGTAGAAACATTCTCACAGGACAAGACACCCTGGGTTCAGGTAGCGTTGAACACACAAATATAAGTAGAAACATTCTCATAGGACAAGACACCCTGGGTTCAGGTAGCGTTGAGCACATAAATATAAGTAGAAACATTCTCACAGGACAAGACACCCTGGGTTCAGGTAGCGTTGAGCACACAAATATAAGTAGAAACATTCTCACAGGACAAGACACCCTGGGTTCAGGTAGCGTTGGGCACATAAATATAAGTAGAAACATTCTCACAGGACAAGACACCCTGGGTTCAGGTAAAGTTGAGCACACAAATATAAGTAGAAACATTCTCACAGGACAAGACACCCTGGGTTCAGGTAGCGTTGGGCACATAAATATAAGTAGAAACATTCTCACAGGACAAGACACCCTGGGTTCAGGTAGCGTTGAGCACACAAATATAAGTAGAAACATTCTCACAGGACAAGACACCCTGGGTTCAGGTAGCGTTGAGCACATAAATGTAAGTAGAAACATTCTCACAGGACAAAACACCCTGGGTTCAGGTAGCGTTGAACACACAAATATAAGTAGAAACATTCTCATAGGACAAGACACCCTGGGTTCAGGTAGCGTTGAGCACATAAATATAAGTAGAAACATTCTCACATGACCAGACACTCTGGGTTCAGGTAGCGTTGAACACACAAATATAAGTAGAAACATTCTCATAGGACAAGACACCCTGGGTTCAGGTAGCGTTGAGCACATAAATATAAGTAGAAACATTCTCACAGGACAAGACACCCTGGGTTCAGGTAGCGTTGAACACACAAATATAAGTAGAAACATTCTCATAGGACAAGACACCCTGGGTTCAGGTAGCGTTGAGCACATAAATATAAGTAGAAACATTTTCACAGGACAAGACACCCTGGGTTCAGGTAGCGTTGAACACACAAATATAAGTAGAAACATTCTCATAGGACAAGACACCCTGGGTTCAGGTAGCGTTGAGCACATAAATATAAGTAGAAACATTCTCATAGGACAAGACACCCTGGGTTCAGGTAGCGTTGAGCACATAAATATAAGTAGAAACATTCTCATAGGACAAGACACCCTGGGTTCAGGTAGCGTTGAGCACACAAATATAAGTAGAAACATTCTCACAGGACAAGACACCCTGGGTTCAGGTAGCGTTGAGCACATAAATATAAGTAGAAACATTCTCGTAGGACAAGACACCCTGGGCTCAGGTAGCGTTGAGCACATAAATATAAGTAAAAACATTCTTATAGGACAAGACACCCTGGGTTCAGGTAGCGTTGAGCACATAAATATAAGTAGAAACATTTTCATAGGACAAGACACCCTGGGTTCGGGTAGGGTTGAGCACACAAATATAAGTAGAAACATTTTCATAGGACAAGACACCCTGGGTTCGGGTAGGGTTGAGCACATAAATATAAGTAGGAACATTCTCATAGGACAAGACACCCTGGGTTCGGGTAGCGTTGAGCACATAAATATAAGTAGAAACATTCTCAAAGGACAAGACACCCTGGGTTCAGGTGGGGTTGAGCACATAAATATAAGTAGAAACATTCTCATAGGACAAGACACCCTGGGTTCGGGTAGGGTTGAGCACATAAATATAAGTAGAAACATTCTCATAGGACAAGACACCCTGGGTTCAGGTAGCGTTGAGCACATTAATATAAGTAGAAACATTCCCATAGGACAAGACACCCTGGGTTCAGGTAGCGTTGAGCTCATAAATATAAGTAGAAACATTCTCACAGGACAAGACACCCTGGGTTCAGATAGCGTTGAGCACACAAATATAAGTAGAAACATTCTCAGAGGACAAGACACCCTGGGTTCAGGTAGCGTTGAGCACATAAATATAAGTAGAAACATTCTCATAGGACAAGACACCCTGGGTTCAGGTAGCGTTGAGCACATAAATATAAGTAGAAACATTCTCATAGGACAAGACACCCTGGGTTCAGGTAGCGTTGAGCACATAAATATAAGAAGAAACATTCTCATAGGACAAGACACCCTGGGTTCAGGTAGCGTTGAGCACACAAATATAAGTAGAAACATTCTCACAGGACAAGACACCCTGGGTTCAGGTAGCGTTGAACACACAAATATAAGTAGAAACATTCTCATAGGACAAGACACCCTGGGTTCAGGTAGCGTTGAGCACATAAATATAAGTAGAAAAATTCTCACAGGACAAGACACCCTGGGTTCAGGTAGCGTTGAGCACACAAATATAAGTAGAAACATTCTCACAGGACAAGACACCCTGGGTTCAGGTAGCGTTGAGCACACAAATATAAGTAGAAACATTCTCACAGGACAAGACACCCTGGGTTCAGGTAGCGTTGAGCACATAAATGTAAGTAGAAACATTCTCACAGGACAAGACACCCTGGGTTCAGGTAGCGTTGAACACACAAATATAAGTAGAAACATTCTCATAGGACAAGACACCCTGGGTTCAGGTAGCGTTGAGCACATAAATATAATTAGAAACATTATCACAGGACAAGACACCCTGGGTTCAGGTAGCGTTGAGCACACAAATATAAGTAGAAACATTCTCATAGGACAAGACACCCTGGGTTCAGGTAGCGTTGAGCACATAAATATAAGTAGAAACATTCTCATAGGACAAGACACCCTGGGTTCAGGTAGCGTTGAGCACATAAATATAAGTAGAAACATTCTCATAGGACAAGACACCCTGGGTTCAGGTAGCGTTGAGCACACAAATATAAGTAGAAACATTCTCACAGGACAAGACACCCTGGGTTCAGGTAGCGATGAGCACATAAATATAAGTAGAAACATTCTCGTAGGACAAGACACCCTGGGCTCAGGTAGCGTTGAGCACATAAATATAAGTAGAAACATTCTTATAGGACAAGACACCCTGGGTTCAGGTAGCGTTGAGCACATAAATATAAGTAGAAACATTCTCATAGGACAAGACACCCTGGGTTCAGGTAGCGTTGAGCACATAAATATAAGTAGAAACATTTTCATAGGACAAGACACCCTGGGTTCGGGTAGGGTTGAGCACACAAATATAAGTAGAAACATTTTCATAGGACAAGACACCCTGGGTTCGGGTAGGGTTGAGCACATAAATATAAGTAGGAACATTCTCATAGGACAAGACACCCTGGGTTCGGGTAGCCTGGGTTCGGGTAGCGTTGAGCACATAAATATAAGTAGAAACATTCTCATAGGACAAGACACACTGGGTTCGGGTAGCGTTGAGCACATAAATATAAGTAGAAACATTTTCATAGGACAAGACACCCTGGGTTCGGGTAGGGTTGAGCACATAAATATAAGTAGAAACATTCTCATAGGACAAGACACCCTGGGTTCGGGTAGCGTTGAGCACATAAATATAAGTAGAAACATTTTCATAGGACAAGACACCCTGGGTTCGGGTAGGGTTGAGCACATAAATATAAGTAGAAACATTCTCAAAGGACAAGACACCCTGGGTTCGGGTAGCGTTGAGCACACAAATATAAGTAGAAACATTTTCATAGGACAAGACACCCTGGGTTCGGGTTGGGTTGAGCACACAAATATAAGTAGAAACATTTTTATAGGACAAGACACCCTGGGTTCGGGTAGAGTTGAGCACATAAATATAAGTAGAAACATTCTCACAGGACAAGACACCCTGGGTTCGGGTAGAGTTGAGCACATAAATATAAGTAGAAACATTCTCATAGGAATGTATAGTTCGTGTGCCTCTAGTATATACGCGCCATTCAGGGGTCAACAATTGAGACACTGATCGAAGGAAGACATTGTTGGGAAAACATGATTAATTGATATTGGACTTTTCGTCTCATATTTTTGCAACTTTGCTTATCGAGACTTTTGAAGTTTATTGAAGTTATTAATTTATTGAAGTTATTGAAGTTTATAAACAATTTTGTGTATTTATAATACATTAGAATACCTCCAATTTATGTAAATATGTACCACTTAAGTATTTTGTCGACGTTTGGAGGTTATTGGACTGTATTTCTTTGTTATTATTTTCATTTTGTCTTGTTTTCCCAACCTGCCCAGGGACTGCTACCTTATCCTGGTGGGCAGGTTTGCGTGCTGTGGTGATCCCGAGAGCTAGGCCGGCGGAAGCGTATGCTTCTGGTAGGGCCACCCTGGCCGGACAGGTCGAGGAGGAGAAGTCAGACGAAGTGCTGTCCACACCCTCCCCACTTCCTTTTCATCCACCTTCCCCTATACCCCCCCCCCCCCGCCCTCCTACTTGCCCCTTTCCTGCAAATAGCCCCCATTTCATCTACATCTATCGCTTCCGCCGGCCTAGCTCTCGGGATCACCAAAGCACGCAAACCTGCCCACCAGGATAAGGTAGTAGTCTCTGGGCAGTTTGGGAAAACAAGACAAAATGAAAATAATAACAAAGAAATGCAGTCCAATAACCTCCAAACGTCGACAAAATACTTAAGTGGTACATATTATCACAAATTGGAGGTATTGTAATGTATTATAAATACACAAAATTGTTTATAAACTTCAATAACTTCAATAAATAAATAACTCCAAAAAACTTCAATAAATACTTAAAGGAAAGTATCCATAAAACTGGATGTTCTCAATAAAGAATTGAAATGAGATATTGTTTATTTCTTTACTGATTCGTTAGTGAAACCTTTCACACTATGACACCGGCAACTGAAAGAATGGCGTCCTTTACACGTATCGGTCATGTTTGACTCCGGGTTGTGCAGAACGAGCCTTGGTAGGAGTTAACATGGGGTTACTTACTTACTAAATACAATAGTTCACCATTGAACTTTGCTTGAACGCTCTCCGGGCTGGACCCTCTAGAGTAGATGAAGGAATACAGAGGTAAAACGCGTAAGCCCGAGGGCTGGGGTGATAATAAATATTGAGTGTAGGGATGACTGGGGGTAGAACCTCCTACAACGAAATCATTGTAAAAAAACGAGAAGAAAACTGAATTGGTGCTCAGTAGGAGCGAGGGGGAGCCGTCGCAGTCTAGGGCTGAACCGCCCAGGGTCCAGGGCTCTTACTATAGACTGGGACGGATCACGGCACCCGCCTCTTCTTTGCTGTCCGGGAAAGACGATCTGAGGGACATTTGGGAGCCCTCAAGAGACGAGCAGATGGTCGCTTAGGTCGCTTAGGCATTCTTCTTGGATGAACGGGGGGTCGCTAGGGTATTCTCACGGGGCGAGCCCTTGGGGTACCCGTGCTGGTGATCTCACGGGGCGAGCCCTTGGGGTACCCGTGCTGGTGATCTCACGGGGCGAGCCCTTGGGGTACCCGTGCTGGTGATCTCACGGGGCGAGCCCTCGGGGTACCCGTGCTGGTGATCTCACGGGGCGAGCCCTCGGGGTACCCGTGCTGGTGATCTCACGGGGCGAGCCCTTGGGGTACCCGTGCTGGTGATCTCACGGGGCGAGCCCTCGGGGTACCCGTGCTAGTGATCTCACAGGGCGAGCCCTCGGAGTACCCGTGCTGGTGATCTCACGGGGCGAGCCCTCGGGGTACCCGTGCTGGTGATCTCACGGGGCGAGCCCTTGGGGTACCCGTGCTGGTGATCTCACGGGGCGAGCCCTCGGGGTACCCGTGCTGGTGATCTCACAGGGCGAGCCCTCGGAGTACCCGTGCTGGTGATCTCACGGGGCGAGCCCTCGGGGTACCCGTGCTGGTGATCTCACGGGGCGAGACCTCGGGGTACCCGTGCCCAGATCTCACGGGGCGAGCACTCGGAGTACCCGTGCTGGTGATCTCACGTGGCGAGCCCTCGGAGTACCCAAGCTGGTGATCTCACGGGGCGAGCCCTCGGAGTACCCGTGCTGGTGATCGGGCGTCAAAGTTACCGAGAGTTTGTTAATGTACAGGAATGAGGCCCCAGGTGACTAACTAGGTATCGCGGTATTTGGAATAGTTGGGAAGGAATGCCCGAGAGCTTTTTCATTCAACCCCAGCATTCACCTATAGCGATACCTTCACTCATGATTGCTGGTAGTGGGTATCAACCCGCATTAGAGCCTAGCAGTGAGTCATGGAGATCAGTTTAAAGATAGGAACCAAAACCTTATTTTCTTAATATGCTCTTCAAGTTCAGGTGCTGTTTCAGTCGTCGAAAAGTCTTAGTTATTTTGTCGTAGAAAAACTGTCCAGCGAAAATTTTACCGTTTTCTTGACTAACTAGGTTTCGGTTGTGAGGGCATTTTATGTATAAAACACTATCATTCATAACCATATACAGCATTGGTTTTTGCTGAGAAAGCTTGCATTTTGCACTGTTGTGCATTGTTGTCATCGAAGATCTAGATGGCCGTGATAAGCTCTATCTAAAGGTTTTAAATAGTTATGTTACTGTGCATTTTGCACTGTTGTGCATTGTTGTCATCGAAGATCTAGATGGCCGTGATTAGCTCTATCTAATGGTTTTAAATAGTTATGTTACTGTGCATTTTGCACTGTTGTGCATTGTTGTCATCGAAGATCTAGATGGCCGTGATTAGCTCTATCTAAAGGTTTTAAATAGTTATGTTACTGTGCATTTTGCACTGTTGTGCATTGTTGTCATCGAAGATCTAGATGGCCGTGATTAGCTCTATCTAAAGGTTTTAAATAGTTATGTTACTGTGCATTTTGCACTGTTGTGCATTGTTGTCATCGAAGATCTAGATGGCCGTGATTAGCTCTATCTAAAGGTTTTAAATAGTTATGTTACTGTGCATTTTGCACTGTTGTGCATTGTTGTCATCGAAGATCTAGATGGCCGTGATTAGCTCTATCTAAGGGTCCTAGATCAATTCTGAAAAGGTATATTGCTGCTTCTCCACACATAACGTCTACTTCTCCAGAAATAGGTACTTCTACATTTACATCTACTTTATTGTTTGTTTATTTATTCAGTTGGAGAAGATGTTCCCCCAGCAATATCACCATCGGAAGTTACAAGCATCGAGATTCTTACTCTGTCTGCAACACACTATGAACCACCCTCCCAGGTGCGTGACGTCACCAGCCCGATGTGCGTCAAGGGGTTCACGCCCACTGACAAGCGGCCTCAGAGACACCAGACACTACAAGGAGATACCTGGGCTGCTCTCAATCAAGTCTGTGGAACTCTGCCAGGCTACCAGTTGTTACAGAAACCGTTCGTCTTTCTAGAACCGACCCCACCAGAGCACACTACCACAATATCGACAACAACACAATACCCAGAACCAACACAGGGACCACGCACTACCACAATAGCGACGACAACAGAATACCCAGAACCAACACAGGGACCACGCACTACCACAATAGCGACGACAACAGAATACCCAGAACCAACACAGGGACCACGCACTACCACAATAGCGACGACAACAGAATACCCAGAACCAACACAGGGACCACGCACTACAACAATAGCGACGACAACAGAATACCCAGAACCAAGACAGGGACCACGCCCTACAACAATAGCGACGACAACAGAATACCCAGAACCAAGACAGGGACCACGCCCTACAACAATAGCGACGACAACAGAATACCCAGAACCAAGACAGGGACCACGCCCTACAACAATAGCGACGACAACAGAATACCCAGAACCAAGACAGGGACCACGCCCTACAACAATAGCGACGACAACAGAATACCCAGAACCAACACAGGTACCACGCCCTACAACAATAGCGACGACAACAGAATACCCAGAACCAACACAGGTACCACGCCCTACAACAATAGCGACGACAACAGAATACCCAGAACCAACACAGGTACCACGCCCTACCACAATAGCGACGACAACAGAATACCCAGAACCAACACAGGTACCACGCCCTACCACAATAGCGACGACAACAGAATACCCAGAACCAGCACAGGGACCAAGCCCTACCACAATAGCGACGACAACAGAATACCCAGAACCAGCACAGGGACCACGCCCTACCACAATAGCGACGACAACAGAATACCCAGAACCAGCACAGGGACCACGCCCTACAACAATAGCGACGACAACAGAATACCCAGAACCAACACAGGTACCACGCCCTACAACAATAGCGACGACAACAGAATACCCAGAACCAACACAGGTACCACGCCCTACAACAATAGCGACGACAACAGAATACCCAGAACCAACACAGGTACCACGCCCTACAACAATAGCGACGACAACAGAATACCCAGAACCAGCACAGGTACCACGCCCTACAACAATAGCGACGACAACAGAATACCCAGAACCAGCACAGGTACCACGCCCTACAACGCCAACACGCAGGCCAGACGCAGCATTACAGCCACCGGTGACGGCTCCACTGGTGGTCGAAGGTGACCCCAGCCAACGTGCAGACCCGCCGAGGAAAGAGTGTTTCGAGAACGATACGGATAGTGACGTAGCGCCAATGGGCTTGAGGAGGATCGACCAGCAAATGTATTGGACGAACAGCTTCGGCATGGAAAATGAGGTAAATGTATTAATATACTTTCTTTAATGCGTCTAAATATTGTATGTGGCTCCGTGGTTTGAAGGCTTTGGAATACGCATGCACGCACACGCACACGCACACGCAAATAACTATTCCGTTTTATTCTGTATTTAGGAAATGGATAAACATGACTTCGACTTCATGGAACATGGGGCTCTCGACCGTAATGGTACGCTTGGAGGGTTGGCCGTCGATCACTATGTATGGTGTCTAGTTGACGAGAACTACAAGTTCAATGTTGTCATCTGTGAACTGGCAGACCGGAAGGACATTCGGGTTCCGGTGTTCGGTAAACCAGAAGAGTTTATCTCACGTAGCAGTGACACGTCAACAGCTGACAGAAGTGCTGACATGCTAACTAGAGCTGATTCTTGTCCAGAGCTCCTCTCCGCTGACGGCATCTGGCCAGAAACCCAAATAGGTAACATCCTTAATATACTCCCGCATACCTTACGGAAGACGATTTCGGTGCGCTAAAATAGATTAAAACTTGTTTTAATTTGTCCCAAAAGAAAATCAAAATAATATGTCATCCTATTTATGGAGAAGCCGTCGCAGTTGGCCGAGGTCGATTAGGCGTTGCAGTAACCGCGGTCTCTGCGTTCCAGGTTCAAATCCTAGCTAGCGTATGGATGTCATGTGGCGTTTTTCGATCCTCATAATCATTCACTCATCGTCTCGATTAGCCTCGTTGCAAAAATGTGGGACGTAAAATCCCAAATATCATCATTATTTATGGAGAATGTAGCGATGTACATAACATAACATAAAACATAAATACTTAGATTGTTAATGAGACCTGTGTGTGCTTTCAGGGGTTGTGTTGGTGAAGCGTACTGTTGATAATACCCTCACATCTATCGAATGCTATAACAACACTGAAGGGATGCCTACTTGGAGCGATGTTATAGCATGGACAGAGATCTGGGGACCCTGCGATAATGTAACTACCGACGAGACGAACTCTACAGTGGTTCTTGAGGACGCTGCCGATGCCCTCAATAAACTCACAGAGTTCCCGGTCCTCAGTAGACAGATGGGTGAGGTCGTGGACATTGTCAACCGCGTCCTGGACATTGACCCGTCAGTCCTGGCCGACAACAGCAACGCAACGCGCGGCATCCTTCAGGACCTCGAAGACATCCTTACAGACATGGTGCTGGAACCTGGACAAGACTCTGCCAAGGTAGAAACCCCATCGCTGTCGACACTTGTTGCTGACGTACGGAATCCAGCCAATCCGGTCGTCTACAGGTTTGCTTGGTTGAATGACAGACCGTCACAAGCCATCACCTGGGACAAACCGGCAGGCGACATCACGTTCGATAAAGACACGGATGTGGGCGTGGTCTTGTCCAGCGCGTTGACCTATCAGGATCAACGGGTCGCGTTCGCGGTCTTCGCCAACGACAACGCGTTCGTCTCGTCCAAACCCGTCGACCGTTACAAGATCAGCACCAGGGTCGTCAACGTCATCCTTAACGGTAGTTCGGGCGAGTTACCCGCGGGTCAATATGTCGAGATCAGATTCAAGTCCGCGTCTTCCTCCCCTGACAAACGATGCGTGTCTTGGGACTTCGGTATCGACGCTTGGTCGGCCGCCGGTTGTTCCCTGTTTAGCACAGAGGGTGGCGTGGATGTCTGCCATTGTTCCCACCTGACTCACTTTGCCATGCAGGTCACGCGTCATCCCGGCTACATTAGCGAGGCCGACCAGCTCGCTCTGGACATCATCTCCTACGTGGGCTGCACCCTCTCACTTGTTGGCCTCGCCTACGTCGTCGTGACTGCGCTGCTAAACCGAACATGGCGGCAAAACCTCAGCATTCAGATCCAACTACACACGTCGGCCGCTCTGGTGCTGAACATTGTCTCCTTCTTACTGGTCGCTAGTTGGGACACCGGCGACGGAAGTGCGGGCTGTGTTATGGTCGGCGTTGTGCTCCACTATTCACTGCTAGCCAGTTTCTGTTGGATCCTCGCGCTCTCATTGGTGCTGCGGAGGTTAGTGCCGGAGCCCACCGCGCAGGCGCCACAGGGCCGATATCGATATCCCGCCATCGCGTGGGGAGCGCCACTGCTTCCCGTCCTCACGCTGCTCCTTTCTAGTCCGTCTTCGTACACGGTGGACGCCGATGAGCGAGGGTTCTGCTATCCCTCTGGGACCGCATTCGACTACTCTGTCTTCGCTCCCATCCTCCTGGTCATCATCATCAACATCGCCGTCATCGTCAGTATCTATTCTAGCGTCTACTCGTTGCCATGCGGGAAGCAAGTGCTTAATGAAACAGACAACAAGAGAGGCAATATTCTTCAACGTGTACGTACGACCGTCTGTCTGTTAGTCTTCTTTGGAGTGACGTGGGTGTTTGGTTTGGTCGTGTCCTATGGGGTTGTCTTCTCTTATCTGTTCACCCTCACTAATTCTCTTCAGGGATTTGCTCTGTTCTTGTTTGTCGTGTATTTCAATAAAATAGCTCCAAAGCGTAAAGACTCTTCAGGACGGGCTGGACAGAGAGTTGACCGTTTCTCCATAGAGGGAACACAGGGCTTCCAAAATACCACTTCGTTTTCAAAAGCATAAGTATAACATTAAAGAGCAATTCCAATTTCAGCCTAAATGTTAGCTACTGTACTACTACTGGAATGAAAAGTAACTAAGTAATTTTATTCATTGGACTGATACACAGTATGTGTAACTGTAGATATTCAATTAGATAGAAAGAGAGAGCAATGAATAATCCTAAACCTAAATCCAATTTTACCGAATACATATTTTATGACACAATTTGTACAGATAATACAGTATAATGTATATAGTGGTGAGTTTACATTAAATAGTTTACATTTACTCACGTCTTTCTTTTCTTGTTCGTTTGCTTGTTGAACCCGCAACTGACGTCACATCCGGACTACAACAATGAACTGAACTGACGGACAACAACCAGCTGTGTAGATAATAAGATAGCAACGTTATAAGGACAACAAGTGTAGCGATAGTAACTGCTGCAATGACGGACAACAACCAGCTGTGTAGATAATAAGATAGCAACGTTATAAGGACAACAAGTGTAGCGATAGTAACTGCTGCAATGACGGACAACAACCAGCTGTGTAGATAATAAGATAGCAACGTTATAAGGACAACAAGTGTAGTGATAGTAATGCTGCAATGACAGACAACAACCAGCTGTGTAGATAATAAGATAGCAACGTTATAAGGACAACAAGTGTAGCGATAGTAACTGCTGCAATGACAGACAACAACCAGCTGTGTAGATAATAAGATAGCAACGTTATAAGGACAACAAGTGTAGCGATAGTAACTGCTGCAATGACAGACAACAACCAGCTGTGTAGATAATAAGATAGCAACGTTATAAGGACAACAAGTGTAGCGATAGTAACTGCTGCAATGACGGACAACAACCAGCTGTGTAGATAATAAGATAGCAACGTTATAAGGACAACAAGTGTAGTGATAGTAATGCTGCAATGACAGACAACAACCAGCTGTGTAGATAATAAGATAGCAACGTTATAAGGACAACAAGTGTAGCGATAGTAACTGCTGCAATGACAGACAACAACCAGCTGTGTAGATAATAAGATAGCAACGTTATAAGGACAACAAGTGTAGCGATAGTAACTGCTGCAATGACAGACAACAACCAGCTGTGTAGATAATAAGATAGCAACGTTATAAGGACAACAAGTGTAGCGATAGTAACTGCTGCAATGACGGACAACAACCAGCTGTGTAGATAATAAGATAGCAACGTTATAAGGACAACAAGTGTAGCGATAGTAACTGCTGCAATGACAGACAACAACCAGCTGTGTAGATAATAAGATAGCAACGTTATAAGGACAACAAGTGTAGTGATAGTAACTGCTGCAATGACGGACAACAACCAGCTGTGTAGATAATAAGATAGCAACGTTATAAGGACAACAAGTGTAGCGATAGTAACTGCTGCAATGACGGACAACAGCCAGCTGTGTAGATAATAAGATAGCAACGTTATAAGGACAACAAGTGTAGCGATAGTAACTGCTGCAATGACGGACAACAACCAGCTGTCTAGATAATAAGATAGCAACGTTATAAGGACAACAAGTGTAGCGATAGTAACTGCTGCAATGACGGACAACAGCCAGCTGTGTAGATAATAAGATAGCAACGTTATAAGGACAACAAGTGTAGCGATAGTAACTGCTGCAATGACGGACAACAACCACCTGTGTAGATAATAAGATAGCAACGTTATAAGGACAACAAGTGTAGCGATAGTAACTGCTGACATGACGGACAACAACCAGCTGTCTAGATAATAAGATAGCAACGTTATAAGGACAACAAGTGTAGCGATAGTAACTGCTGCAATGACGGACAACAACCAGCTGTCTAGATAATAAGATAGCAACGTTATAAGGACAACAAGTGTAGCGATAGTAACTGCTGCAATGACGGACAACAACCAGCTGTCTAGATAATAAGATAGCAACGTTATAAGGACAACAAGTGTAGCGATAGTAACTGCTGCAATGACGGACAACAACCAGCTGTGTAGATAATAAGATAGCAACGTTATAAGGACAACAAGTGTAGCGATAGTAACTGCTGCAATGACGGACAACAACCAGCTGTCTAGATAATAAGATAGCAACGTTATAAGGACAACAAGTGTAGCGATAGTAACTGCTGCAATGACGGACAACAGCCAGCTGTGTAGATAATAAGATAGCAACGTTATAAGGACAACAAGTGTAGCGATAGTAACTGTTGCAATGACGGACAACAACCAGCTGTGTAGATAATAAGATAGCAACGTTATAAGGACAACAAGTGTAGCGATAGTAACTGTTGCAATGACGGACAACAACCAGCTGTGTAGATAATAAGATAGCAACGTTATAAGGACAACAAGTGTAGCGATAGTAACACTGCTGCAATGACGGACAACAACCAGCTGTCTAGATAATAAGATAGCAACGTTATAAGGACAACAAGTGTAGCGATAGTAACTGTTGCAATGACGGACAACAACCAGCTGTCTAGATAATAAGATAGCAACGTTATAAGGACAACAAGTGTAGTGATAGTAATGCTGCAATGACGGACAATAACCAGCTGTGTAGATAATAAGATAGCAACGTTATAAGGACAACAAGTTTAGCGATAGTAACTGCTGCAATGACGGACAACAACTAGCTGTGTAGATAATAAGATAGCAACATTATAAGGACAACAAGTGTAGCGATAGTAACTGCTGCAATGACGGACAACAACCAGCTGTCTAGATAATAAGATAGCAACGTTATAAGGACAACAAGTGTAGCGATAGTAACTGCTGCAATGACGGACAACAACCAGCTGTCTAGATAATAAGATAGCAACGTTATAAGGACAACAAGTGTAGCGATAGTAACTGCTGCAATGACGGACAACAACCAGCTGTCTAGATAATAAGATAGCAACGTTATAAGGACAACAAGTGTAGCGATAGTAACTGCTGCAATGACAGACAACAACCAGCTGTGTAGATAATAAGATAGCAACGTTATAAGGACAACAAGTGTAGCGATAGTAACTGCTGCAATGACAGACAACAACCAGCTGTGTAGATAATAAGATAGCAACGTTATAAAGACAACAAGTGTAGCGATAGTAACTGCTGCAATGACGGACAACAACCAGCTGTGTAGATAATAAGATAGCAACGTTATAAGGACAACAAGTGTAGCGATAGTAACTGCTGCAATGACGGACAACAACCAGCTGTCTAGATAATAAGATAGCAACGTTATAAGGACAACAAGTGTAGCGATAGTAACAGCTGTTGCAATGACGGACAACAACCAGCTGTGTAGATAATAAGATAGCAACGTTATAAGGACAACAAGTGTAGTGATAGTAATGCTGCAATGACGGACAACAACCAGCTGTGTAGATAATAAGATAGCAACGTTATAAGGACAACAAGTGTAGCGATAGTAACTGCTGCAATGACGGACAACAACCAGCTGTGTAGATAATAAGATAGCAACGTTATAAGGACAACAAGTGTAGCGATAGTAATGCTGCAATGACGGACAATAACCAGCTGTGTAGATAATAAGATAGCAACGTTATAAGGACAACAAGTGTAGCGATAGTAACTGCTGCAATGACGGACAACAACCAGCTGTGTAGATAATAAGATAGCAACGTTATAAGGACAACAAGTGTAGCGATAGTAACTGCTGCAATGACGGACAACAACCAGCTGTCTAGATAATAAGATAGCAACGTTATAAGGACAACAAGTGTAGCGATAGTAACTGCTGCAATGACGGACAACAACCAGCTGTGTAGATAATAAGATAGCAACGTTATAAGGACAACAAGTGTAGCGATAGTAACTGCTGCAATGACGGACAACAACCAGCTGTCTAGATAATAAGATAGCAACGTTATAAGGACAACAAGTGTAGCGATAGTAACTGCTGCAATGACGGACAACAACCAGCTGTCTAGATAATAAGATAGCAACGTTATAAGGACAACAAGTGTAGCGATAGTAACTGCTGCAATGACGGACAACAACCAGCTGTCTAGATAATAAGATAGCAACGTTATAAGGACAACAAGTGTAGCGATAGTAACTGCTGCAATGACGGACAACAACCAGCTGTCTAGATAATAAGATAGCAACGTTATAAGGACAACAAGTGTAGCGATAGTAACTGCTGCAATGACGGACAACAACCAGCTGTCTAGATAATAAGATAGCAACGTTATAAGGACAACAAGTGTAGCGATAGTAACTGCTGCAATGACAGACAACAACCAGCTGTGTAGATAATAAGATAGCAACGTTATAAGGACAACAAGTGTAGCGATAGTAACTGCTGCAATGACAGACAACAACCAGCTGTGTAGATAATAAGATAGCAACGTTATAAAGACAACAAGTGTAGCGATAGTAACTGCTGCAATGACGGACAACAACCAGCTGTGTAGATAATAAGATAGCAACGTTATAAGGACAACAAGTGTAGCGATAGTAACTGCTGCAATGACGGACAACAACCAGCTGTCTAGATAATAAGATAGCAACGTTATAAGGACAACAAGTGTAGCGATAGTAACAGCTGTTGCAATGACGGACAACAACCAGCTGTGTAGATAATAAGATAGCAACGTTATAAGGACAACAAGTGTAGTGATAGTAATGCTGCAATGACGGACAACAACCAGCTGTGTAGATAATAAGATAGCAACGTTATAAGGACAACAAGTGTAGCGATAGTAACTGCTGCAATGACGGACAACAACCAGCTGTGTAGATAATAAGATAGCAACGTTATAAGGACAACAAGTGTAGCGATAGTAATGCTGCAATGACGGACAATAACCAGCTGTGTAGATAATAAGATAGCAACGTTATAAGGACAACAAGTGTAGCGATAGTAACTGCTGCAATGACGGACAACAACCAGCTGTGTAGATAATAAGATAGCAACGTTATAAGGACAACAAGTGTAGCGATAGTAACTGCTGCAATGACGGACAACAACCAGCTGTCTAGATAATAAGATAGCAACGTTATAAGGACAACAAGTGTAGCGATAGTAACTGCTGCAATGACGGACAACAACCAGCTGTCTAGATAATAAGATAGCAACGTTATAAGGACAACAAGTGTAGCGATAGTAACTGCTGCAATGACGGACAACAACCAGCTGTCTAGATAATAAGATAGCAACGTTATAAGGACAACAAGTGTAGCGATAGTAACTGCTGCAATGACGGACAACAACCACCTGTGTAGATAATAAGATAGCAACGTTATAAGGACAACAAGTGTAGCGATAGTAACTGCTGACATGACGGACAAAAACCAGCTGTCTAGATAATAAGATAGCAACGTTATAAGGACAACAAGTGTAGCGATAGTAACTGTTGCAATGACGGACAACAACCAGCTGTCTAGATAATAAGATAGCAACGTTATAAGGACAACAAGTGTAGCGATAGTAACTGTTGCAATGACGGACAACAACCAGCTGTCTAGATAATAAGATAGCAACGTTATAAGGACAACAAGTGTAGCGATAGTAACTGCTGACATGACGGACAACAACCAGCTGTCTAGATAATAAGATAGCAACGTTATAAGGACAACAAGTGTAGCGATAGTAACTGCTGCAATGACGGACAACAACCAGCTGTCTAGATAATAAGATAGCAACGTTATAAGGACAACAAGTGTAGCGATAGTAACTGCTGCAATGACGGACAACAACCAGCTGTCTAGATAATAAGATAGCAACGTTATAAGGACAACAAGTGTAGCGATAGTAACTGTTGCAATGACGGACAACAACCAGCTGTGTAGATAATAAGATAGCAACGTTATAAGGACAACAAGTGTAGCGATAGTAACTGCTGCAATGACGGACAACAACCAGCTGTCTAGATAATAAGATAGCAACGTTATAAGGACAACAAGTGTCGTAATAGTAACTGCTGCAATGACAGACAACAACCAGCTGTGTAGATAATAAGATAGCAACGTTATAAGGACAACAAGTGTAGCGATAGTAACTGCTGCAATGACGGACAACAACCAACTGTGTAGATAATAAGATAGCAACGTTATAAGGACAACAAGTGTAGCGATAGTAACTGCTGCAATGACAGACAACAACCAGCTGTGTAGATAATAAGATAGCAACGTTATAAGGACAACAAGTGTTGCGATAGTAACTGCTGCAATAAAGGACAACAACCAGCTGTGTAGATAATAAGATAGCAACGTTATAAGGACAACAAGTGTAGCGATAGTAACTGCTGCAATGACGGACAACAACCAACTGTGTAGATAATAAGATAGCAACGTTATAAGGACAACACTTGTAGTGCTAGTAACTGCTGCAATGAAGGACAACAACCAGCTGTGTAGATAATAAGATAGCAACGTTATAAGGACAACAAGTGTAGCGATAGTAACTGCTGCAATGAAGGACAACAACCAGCTGTGTAGATAATAAGATAGCAACGTTATAAGGACAACAAGTGTAGCGATAGTAACTGCTGCAATGACAGACAACAACCAGCTGTGTAGATAATAAGATAGCAACGTTATAAGGACAACAAGTGTAGCGATAGTAACTGCTGCAATGAAGGACAACAACCAGCTGTGTAGATAATAACATAGCAATGTTATAAGGACAACAAGTGTAGCGATAGTAACTGCTGCAATGACGGACAACAACCAGCTGTATAGATAATAAGATAGCAACGTTATAAGGACAACAAGTGTAGTGATAGTAACTGCTGCAATGACAGACAACAACCAGCTGTCTAGATAATAAGATAGCAACGTTATAAGGACAACAAGTGTAGCGATAGTAACTGCTGCAATGACGGACAACAACCAGCTGTGTAGATAATAAGATAGCAACGTTATAAGGACAACAAGTGTAGCGATAGTAACTGCTGCAATGACGGACAACAACCAGCTGTGTAGATAATAAGATAGCTACGTTATAAGGACAACAAGTGTAGCGATAGTAACTGCTGCAATAACGGACAACAACCAGCTGTGTAGATAATAAGATAGCAACGTTATAAGGACAACAAGTGTAGCGATAGTAACTGCTGCAATGACGGACAACCACCAGCTGTGTAGATAATAAGATAGCAACGTTATAAGGACAACAAGTGTAGTGATAGTAACTGCTGCAATGACAGACAACAACCAGCTGTCTAGATAATAAGATAGCAACGTTATAAGGACAACAAGTGTAGCGATAGTAACTGCTGCAATGACGGACAACAACCAGCTGTGTAGATAATAAGATAGCAACGTTATAAGGACAACAAGTGTAGCGATAGTAACTGCTGCAATGACGGACAACAACCAGCTGTGTAGATAATAAGATAGCAACGTTATAAGGACAACAAGTGTAGCGATAGTAACTGCTGCAATGACGGACAACAACCAGCTGTCTAGATAATAAGATAGCAACGTTATAAGGACAACACTTGTAGTGATAGTAACTGTTGCAATGACGGACAACAACCAGCTGTGTAGATAATAAGATAGCAACGTTATAAGGACAACAAGTGTAGCGATAGTAACTGCTGCAATGACGGACAACAACCAACTGTGTAGATAATAAGATAGCAACGTTATAAGGACAACAAGTGTAGCGATAGTAACTGCTGCAATGACGGACAACAACCAGCTGTGTAGACAATAAGATAACAACGTTATAAAGACAACAAGTGTAGTGATAGTAACTGCTGCAATGACGGACAACAACCAGCTGTGTAGATAATAAGATAGCAACGTTATAAGGACAACAAGTGTAGCGATAGTAACTGCTGCAATGACGGACAACAACCAGCTGTGTAGATAGTAAGATAGCAACGTTATAAGGACAACAAGTGTAGTGATAGTAACTGCTGCAATGACGGACAACAACCAGCTGTCTAGATAATAAGATAGCAACGTTATAAGGACAACAAGTGTAGCGATAGTAACTGCTGCAATGACGGACAACAACCAGCTGTGTAGATAATAAGATAGCAACGTTATAAGGACAACAAGTGTAGTGATAGTAACTGCTGCAATGACGGACAACAACCAGCTGTGTAGACAATAAGATAGCAACGTTATAAAGACAACAAGTGTAGTGATAGTAACTGCTGCAATGACGGACAACAACCAGCTGTGTAGATAATAAGATAGCAACGTTATAAGGACAACAAGTGTAGCGATAGTAACTGCTGCAATGACGGACAACAACCAGCTGTGTAGATAATAAGATAGCAACGTTATAAGGACAACAAGTGTAGCGATAGTAACTGCTGCAATGACAGACAACAACCAGCTGTGTAGATAATAGGATAGCAACGTTGTAAGGACAACAAGTGTAGCGATAGTAACTGCTGCAATGACAGACAACAACCAGCTGTGTAGATAATAGGATAGCAACGTTATAAGGACAACAAGTGTAGCGATAGTAACTGCTGCAATGACGGACAACAACCAGCTGTGTAGATAATAAGATAGCAACGTTATAAGGACAACAAGTGTAGCGATAGTAACTGCTGCAATGACGGACAACAACCAGCTGTCTAGATAATAGGATAGCAACGTTATAAGGACAACAAGTGTAGCGATAGTAACTGCTGCAATGACGGACAACAGCCAGCTGTCTAGATAATAAGATAGCAACGTTATAAGGACAACAACCAGCTGTCTAGATAATAAGATAGCAACGTTATAAGGACAACAAGTGTAGCGATAGTAACTGCTGCAATGACGGACAACAACCAGCTGTCTTGATAATAAGATAGCAACGTTATAAGGACATCAAGTGTAGCGATAGTAACTGCTGCAATGACGGACAACAACCAGCTGTCTAGATAATAAGATAGCAACGTTATAAGGACAACAAGTGTAGCGATAGTAACTGCTGCAATGACGGACAACAACCAGCTGTCTAGATAATAAGATAGCAACGTTATAAGGACAACAAGTGTAGCGATAGTAACTGCTGCAATGACGGACAACAGCCAGCTGTCTAGATAATAAGATAGCAACGTTATAAGGACAACAACCAGCTGTCTAGATAATAAGATAGCAACGTTATAAGGACAACAAGTGTAGCGATAGTAACTGCTGCAATGACGGACAACAACCAGCTGTCTAGATAATAAGATAGCAACGTTATAAGGACATCAAGTGTAGCGATAGTAACTGCTGCAATGACGGACAACAACCAGCTGTCTAGATAATAAGATAGCAACGTTATAAGGACAACAAGTGTAGCGATAGTAACTGCTGCAATGACGGACAACAACCAGCTGTCTAGATAATAAGATAGCAACGTTATAAGGACATCAAGTGTAGCGATAGGTACTGTTGCAATTGTTATGTTGGTAGTAAGTAGTTCATGTGTAGTAGTTTATAGTTTAGTTCATAAGTTGGTATTCCTGTAGGAGCGTCAGTGTGGAACGCAGGAACAGTCTGGAATGATTCTCGTGTTGTAGCTTGTATGAGAAACTTGCCAATAAATATAAGGAATGTGTTATGTCATGTTTTACTTTCGTGAACCCCGCTAACAGTGGCGACGAGGAAGTTTGAACTCCCGTGTTATTAAGCTGTGTATGGTCAAGAACCCGTGAATAGTTATGAACTGTGTATTATCATGAACTAGCAACTTAGGCCTGGGCTAGGCCCTAGACTGTGGTGTTAGACCATGGGCCAGCTAATAGAAACCGTCCCCCCCCCCCCCCCCCCCCCCGATGCGGAAGACTTGAAAGTGGTTTTGTGTACCTCTTAATATTACATTTTGATTTTCACTTGTTAGCCAACACAACTTTGGTGGAACAGCCAACCAGGGATGTCCAAAGATTTTGGTCTAAATAGTACAAATATTAATTGTGAGTCTTGTAGTAAGAAAGTAGTTAGTTTTACGTAAGGCTATAACTATGTATATTATTCTCTTATTTTTAAAAATTGTTTGAGACCCAATTCGCTTATATCTTCGGAGATATTACCCTGTGTCTTTTTGGACATCATGAAAGTCTTTAGTTACAAATGTCGTTTACGACCTGTGACGTGCCAAAATAAGCAGGTGCACACCACTCGGCAGGCCTGACGCACTTACCGGGCCGGACCGACTCAGTGGAGATGGGGGGTGGGCTAAGTTGCGGCTCGTCTTCAGATGGTGGGCGCCACTTCGTTTCGAGTAGATGACCTGTAGGGGATATTGTAGAAGGAACGAAGAAATTCTACGTTGAAAAATAACCCCAGTTCATGAGAGAGCAAAGATAGAGATTTATTATGAGAGAACGACTGACGACACATGGACAATGGTGGACAAGACACAGCTTGAGAGACTTCAGTCGATAAACATGAGAAAACAACACAAATGGTGCATTGACAAAAATACAATATAAGAAAAATAGAAAATACTTGTTTAGTTAAATACGCTACCCTTGATGGGCGTACGGTACATTTAGTTTACACGTTCGCTCTTCTTGAGCCTATTGTGACAATACACAAATACTTAGTAATAGTAAGGTAGAAAAATATGGAATAATCGGTAGGCCTTACAATGTAACTGTAGGTTAAAGCTTTTAAGCTCGGGCCTTCATGGGCACTGGGAGACTCTAAGCGACTAACCCTACGTCATGTAATTCCCTATCTCGGTCAGCCACGGACACTTTGAGATTCTAAGTACCCGTCAGTAACTTCTCGCCCTCACATTCGCCACGGAATAGGTTGAGGTTCAAAGCTACTACGGTACGTTAGTTAGTACATACAGAAGAGGCTACGTGCCTACCTAGCAAGACGAGTTGCCAGCAAATCCCTCGGCTCTACCGGCCGTGACTATTGCTATCTTAAGACTAACAAGTTACTAAGGTTACGCTACACCTAAACATGGGTTATGATACGGACTTAAATTTAAACACAAAATGGTGATCACCTTACACTGGTTGTTAAGATGCATGAGAATTATTACTAGTTAAACGCTGAATGCTAGTCTGTACGTCAGGCTTAAATCCGCTACAAGCGTGTGGGTATCAGACCCGGATGCTTTGATCGTACAGACCTTAACGGCTTAAATTATAATTACATTAACAGGGTTATACAAGGTTGCTATACACTTAGCCTAGGGGATTTTCCCCCTGCACCGGCTTCTAGTTACAGGATAATGAATAACGCTCTACCTTGGTAGGCTTGTACACTGGTTCACTAAGTTAGCATATGGCCTAACTGAAATGTAAGCATGTAGGCTTCACGCCAGACACGTAAGTCTACATATGGTATGACTGAATAGTAAAGTTAAAGTTCCTCCATTCACTAAGTTAGCATATGGCCTAACTGAAATGTAAGCATGTAGGCTTCACGCCAGACACGTAAGTCTACATATGGTAAGACTGAATAGTAAAGTTAATGTTCCTCCATTCACTAAGTTAGCATATGGCCTAACTGAAATGTAAGCATGTAGGCTTCACGCCAGACACGTAAGTCTACATATGGTATGACTGAATAGTAAAGTTAAAGTTCCTCCACATGCTGGATAAAAGTTGACCAGGCTTTATGCACGTGGGTAATTAGTGATTTCGAATACGGGTATCTAAATGGTCAGCGAGGCCCTGCCTCTAGTGGCTCAATTACAGTACCGACATATCGGGGTTCTCGTGGACCGAACCTGGCTGGGGAAGTCTACGACGGAAATTCCCACGTGGTTGTCCGTGAAAATCCACCTCGCCGAGGAGCTTCCTAGATTAGGCCTAGGCTAGACTGACAGTCGCCTCGGATCGGATGCTGCTAGCCTAGAGGTCCGCTGCGTCGCACGCTCGCCCATCGGGAAAACTTCGCTCTGCCGGAAAATGTAGGCTAGACCCTCCGGAAAAATCCTATTTTCAAAGAGAAAATGGCCAATGTAATAAAACTATTTTCAACAAACGATACGTTAAGCCTAGAGACACATTCTCAGCTTCAACGCCAGATTAGATGGATGAACAAGGACTTACCACTGAATGGATTTACGAAATACAGGTTATTAAACCATGCTGCACGTAGAACGCCTCTGGTAGCTTACATGCTCGAGCAAAATGTAGCTCCGAAACACAAAGTTCTCTCAGGACTTCTCTAACGAAACAGACCAAATCTAACCTTCCTGATGTGGCTCCTCAGCTATCGTCGTGCGATAGAGTCGAACGAAACTAGTGCTGCGCGGCGACACTTGGAACTTGCTCGGCTGCGTTAGGCTCTCACCGGCGGTGGAATGCGCGGGATTTCAAACGCCGTGCGGGACGTTCAAAACACTCGATCATCCGACGCTATGGAGAGGGGTCCCGTTGGCTCTGGCCAGCCTTCAGAACATGTGAGACGACCGGAATATCACTAGGGGCCAGCCCAGTGGATTCCCAGCCGTCACACTCCCCCCCCACAACACCAGAAAATGGGGTATTTTCTTTAACGAGCAACCACAGGCTTGAGATCTACTACATGCCATCGTCCGCACGGTTGCCCTGCAAGGTTCTCAAGTTCAACGACCACGGAAGACACTTTGCGAGCAACGACAAATGGACCAATGTACTTTTTCGCAAGTTTAGCAGTGAAATAACGAGCTGCATCGGACAGAACGAAATTCCTTCTCCATACCCGATCGCCTACATTATAGTTAACAGCGGGTCTATGACGTAGATTGTACTGCTGTTCCTGCCGACGCTGGGCCTCCGATACATTTATGCGAACCCTTTCTCGAATGTTCTCTAACCCAACCCACCGTTCTTCTATACCCAGACGAGTTTCATTCCCCTGTGGGTCCCGTTCCTTCCGGTTTCGCCGTCCAGAGAGACCTAGTTCCCTCCCTAGTTGGAGATAGGCGGGGGTGTATTGGGTAGTTTCGTGTCGACTGGTACGTAGAACATATTGGATTTGGGGCAAGAGTACATCCCATCGACGTTGATTCTCTCCCACGAAAATCGCTAAGATATTTCCTACCTCCTTGTTCATTCTCTCCACGGGGTTAGCCTGGGGATGGTAGTATGGCGTGAACTGTACCTCGACTCCGTAAGCCTCGAGGGCTTCCCTGAATTCTCTACTGACTAGTTGTCGTCCATTGTCGACAATAAGGAGACGAGGTGCTCCTTGTTCTAGAAATACTGAATTGATGAGGGGTTGCAATACATGTTGAGAAGTAGCTTGGCGTAACGGGAAGAGATAGGTCCATTTGGTATGACTGTCCTGCACGACCAGTATGAAGCGATTCTGCTTGAGTGATGGAGGCAGCGGGCCAATGAGGTCCACTGTCAACACTTCTCCGGGATGAAATGGGAACTGGCGAGGGGCTAGCAAACCGGCTGGACGTCTCTGCTCCTGTTTGTGCTGGGCACATACTTCACATTTACGAACATATAGGCAGACATCGGCTTTCATCTTCGGCCAGTAATAGGAGAGAGAAATTCTACTCATGGTTTTAAACATTCCTCGGTGACCGGCCTGTGGTTCGTCGTGTGCTTCCTTGAGTGCTTCCGCTCTTAGTTCCTTTGGAAGGACGCGTTTCCAGTTATTCTCATCTCTGGGTAACTTCGTGTTATCGGTACACAGTTTCCACAGAGTGAGTCCTTCCACCCTCCAAAGGGAATACTTTTGAGGCTGAGCCCTCACCTGGTCGCACATTCTGAGGTACCACTGGTCCTGGATTGGGGCACTGACTTCCAACAAATTCCAGGTTACCACACCTCGCGATAGAGCATCCGGGACAACGTGAGCCGAGCCTTTCCGGTGGATGACCTTGAAGTCATATTGCTGTAATCTCACTGCCCACCTCGCAAGCCTACCTACGGGATCCTTTAAGTTATGCAGCCATAACAGGCTGTGATGGTCTGTGATTACGGTGAAAGTGGAGCCTTCCAGATAGGGTCTATGCTTCTCGACTGCCCATAATACGGCGAGACATTCCTTCTCGGTAGCTGTGAACTGTTGCTCAGACTTGGTCAGCGTACGGCTACCGTAAGCAATGACATGCTCCCCATCGTCCAAATCTTGCGACAGAACGCTTCCTAAGCCAACGTTGGATGCGTCCGTCTGAAGGACAAATGGTTTAGAGAAATCTGGACATGCTAGTACTGGGGCACAAGCAAGACATTCTTTTATCCGACAGAAAGAATCCTCTGCGGCAGGGGTCCACTCCCACTTGGAATTTTTTTTTAGCAAAGCAGTGATGGGTGACACCACTGTCGAGAAATCCTGGATAAATCTCCGATACCAAGATGCCATACCTAAGAATCGTCGGACCTCCTTTACTCTTTGCGGCCGGGGGAAGTTGATTATGGATTCCACCTTTTCGGGATCGACGTGCAGTCCGCTGTTGTCCACCACGTAGCCAAGGTACCGTAGCTCGGACCGAACAAACTGACACTTCTCCACGTTAAGGTACAGGGACGCCTCTCGCAATCTTCGGAATATCTCTCCCAGGACCTCCAGGTGCTTCTGAAAAGTTGGAGTCGCAATAATGATGTCATCCATGTACACAAAAACATAGGGCTCCAGGTCTGGTCCAAGTACTCTGTCTATAAGACGTTGCCAGGTGGCAGGGCTGTTATGCAAACCATACGGCATACGTGTAAATTGGAAGAGGCCACGGCCTGGAACAGTAAACGCTGTCTTCTCACGACTCGACTCTTCTACAGGTATCTGCCAGAACGCGTTTTTGATGTCTAACGAAGACAAATAACGACTGTCCCTAAGCCTATCTAGGATAGCGGAGACATACGGTATTGGGTAAGCGTCTTTCTTGGTTACCGCGTTGACACGCCTATAGTCGACCACGAAGCGATAGCCTCCAGAGGGTTTTTTCACCAGTAAGATAGGAGAGCTCCACGGACTGCGGGATGGTTCCACTATTCCTTCCTGTAGCATGGTGTCTAGCTCGTTATGTATCTCTTTCTGGACTATGGGTGACACAGGATAGTATCGTTGTTTGACCGGTTCGGCATCTGCGGTATCTATACGATGCTGGACTAAAGGTGTCGGAGCACGTTTGCCCATTTCGGCCGGCAGGTTTCTAGCGAGAAGTTCACTCAAACGTCTCTCTTGTTCAGTAGTTAAATTTTGACGGGTACGGAGTACCTTGAGAGATTCCACGGTGACTTCCATTTTGTCTGAAAAGGACCACGTCCCCGAGGACACATCTGGTACAAATTTCATCCGATCCCAGAAGTCTATGCCTAAGATAAGACTGGTCTTAACAGACGGCACCACCAATACGGACAGGACAATGCTACGATTCTGCAGAACGATAGGCAAATCTACCAATCCCCTAACCTTGCATTCCATGCCATTGGCGGTGACCACCTTTACGTGAGCTGGTTGTAACCGAAGTCCCAACTGTTGGATTCGTTGCCAACCGGCATCACCAAGGAAAGTTCTGGAAGCGCCGGAATCTAACAAGCCTTTCACGGGACGGCCAAGAATCTCGACCGTTAAGTAGGGTCGACCATCTTCCCGACTACGAAATAAACGAGCAGCTTGAGGGTTTACGTTATCATTACCTGGTTGAATAGCCTGAGCTGAGGGGATTCTCCACCCGCGGCTATTTAGACGCGTGGACCCATAGCGTTTTCCGCCTTCTTGATACATCTTGGGGTGGTACACTGCGATGTCTGCACGCCTCTACGTCCACATTGAAAACAGAATGGAGTGTTCGGTGTAGGCGCTGGGCAGTCTCGGAAGCGATGACCTACCGCTCGGCAGTTCCAGCAAATAGTGTTAACGTCGGCTGCCTTAGGCGTCGGCGGCGCGGCACTGACTTCCTCAAGCCTGGCTTTCGACCGAACTGGACCACGGAAGGCTAAATCCGGTTCTAGGGAAAATCTTGCTGGTGGTGGCGGACGGAACCTATTCGACCGGTCGCGAGTCTCTTCCACTCGGCGTCCGAGCAATCGGATCTTCTCGACCGAGTCCAGAGTGTGGAGGCACAGCTTTTCCATCAGGTAGGGCAGGATGTTTTTCTTTATGACGGCTAGCTTCTCTGCCACGTCTACGGGGTATGACAAACGGCTGAAGAGGTTGTCGATTGCAGCCAGGTACAGTCCCAGGGGTTCTGATTCCCCTTGGGTACGAGCCCTAATCTCGGTCATCAACCTATCGTCATAATCGCTGGGCTGGAACTCTCGGCGTAATTCGACTACTAATTCTTCCCAGGAATGTATTCGTCGCCTGGCAGATCGGAACCAAACCAGCGCAGCGCCCTTGAAGAGATCTACTGCCTCTGACCATAGGCACGCCTTGGACACGTTGCGAGCTACGCATAACTCCTCCACACGTTCCAGGAACGCCCCCAGGCTGGAGTCAGTCTCCTCGCCTGAGAAGAGTATGCCCCATTTCGCCACTGGCACATGCTTGCCAAGCATGCGGTCCTCCCTTACCATGGGTGGGGTAATCTCGACAGGGTTGTCCGCTTCCCATACTCCTAGGGCTTCGATGAGGCTGTCAAAACGTGTCTTCAACACGGCCAACCCATTGGTGGCTTCGACCAACCTAGGTCTGACTTCCTCCTCATCCGGTATGAGAGCGATGCGGCGATCTAGAAAGAGTAGCTGCCGGGAAATCGTACGTGCCTGCTCCGACTGTCCTTCGAAATCAGAAACCAATACCGTCAATGCTGACAGCCTATCGGTAATTAATGTTAATTCAGCCTCATTCGTAGCCATCTTAAGAACCTACAAGAAGTCGACAATATGTAGCGATGAATCGACCAAATTTCCTGCTAAGAAAACAATTTGACAAACCGAACCCTAAGCTCGACCAATGTGAATCGACTAAACCAACAAAAAGTTCAAGCAACCATTGACCAGGGAAAAAAGATGTAGATACTATGTAAGATGCTCTGAAGAAAAGCAACAACCTCCGTTTGAACGTTGGGTAGCACCTGAAATGCAAGCCTCAAGTTTCTGATAGGCCCCACGTTGGTTGCGCCAATTAATGTGACGTGCCAAAATAAGCAGGTGCACACCACTCGGCAGGCCTGACGCACTTACCGGGCCGGACCGACTCAGTGGAGATGGGGGGTGGGCTAAGTTGCGGCTCGTCTTCAGATGGTGGGCGCCACTTCGTTTCGAGTAGATGACCTGTAGGGGATATTGTAGAAGGAACGAAGAAATTCTACGTTGAAAAATAACCCCAGTTCATGAGAGAGCAAAGATAGAGATTTATTATGAGAGAACGACTGACGACACATGGACAATGGTGGACAAGACACAGCTTGAGAGACTTCAGTCGATAAACATGAGAAAACAACACAAATGGTGCATTGACAAAAATACAATATAAGAAAAATAGAAAATACTTGTTTAGTTAAATACGCTACCCTTGATGGGCGTACGGTACATTTAGTTTACACGTTCGCTCTTCTTGAGCCTATTGTGACAATACACAAATACTTAGTAATAGTAAGGTAGAAAAATATGGAATAATCGGTAGGCCTTACAATGTAACTGTAGGTTAAAGCTTTTAAGCTCGGGCCTTCATGGGCACTGGGAGACTCTAAGCGACTAACCCTACGTCATGTAATTCCCTATCTCGGTCAGCCACGGACACTTTGAGATTCTAAGTACCCGTCAGTAACTTCTCGCCCTCACATTCGCCACGGAATAGGTTGAGGTTCAAAGCTACTACGGTACGTTAGTTAGTACATACAGAAGAGGCTACGTGCCTACCTAGCAAGACGAGTTGCCAGCAAATCCCTCGGCTCTACCGGCCGTGACTATTGCTATCTTAAGACTAACAAGTTACTAAGGTTACGCTACACCTAAACATGGGTTATGATACGGACTTAAATTTAAACACAAAATGGTGATCACCTTACACTGGTTGTTAAGATGCATGAGAATTATTACTAGTTAAACGCTGAATGCTAGTCTGTACGTCAGGCTTAAATCCGCTACAAGCGTGTGGGTATCAGACCCGGATGCTTTGATCGTACAGACCTTAACGGCTTAAATTATAATTACATTAACAGGGTTATACAAGGTTGCTATACACTTAGCCTAGGGGATTTTCCCCCTGCACCGGCTTCTAGTTACAGGATAATGAATAACGCTCTACCTTGGTAGGCTTGTACACTGGTTCACTAAGTTAGCATATGGCCTAACTGAAATGTAAGCATGTAGGCTTCACGCCAGACACGTAAGTCTACATATGGTATGACTGAATAGTAAAGTTAAAGTTCCTCCATTCACTAAGTTAGCATATGGCCTAACTGAAATGTAAGCATGTAGGCTTCACGCCAGACACGTAAGTCTACATATGGTAAGACTGAATAGTAAAGTTAATGTTCCTCCATTCACTAAGTTAGCATATGGCCTAACTGAAATGTAAGCATGTAGGCTTCACGCCAGACACGTAAGTCTACATATGGTATGACTGAATAGTAAAGTTAAAGTTCCTCCACATGCTGGATAAAAGTTGACCAGGCTTTATGCACGTGGGTAATTAGTGATTTCGAATACGGGTATCTAAATGGTCAGCGAGGCCCTGCCTCTAGTGGCTCAATTACAGTACCGACATATCGGGGTTCTCGTGGACCGAACCTGGCTGGGGAAGTCTACGACGGAAATTCCCACGTGGTTGTCCGTGAAAATCCACCTCGCCGAGGAGCTTCCTAGATTAGGCCTAGGCTAGACTGACAGTCGCCTCGGATCGGATGCTGCTAGCCTAGAGGTCCGCTGCGTCGCACGCTCGCCCATCGGGAAAACTTCGCTCTGCCGGAAAATGTAGGCTAGACCCTCCGGAAAAATCCTATTTTCAAAGAGAAAATGGCCAATGTAATAAAACTATTTTCAACAAACGATACGTTAAGCCTAGAGACACATTCTCAGCTTCAACGCCAGATTAGATGGATGAACAAGGACTTACCACTGAATGGATTTACGAAATACAGGTTATTAAACCATGCTGCACGTAGAACGCCTCTGGTAGCTTACATGCTCGAGCAAAATGTAGCTCCGAAACACAAAGTTCTCTCAGGACTTCTCTAACGAAACAGACCAAATCTAACCTTCCTGATGTGGCTCCTCAGCTATCGTCGTGCGATAGAGTCGAACGAAACTAGTGCTGCGCGGCGACACTTGGAACTTGCTCGGCTGCGTTAGGCTCTCACCGGCGGTGGAATGCGCGGGATTTCAAACGCCGTGCGGGACGTTCAAAACACTCGATCATCCGACGCTATGGAGAGGGGTCCCGTTGGCTCTGGCCAGCCTTCAGAACATGTGAGACGACCGGAATATCACTAGGGGCCAGCCCAGTGGATTCCCAGCCGTCACAGACCACTCTAATGAAAGGTCTTGATGAGTAAATTATGAATAAGTCATTTATTATACATGTCAATCATACATTTTCAGGGATAATCACACTTTAATTGTCAAAATCAATCTTCGATTACTATTTTTTGCATTTATTTTTTATCCTAGCAACGAAGCACTCAATAAATTCGAAGTTGTTCTGAATCGGCCTTGTTGATTCTGGCATTTGTCCGCACGTGTTCGCACTGTCCAATCACTGATTCATATATGTTTCGTATTTGAAATATCGATCTTTGATTGGTTATCGCTCACTCGTCGATGGTGTTCGAAGCCTGCAGGGTTGGTTTAGTCACTTAAAATTAAAGTCCCCCACTGCAAATCAGTTTAGCTACTGAGTAGGTAGACTCTTAATGTGAATTTATTTATTTATTTTTATTTAAAGGTGAGAAGTTTTCATTTTTTTCTTTGTAGCTTTAAAATATATGTTAGTGTATTAACATTGTTTGTAATATGTGATTTCCATAGAATAATATCCATTTTAGGTTATTGCTTTCATTTTGAATTTATTTTTCTTTTACATTAATTAACGTCGTTTAAAGAGAACCACGTTTTTTAAGAATTGTGCAGCTTTTATGATACAAATGCATGTCACTTAGTTGGTGGAACAGTCAAAGGTCACACAATAACAAACATACTTACATAAACGCTCAAGAAACGCAATTAATATTTATGTATATCCACTTGAGATGCCACATTTTGACACCCCTGGTGGGTGCATCCGCTAAAACCATGTTGTATATTGAGTAAAAATGCGATGACAATGTATTCAAGTAGGCCTACTCAAACCCGCTCCCATCATCTTCCACAATGTGGGTAATATGGGAGGTCATAGACTGGCCAAACTATATGCTATCTACTCTAAGTACACCAAAAAATGTATATGGAAAGTTTTGTGCACCCCTTAAATGGAAAAATGTATTTAATTAAGTATTTTGAATGTTAAACAATATATTCGTCCAGAATTGTTAATTTATTGTCCAGAATCGCAATTAACATCAATATTGCTCCTTATTTCGCCATGTTTAGATACCCCTGGTGGGTGCATCCACCAAAACTATCTTGGCAACCAAGCTAAAATCGAAAGACAGTGTGACAAAGTGTCCAAAAACAGTTATAAACTTTCCGGCATATGGGGAACGGGGGGTTACAAATGGGGTAAACCCTGTACATGTTATGCTCAAAGTAAACCCATAAAATACATAAATTATTAAAGTATTCGTTCACCTCTTGCTGCAATGTGTACCTATACACACATGTTGGTATGTAGAACACATATTGAACAACAGTTTCACCGAAAATGATTCGAGTTCCACGTAATTAGTGGTTAAATGTTTTATTCAGCCCGTTGAACGTTCTACGTTTGGCAACACTGTACCCCCGAGTTTTGTTTGACCTTGCTTCACGCATCTGGAGGGATGGGCGAAAAGTAGCCGGCCAAGCGCATGTGTATAATCGTTTCAAATTTTCCGTCCGCTACAAATAAAACCGTGTGGTTCAAAGAGATTCCTGGAGAAATCCCAAAATATCCCGCTTAGGATAACGACTGAATGAGGTATGTCAATCAAAATAATATAAATTTTGTTATATCGTATACCAATGATAATTGAAGTTTGGTTTTATTGTATAGCACGTACACCAACCAATAATAAAACGGTACGCTTCACCAACAATAAAGGTGTCTTAGCCGTAACACACGAGACTCTCTGGAAAGTAGACCATTCGATACCGGGTACCGGCAAATCTGTCTGAAGGTCTGTCCAATGTTTTCCTCGGCCAAAATGCCGAATGCTGAGATTAAATCCTATCAAATAGCCCTTGTACATTCCCTCCGATCTATCCGTACGTAATGCATAATAAGAAAATGTGTCATTTTTATGTCGATTATAATATATACTACTTATCGGGATGAATATTACGACTTATGATACATAGTTCCTACTTCCTAGCTTATCTTACTGAAAACAAGTGTCACTGGTTATGGTAGCAATATGCTACACTATTAGTTTTCTCTTTATTTGAAACGTAACACAATTTTTTATTGGAAATAATACTGTTTACTGAGTTAAATCAAGCTGTTCTATTCATTGAACCGTCTTGCAATTATAATGTCTATTACATTGTACGATACTATATCGAATCTCACTACACATCAAATTTAATTTGCTATTCTTAACAAATAAACAAGCTATGAACCTCTTTTAGTTGTTATGTTATTTTGTTGCTGGTTTATATTTTGTTATATTAAATTTTGTATTATAATGTTGAGTTATAGGGCCTAGTTAGTCTATAACTTAACTCAACAATGAGTGATTTATTTATTATTTACATAACAGTCAATTAATATACAAACAAATGAACTGAACTGAACTAAATGGCAGGAGGAAGACCGACCATACACAAGACACACGACATGTAATTTCTTCTTCAGCCAATGTTATGTATTATTAACATATAACATATGACATGTAAACATATCGATGCATTGTTTCAGAATGCTGGATAGAAAAACCAACAGCCGTACGTTTGTGAAATTTAATTTGAGGTCTCCGTCAAAACCTGTTCGACGCAATTGTAACTGTATTCCTTATTGTGACAAATACTATTATAATTATATACTATTATCATTTCACAAATCGAAGAGAAATATAAACCCATTTCCAGTGAGTTGTTACAAATCTTGTATCTATCCGCTTGACCGCGCGCCTTCTGCGCCACTTTCATTTGAACAAAGTATCTCACCAGACAACGTGCGCTCCCTCCCTAACTGTCTTCAGCCAACCACGCATCTTCCGTACCACCCCTCCTTCCCATGCCCGCTGGAGACGCAGCGCAGAGTTGGCAGCATGGGCCGCATGACGTAGTATGTCTTCCTCGAACGCGAATAAACAAAGGACACCTGATGGTGTAGGCCGCGTGATATACACCTAAACATTGGTGTTTGGGGTTAAACTTTATATAGAGAACAACTTGCTAAAGAGGTGAACGGGCACTTTAAGCGAGCGAAGCGAGCGTCTCCACGAGACTCTTATGGCACTTCGTTCTGTTTTTTTTTTGTTTTTTTTTGTACTAGAGTCTAGACTTATGGCACTTCATTCTGTTTGCTTTTTGTTTTTTTTATGTCTGTCGATAGTGGTCGAACGGAAAGTCCGATCAACTTGAAATTTGGACCATCCACAAGCCTCGATGTGGATTGAAGGTGTATAGTTTTAAGGCAAAATCGTTCGAAAAGTTACAAAGTTACACTCAATAACTGTTAGTAACGGTGGCGGACCGCCGCGAAAACACTAGACAGAATGACAACGAAAATTCTTAGCAACGCAAATTGCACTGCATTCAACAATATCGGGAAGTATAATAGCTATGGAAATTAGAAAAAAATTTGAAATGCCCATTCTTGAATTGTTGTTAATTGTTGTTTTTATTAGCTTTGAGATCTTTTCGCCAGAACGTTCGTAGATATAGACGCGCTCGCTTATCAACGCGTCAAACAGAGCGTTTTCCTAGTTAAATTATATGTATTATATATTGTGTTGTGCGACCATTTAAATGGGAAAATGTAAAAATGTTCATGTTATTGTCAAAATCCCCATTATCATTAATATTGCTCACTATTTCGACATTTTGCCTTTGGATAGCCCTGGTAAGTGCAATCACAAAAACCATCTTAGCTATAACAAGTAAAAATGAAAAGATCATGTATCAAAGTATGCAAAAACACTTTCAGACCTTCCAATATTGGAGGGGTGGGGCGTTACAAAGCGGCCAAACTATATAGATTTTTTGCTCGAAATAAAAACAAAACATGTATAGATAACTAGTTTTTGTTACCCTGAAAATCAAAAAATTGTATCATTTAGTAGCTTACGTATAAAAGAGTACATCCTTATAAAAATAGTTACTAACTTGAACTGGCAACATACCTCAATTAATATTTGTATGGTTTTCACAGTACCACATTTGGACACCCCTGGTGGGTGCACCCACCATAACCATGTTGGCTAACAAGTAAAAATCGAAAGTCAATATGTCAAAGTACTCAAAAACCACTTTCAGACCTTCCGCACTGTGGAGGGGGGGGGGGGGTGGGGGGGGGGGGGGTATAGCTGGCCCAAGTTCTATGTGTGGTTGTAACGCGTTGGCAGGAAGTCAAAAGGACGCAGACTGTTTGTTTTTGTCATGGAATGGTGCTGTAAGTGTGTTTGTCATGGAATGGTGCTGTAAGTGTGTTTGTCATGGAATGGTGCTGTAAAGTGTTGAACTGTGTTGTCAAGTCGATCGAACTGAGTTGTTAAAGCGGACTGTGTATGGTTAGGTTGCCTTGTGTTGCTACGAATTCGGTTCCGTACGCCGACGTGTTTACGCGTTTGGTCCGTCGTAGGCCTACCGCATTTACGTTGACCTTGATCCGTCAAACATTGTTATTATGGCGTCAAATTCAACTGCCGTTGCGCGCGTGGACATGCCTCGTCCGTTCGATGATGCAATTACTACGTGGGATGTTTACACTGTTTTCAAAAACAAGTTGGCGTCTTGTGACGTGCCCCAGACAAAGTGGGTGTCTAACCTGTGGGGTTTAAAACCGTGGCGTTGCTCACTGACTTCCCGATACCCCAGAAGAGAAGAGTTTTGACGAGCTAGTCCGTATGGTAAAACACCATATCCAGCCGGATTCGTCAATCATAGCCGAGCGTTTTAAGTTCCATAAGAAAGAGCAGCAGGAGGAGGAAACTGTTTCTCAGTTTGTCGCTGAGCTGAAGCATTTAGCAGTAACCTGCAAGTTCGGAGATTATTTAGAGACGGCTTTGAGAGATCGGCTCGTTTGGGGCATCGCTGACGAGAGCATTCGAAAGAGACTTTTCGGTGAAAAGAATGGCAATCCATCATATTCGCGGTGCCTGGACCTCGCAGTAGCTATGGAGGGTCTTTCCGTGATGCTGCACAAGTGAGAGGTGCAGGAGCGACCGCCACAGTCCACAAACTGAATACTAGACCTGCAAGTAAAAAGAGGCCTGATATTCGCTGTTATTGCTGCGGGAAATATGGTCACATTAAGGTGAATCTACCCCCAATTTATTTTATTTTTTTAAATATGCATAAAGACAACATATGGGTTAGTATATGAAATACGCTCATTTGAGAATATCAAAACTAATTTTCAAGCCCATTTTGGAGGAGCGGTATGGTATTTACAACGGGTTTTATGAAAAATACGGCTAACAACTACGTTTAAACCACATACGCGTTTGGTATGCGATTTTTTGTTTAAAACTTACCCTCACTATTGGCTATGAGGATTTAGTGTTTTGAAATAAGTGTTTTCAATATTTGGTTTTCTACGATTTATTTTGTTCTCCGGTACGGAAATTGTTTTTGTACCGGCGAGCAAAATAAATCGTAGTAAACCAAATATTGAAAACACTTATTTCAAAACAGTAAATCCTCATAGCCAAAAGTGAGGGTAAGTTTTAAACAAAAAATCGCATACTAAACGCGTATGTGGTTTAAACGTAGTTGTTAGCCGTATTCGTCATAAAACCCGTTGTAAATACCATACGGCTTCTCCAAAATGGGCTTGAAAATTAGTTTTGATCTTCTCAAATGAGCGTCTTTAATACACTTACTCCATATATGTGTTCTTTATGCATATTAAAAAAAAAATAATATGGGGGTAGATTCACCTTAAACCTGAATGCCCACACTTACAAGCAACATGTGATCGCTGTAGTCGTCAAGGTCATCTTGCTTAAGTCTGCAATCAACGAGAAGCTTCAAACCATAGGCGCGATGGCACGAATAGAGAGCCGTGGTGTAGGCGCGCAAAAGACGTGCTCAAGCCAAGAACAGAACAAACGGAAGAAATACCGCGTGAAGTACGAGTACGAGACGGACGATTCCGAGGAGGAAGGGGTCGCAGAAGATACAGACAGCGATGGAATAGGGAACACGCGTATGAAAATTTTAATCGATTTTTAAATACCTTGTCTCTCATTTAATAATTTTGTGTTTTTGAATTTTGAAAAACGGATCAGGCTATGCCTCAAAATAATTGGTTTAGTAACGATAAATAAAAGGGCGTGAAAAGCGAGCCACCGCCATGTAGAGTGGATTTGACGTCATGGTTTTGTACTGTGTACGCTCACCGCCTCAGCGATTGGTCTGTTACGCCACATCTACTGAATCATTGCGTCACAGCCACCTGTACGCGTTTCAGATCCCCGAGTTTAAACTTCAATAAATGCGACCACAGTAAACCTATTTAAAAATTTCTTTTTTACTTAGGACTTGCATTAATGTACTTTTTGTATCTGATACCATTAAACTAAGTGTTTGGTTTAACAAAAAAAATCGTACGCGTGTTGCCTATTGTTAATGTAATTAAAATACACAAACTCGACGTAAGTGAGTCAAACGTTTTCAATGTGCCGGATGACGAATTTGAAACAGGTGCTTGGGCAACCAAAGTCAAAGTAAATAACAAGACCATAAACTTTGAAATAGACACAGGTTCAGCTGTGACAATCATTTCAAGAGCATACTTTGACGAAAAGTTCCCAAATGTAAAATTAACGCATGCTAATAAAATTCTTCGTACATATACTGGGGAACAGATTCAGAATGTTCAGGTAGCTAGTGTTAGCGTACGTCTGAAGGGGAAAACAAGCAAATTACTCCTGTATGTAGTTGACTCAAAAGTTACGCCAATTATGGGCCGTGACCCGTGACTGGTTAAAATCACTTAACTTAGATTGGTCAGCAGTATCTAAACGACTACCTAAGGCTGAAAGTAACACTGTTCATGGTATTAATTATGTTCCTGTAGGGGCTAGATCACCAGTCCCCCAACCTTTTACTCAGTAGCGAGCGTGGCAAATTGAAGTCATTTTGAATTGGCCAGTTTACATGCTAATTTGGACCTTTCAGTACTGCTAGCACTGCGAGCGGCAGAAAGTCGCGTTAGAGACTCCTATTCCCGCCTGTGGTAATTGCCCAATAGGGAAGGCTCACACATTTTTTTAATTTGCTTACTGGTTACCTCAAGTTAAAATAAACGGGAACTAATTGGTTTCGGCTCAAAAGGTGCATCTGTCAAAACACGCTCAGAAACGGACCTGCCCCATCTTGCTCGTGATTAGAAGGTTCTGACGTCATATCTCAGTAAACAATAATTTTATGTCATACAAACAGAACAGTACTGAAATCCCACCCTTTAGTAGATTATTGCTCTCATAAGACACTGAAATGAACACTGCTCAACATTAATTAACAACAATATGTTAAATAATTGCATTATTTTAAACACGTTTTGGTAAATACTGTATCAAAATGTATTTTCTGAAGAAAACAGTGGTATAAAAGACATTGTTGTAAAGTCACTGCATCCTAGATATTGTAAAATGTCCAACTTAATATTGTTAAAATTATTAAGAATACTTCAAGGAGGCAGTTGTTTACATGACATGACGTCAAGAGACGTTTTTCAATTACGGAGCAAGAAGTTCCAAATTTCAAACTTAAAATGCTAATAGAATTGGAAATATACGCTTCTCAGATATAAAAATTATACCGCCCGTATTTTTAGATAATGATCTTCCATTTTTAGGTGCTTTGAGGAATATTTATTTTTGATGAGACTTGCCTATTCAAGATGGCTTCTAATTGACCCGCTTGTGGCTGCTAGGCTGCGCATCTAGCCTACTATAGCTGTTGAAAATCATTGGTTCCGTCCACTGAGCACTGCCTGCTAGAATTAGCCGAAAACACCTCTAGAAGGCAGTGCACAGGGCACTAGCAACACCAAAAGACAACAATGGAACAAGTGAATTGAACTGATGGACACACAATCAGCTGTCAAAATAATAAAATTGCAACCATAGAAATAAAAACAAGTGTAGCAATAGTAACTGCTCGCCATTTAAAACTTTTAATGATAGACAACGACTAAGTGAAAGTTTTGTATGTGCATTTGTTTGTTTTTTGTTTTGTTTTCCAAAACCAGAAGAAATATTTTTTGACAGCTTGTTGTTTGTCCATCGATTCAATTCATTTGTTTCATTGTTGTCTTTTGGTGTTGCTAGCATTGCTAGTGCCCTTATTCCAAAAAAGTCAAAATATTTTTCAATGATATGAAAATTCTTATTGTTGAAAGTTGTGTGTATCGAATATTCAGTGAGTGTTGGCCGGATCGCTCGCAACGCTCTCTGTGCACTTGCTACGCCTCCCCATAGGGTATTATATTTTCGCCATCTTTGAACTTCCGGCCGCCATTGCAACCATACTTTAATACAGCCTTCTCGAATATAATTCATAATTTCAATAATTTTGACGGGTTACGTTGAAGCAAGCCATGTTAAACGTCGGTTCAATCCGAGGTTCTATCGCGGATTGACGCGTCGAGAAGGCTGTGCATTGAGGAAGCAGTATGGACGCACAAGATGTCAGCGCCCGCTTAACTGCGCTCCGGCGTAAGATTGCCGATACACCTATCGGTTGTAATACAAGACACTAAATATGCACGACACGTATGGAATGCTGCTCGCAGGTTAACGATATGCCTAAAATAATAGGACTTGTTTCAGACTAATTTAGTTACAATTATAGATGGAAATCATAACTAAGTCTACAACATATGTTTTCAGTACACTGATGCGTAATTACTAGCCTTACCAACACGTTCTAAAGTACGAAAATAGCATTGCACAAAACAGCCATCATCGCTGTATCACCACTTGCCGCTAGGAGCGCTAGTGTTGCGTGTTGCCGCCTTCTCGTATGTTGAACATGGACAGTGTCCAGTATTACTCTACTACGGTATTTGGTATCACCACTTGCCGCTAGGAGCGCTAGTGTTGCGTGTCGCCGCCTTCTCGTATGTTGAACATGGACAGTGTCCAGTATTACTCTACTACGGTATTTGGTATCACCACTTGCCGCTAGGAGCGCTAGTGTTGCGTGTTGCCGCCTTCTCGTATGTTGAGCATGGACAGTGTCCAGTATTACTCTACTACGGTATTTGGTATCACCACTTGCCGCTAGGAGCGCTAGTGTTGCGTGTTGCCGCCTTCTCGTATGTTAAACATGGACAGTGTCCAGTATTACTCTACTACGGTATTTGGTATCACCACTTGCCGCTAGGAGCGCTAGTGTTGCGTGTCGCCGCCTTCTCGTATGTTAAACATGAACAGTGTCCAGTATTACTCTACTACGGTATTTGGTAATCCTTCACCGTACAAAAAGCTGTGTTACATTCATCACTCCATGACCATTTTACTCCAGTTTTAAGTAGATTGTGGAGAGGAGCCAAAACTGAAGCTAAGTTTGGAAGGAAGTTGCCATAGTAATTTGCGAGACCCATAAAAGAGCGTAATTGCGCAACATTACTTGGCCGGGGAGCTTTAAGAACAGCTTTACTAGCTTGTCAGTTTTATGGATCACTGTCTATTTTATGACCACAATACTCAACACTTTCACTGGTGAAGTTACATTTCTTTTGGTTGATAGTCAACCCATGTTTGGAAAATATCTCAATTCCTCGAAGTATTTTACTCCACAGATCCAGTTTGCTCGTACCCTTGATTATAGTACATCATCATAAAATATAAACACATCCTTTACATCTGCCAATACCTTGTCCATAATATTCTGCCAATTGGCAGGTGACGAAGCAATACCAAAAGCTAATCTACAACACGGTACAGACCTTTATGAGTGATTATAGTTTGAATTAGCTGGGATTGTTTATCCATTTCTAAGTGCATGTACGCTGAATTAATGTCTAGTTTAGCGAAATATTTCCCTTCCACTAACTGGGATAAGATATCATCCATCCTAGGGAATGGATACTGGGGTACTTTCAATTGAGGGTTAACTGTTATTTTATAATACCCGCAAATTCTCACTTTCACCTTTGTATTGGCGCTTCCGTTTAACCCATCTATCCTGGCAACTACAGGGGTAGCCCATTCGACAAATGGTAACTCTTTATCATCAATTTTCTCTATTAGACCTTGGTCTTCCATTTCTTTGTATTTTTGTTCAAGGATTGGTTTGTAAGCATGTGGTACTGGTCTATCGTTCATTGCTACTGGCTTGGCAGCAGGTTTTACTACCAACGTACCAGTGAACCCCTTCAAACAACCTGGTTGTTCAGTGAACACTTCAACGTATTTCTATTTTGCAATATCGCCTACTCTATATAAATCTATATGTCCCTTTTCACTGACATGAGATACATATTATACTCTTCTTACTATTGTTTCATAATCTAAATAGCGTAAGATATTTTCAGGGGGTTGGGTGGTGGCCCTGTACGGGGCCCCCACCCGGGGGGGCCCCGTACGGGTTTCCGTAGTTCTGTACCTGCCAGTCCGCCCCTGGGCGCAAGTAACTAGTTGATTGGACTTGCGCGGGCTACACGGGCGCTTTCAAACAGCCTTTACAACGATTTGAGCAAGAGAATCATAAGGATAATAGAGCGGCCCTAAAAAGGATTTTATACACACACAACTATTTTAGTATACCAGAAGGCTGATTGCATGAGATAATATTATGATTGTCACGGTATATTTGTTATAGTATTTTAATTATTAATTTATAAGATAACAATGTCAGTCATTGCTCAATTACTTTACAAAAGATTAGACATATTATACTATCCACTAAAACGACTTGTCACAAAACTCCATCTAAAGAACATCTGTCAATAAAGTGACCACTCTTTGTGGTACACAATGTAATAATATTAAATACCTTTCATAAATTATATGCAGGAGATAAAATGCTGATAAACGGTTATATTTTAATCAATGAAGGCTTGATTAATTGCCATTAGCATGTCATAATTATTAACGAAATATTATAATATATGTAAGTATTGTTGATCAAAAGACTTGATCTTCGATTTTTTAAAGATACACGCTAGAACTTAAAAATTGGAAATTTAAGCATATAAAATTGATTGAACGAGGAAATTATTGGGGGGGCGCAGATTGCGATTGGGGGGGCGCAGGCCCCCCCCCCCCCAAAACCCCCTAGTGACGCCACTGGATCTACAGCGTTCGTTTATTTATAAACGCTGTTTTTGTAGTGGGCGACAAACTGGTGGTTTTAGCTCCCTTGCATCCGCTAGGCGGATATCAAGTTGACCTTGGCTGTGAAACATATAGGATGGTTCATTTTTAACGTATTGTCGTATGGTTGTGAACAACTCGATAATTTTTCCGTACGTTACGTAGTTTTCTATTTAAGTTCTTAAGTGGTTCTAAGCAACGCTTTAAGGTCGGTTTGCACTAACTACTTATCTAAGATTTAAGGTTTAATTTTTTATGTTTTACTTAGGATCGCTACCATTGGCCGGATTTATAAAATGTCGCCTCTCATTGGCTGGGCTAAGAATTTTAGTATAAGAGCTAACGATACTACGTTTTTTTTTAATCTTAAACCTTAGGAAAGTGTGTAAACGTTATAATGCTTTTGCCTTGATTTGATTTTGTTAAACCTTAAACCCTCAACAAGTGTGTAAACTGAGCTTCAGTAGAGGAGACGAACGAAGCTTGTAACTATTTTTTCTGTGATTTTTTCAGAATAAAAAGTGAATGTAAATGCTCAGTGTTTTGAGTAAAATATATTTTTTTACACTGGACGCTACAATTATTTATTGTTGCTGAATATTTATTTTATTGTGGTAATAAGTTACAAAACACATTAGTTGTACCGGTACTTAAGTAATCATCATTACGATATTCATTTTCAATAATGTGATTACATAATGTAGCAGGTTACGCACTACGTTTATCAAGCGGACTGAGCTCGCACTTGCCGGTGAAGCCGAGTTTAGTGCGCACCGAGTTCGACTGATAAACACCTCAGCTCGAGCTTATTTCAGTTATGTTAAGAAGCCGATCCAGCCCGGTTTATAGGACTAGGGATACGGTTTAATAGGAGGAGTCCGGATTGAAGTATGCTTGCTAAACGGGTTCCGAACTCAGAGCGTACTGAAGTTAGTCCGAACCCAGTCCGCTTGATACCTGCTTGTTGGGAGGAATGGAGCCGGGCCCCGTGTGTACAGGTGCAGGTAAGTCATCTTCTACAAGTATAGTGATAAATGTTACATCTAAACAAAGTACTGATGAATATGGTGATTATTGATTATTGTATGCTGGCTTCCGTTGATCCAAAACAGCTAGGAAATTGAAATTGTCAATAAATACAAACACAAACACATGAGAACTAAGTAAATATGTACAGAAAAACACTGACAAACATTAATAGTATCGTACTCAATACAATAATAAATAGTTGAAATGATAATGATCATTGTCAAACATATTGAAATACAACTTATTGTTTGCGTGGTACATGGCTCACTATAATACAGGCCTATCATTGGGTTTCAAGTGCCACACTACAAACACTGTAAACCAAACTATGCCAGTCCAAAGCGGAGGAAACAAACTTGTAATTCTCTGCCTGTCACATATCAGGTGGCGCCGATGCTATGAAGGGGCAGGTATGCGTGCGCAACCCTGCGGTACCCACGTAATACTAATGTCATCTGCTAGACAACTTAGTACATATTTTCGTTCCTTACATTTGTGTATTGCTATAACATTCATTATTGGTGTTTACGGACGTACAAAACAATTTGGTCATGTGAAAGATTGGAGAGTACGATGATACAAACAAAGTAGAATTATTAATTATTATTATTATTATTAAGTGTTTATTCTTGTCATCACAAAACCACATCAGTAAAAAGGAAAGAAAAAGAAAAATTTAAAAGTCTCTTGACAAGAAACGGCGTCGACGCTAGCAAACATAAAATCCTAAGAAATTTTGTGTCGCGAAGAGCCTTCTAAACACTTAACACAACTAACACTTATATTAAACTAAACTAAACTAAACTAAGCTAAGCTAACACGTCACAAGATAAAAGTTATCACATGTGCTTCTTGCACAGCAAGGGACGTGGCTTACTGGACAGCCTTGAAGGGCAGTCGGCCGCCTGTTCCATGGATGCACCACACGGAATTTGAAGTGGGCAGCGTAGCTTCGAAGGCCTCATTACGTTGCCTCTTACGACCAGCAGAGTTGCCCTGGGCCAAATGCTACCCCCAACCCAGACTGGGGTAGATCCATTACCGACCAACTCAAAATACCAATATCAAGATACTTAAAACAGTATATTTCGCACCAAGTGTTCATATGGACTGTCTCTCCTTCATGACTGAGAAGTACTGCCCGCTGTGTTCATATGTACTGTCTCTCCTTCATGACTGAGAAGTACTGCCCGCTGTGTTCATATGGACTGTCTCTCCTTCATGACTGAGAAGTACTGCCCGCTGTGTTCATATGGACTGTCTCTCCTTCATGACTGAGAAGTACTGCCCGCTGTGTTCATATGGACTGTCTCTCCTTCATGACTGAGAAGTACTGCCCGTTGTGTTCATATGGACTGTCTCTCCTTCATGACTGAGAAGTACTGCCCGCTGTGTTCATATGTACTGTCTCTCCTTCATGACTGAGAAGTACTGCCCGCTGTGTTCATATGGACTGTCTCTCCTTCATGACTGAGAAGTACTGCCCGCTGTGTTCATATGGACTGTCTCTCCTTCATGACTGAGAAGTACTGCCCGCTGTGTTCATATGGACTGTCTCTCCTTCATGACTGAGAAGTACTGCCCGCTGTGTTCATATGGACTGTCTCTCCTTCATGACTGAGAAGTACTGCCCGCTGTGTTCATATGGACTGTCTCTCCTTCATGACTGAGAAGTACTGCCCGCTGTGTTCATATGGACTGTCTCTCCTTCATGACTGAGAAGTACTGCCCGCTGTGTTCATATGGACTGTCTCTCCTTCATGACTGAGAAGTACTGCCCGTTGTGTTCATATGGACTGTCTCTCCTTCATGACTGAGAAGTACTGCCCGCTGTGTTCATATGGACTGTCTCTCCTTCATGACTGAGAAGTACTGCCCGCTGTGTTCATATGGACTGTCTCTCCTTCATGACTGAGAAGTACTGCCCGCTGTGTTCATATGGACTGTCTCTCCTTCATGACTGAGAAGTACTGCCCGCTGTGTTCATATGTACTGTCTCTCCTTCATGACTGAGAAGTACTGCCCGCTGTGTTCATATGGACTGTCTCTCCTTCATGACTGAGAAGTACTGCCTGCTGTGTTCATATGGACTGTCTCTCCTTCATGACTGAGAAGTACTGCCCGCTGTGTTCATATGGACTGTCTCTCCTTCATGACTGAGAAGTACTGCCCGCTGTGTTCATATGGACTGTCTCTCCTTCATGACTGAGAAGTACTGCCCGTTGTGTTCATATGGACTGTCTCTCCTTCATGACTGAGAAGTACTGCCCGCTGTGTTCATATGGACTGTCTCTCCTTCATGACTGAGAAGTACTGCCCGTTGTGTTCATATGGACTGTCTCTCCTTCATGACTGAGAAGTACGAGTAGGCGGAGTTCATCACCTGCGCATGGAACATGTCATCAGATTACCGAGCTCTTATGTACAACACATGGGTTGACCACTCTCCTAGAGGGTTATTCATTGTACGACACAACGGCCATTTGATAAGTTTCAACATCTTGGTAATGTGTGTCGACATTTTAGCCGTTATTGGAGACGAATAGGTTAAAGGGGAAATATGAGGGTTGCTACGATCATTGTGGGTTCGCGAACACCCCAAGGAACTACTCTACAATATTTCATAGGGATCCAACCTCACTTCCATAAATACCAAACAAATTTAAGTTTTCAAAGCAAGCTTTTCTTAGCTTCTTCATTGAGACAAGACAGTAGATTTCTCCATCTATATATTGTTTAAATATAAATATAGATTTTCGTCACAAGGATCATGATCCAACTGATCCTGGAATACTAGGACTAGACGCGAACGCTCTTGCACTTAAGTCCATATGCGTGCAAAGAGGTTGATCAAGGGGGGAAGGGGGATCAATTCTCCACCAAAGTGCTGCCGGCGGAGCCAATAAGCGGTGTGAAGGGGATGTTCCCCAAAATAAAACGCCACCGCCGATTTCTTTAAAACGTGCGTTTTTTAATGTTTTTAAACGTATAAAGAGAGTACAGGTTACCTGTTGAATCGGTTACTTTTATCAGTGATATCATTGTTAAGAAGTGATGGAAGTGGTCAGTCAAAAAGCCAAAATCTTGGCGGTAGGGCAACATGTGATTTTGAGGCCATGGTCAGCTCATTCCAACGTCAATCTAATCTAGGACTTCAGATAAGCTTATGTTATGTCAGCATAATGTCGTCCTTTACGACAGGCACCATCTCTGGACCTATCTTTCCCGGGCCAAACGGGCACGGCAGTTGGAGAAACAGTGCCAGTTTGAGGAATATAGAGATTTCTACTGAGTTGAGAAGTGGGCAAGACGAAAGTACGATTTTCCAATAAAATGCTTCATTCTGCTAAAAAAAAAAGCAAACCTATCGTAAAAAGGGCGGGGAAGGACTGTCCCCCTTCGTCTCCCCACCACCCCCTGCGCAAGCCAATGGCTGTAACCGATGTAACACTAAACAGTCCCAAGCCAGGGGTACTTACGCTGGTGAACATCTCCATGGAGAAGGGAAGGAACGATGTTGCGTGGAGCTGAACGGGGTCCAGAGTCTTGATCATCATTATCTGCATAGAGCGTTGATAGGACGGAGATGACGTTATCCAGTTGCTGGAGAACACTGAGTCACAGAGCTTCTCACACTAGGACACCAGACATACAGACAGGATTAGCATCGCTTACACTCTGAGCTGTGATAGGAGATGATGTCATCCAGTTGCTGGAGAACACTGAGTCACAGAGCTTCTCACACTAGGACACCAGACATACAGACAGGATTAGCATCGCTTACACTCTGAGCTGTGATAGGAGGGCGTCATCCAGTTGCTGGAGAATACTGAGTCACAGAGCTTCTCACACTAGGACACCAGACAAACAGACAGGATAAGCATCGCTTACACTCTGAGCTGTGATAGGAGATGACGTCATCCAGTTGCTGGAGAACACTGAGTCACAGAGCTTCTCACACTAGGACACCAGACATACAGACAGGATTAGCATCGCTTACACTCTGAGCTGTGATAGGAGGGCGTCATCCAGTTGCTGGAGAACACTGAGTCACAGAGCTTCTCACACTAGGACACCAGACATACAGACAGGATTAGCATCGCTTACACTATGAGCTGTGATAGGAGGGAGATGATGTCATCCAGTTGCTGGAGAACACTGAGTCACAGAGCTTCTCACACTAGGACACCAGACATACAGACAGGATTAGCATCGCTTACACTCTGAGCTGTGATAGGAGATGACGTCATCCAGTTGCTGGAGAACACTGAGTCACAGAGCTTCTCACACTAGGACACCAGACATACAGACAGGATTAGCATCGCTTACACTCTGAGCTGTGATAGGAGATGACGTCATCCAGTTGCTGGAAAACACTGAGTCACAGAGCTTCTCACACTAGGACACCAGACATACAGACAGGACTAGCATCGCTTACACTCTGAGCTGTGATAGGAGGGAGATGATGTCATCCAGTTGCTGGAGAACACTGAGTCACAGAGCTTCTCACACTAGGACACCAGACATACAGACATGATAAGCATCGCTTACACTCTGAGCTGTGATAGGAGATGACGTCATCCAGTTGCTGGAGAACACTGAGTCACAGAGCTTCTCACACTAGGACACCAGACATACAGACAGGATAAGCATCGCTTACACTCTGAGCTGTGATAGGAGATGACGTCATCCAGTTGCTGGAGAACACTGAGTCACAGAGCTTCTCACACTAGGACACCAGATAAACAACAGGATAAGCATCGCTTACACTCTGAGCTGTGATAGGAGATGACGTCATCCAGTTGCTGGAGAACACTGAGTCACAGAGCTTAACACACTTGGACACCAGACATACAGACAGGATTAGCATCGCTTACACTCTGAGCTGTGATAGGAGATGACGTCATCCAGTTGCTGGAGAACACTGAGTCACAGAGCTTAACACACTTGGACACCAGACATACAGACAGGATCAGCATCGCTTACACTCTGAGCTGTGATAGGAGATGACGTCATCCAGTTGCTGGAGAACACTGAGTCACAGAGCTTCTCACACTAGGACACCAGACAAACAGACAGGATAAGCATCGCTTACACTCTGAGCTGTGATAGGAGATGACGTCATCCAGTTGCTGGAGAACACTGAGTCACAGAGCTTCTCACACTAGGACACCAGACATACAGACAGGATAAGCATCGCTTACACTCTGAGCTGTGATAGGAGATGACGTCATCCAGTTGCTGGAGAACACTGAGTCACAGAGCTTCTCACACTAGGACACCAGACATACAGACAGGATAAGCATCGCTTACACTCTGAGCTGTGATAGGAGATGACGTCATCCAGTTGCTGGAGAACACTGAGTCACAGAGCTTCTCACACTAGGACACCAGACAAACAGACAGGATAAGCATCGCTTACACTCTGAGCTGTGATAGGAGATGACGTCATCCAGTTGCTGGAGAACACTGAGTCACAGAGCTTCTCACACTAGGACACCAGACATACAGACAGGATAAGCATCGCTTACACTCTGAGCTGTGATAGGAGATGACGTCATCCAGTTGCTGGAGAACACTGAGTCACAGAGCTTCTCACACTAGGACACCAGACATACAGACAGGATAAGCATCGCTTACACTCTGAGCTGTGATAGGAGATGACGTCATCCAGTTGCTGGAGAACACTGAGTCACAGAGCTTCTCACACTAGGACACCAGATAAACAACAGGATAAGCATCGCTTACACTCTGAGCTGTGATAGGAGATGACGTCATCCAGTTGCTGGAGAACACTGAGTCACAGAGCTTCTCACACTAGGACACCAGACATACAGACAGGATTAGCATCGCTTACACTCTGAGCTGTGATAGGAGGGAGATGACGTCATCCAGTTGCTGGAGAATACTGAGTCACAGAGCTTCTCACACTAGGACACCAGACATACAGACAGGATTAGCATCGCTTACACTCTGAGCTGTGATAGGAGATGACGTCATCCAGTTGCTGGAGAACACTGAGTCACAGAGCTTCTCACACTAGGACACCAGACATACAGACAGGATTAGCATCGCTTACACTCTGAGCTGTGATAGGAGATGACGTCATCCAGTTGCTGGAGAACACTGAGTCACAGAGCTTCTCACACTAGGACACCAGACAAACAGACAGGATTAGCATCGCTTACACTCTGAGCTGTGATAGGAGATGACGTCATCCAGTTTCTGGAACACTGAGTCACAGAGCTTAACACACTGGGGGTAGCACGTGACTGTGAGCCGCCTCTGGTCCAGGAGTGATAACAGCAACTCACCTCTGACCTCAGCTCCGTAGCGCTCCAGCAGTAGAAGAAGAACTGCGAGACAGACATCCCGAAGATGATGATCCATAGCACATACTTGGTGGCCTCGGCCGGGCCCTGCAACAACATGTTAGTATTACTATGATGCACAACAAGTACTTGGTGGCCTCGGCCGGGCCCTGCAACACCATGTTAGTATTACTATGATGCACAACAAGTACTTGGTGGCCTCGGCCGGGCCCTGTAACACCATGTTAGTATTACTATGATGCACAACAAGTACTTGGTGGCCTCGGCCGGGCCCTGCAACACCATGTTAGTATTACTATGATGCACAACAAGTACTTGGTGGCCTCGGCCGGGCCCTGCAACACCATGTTAGTATTACTTTGATGCACAACAAGTACTTGGTGGCCTCGGCCGGGCCCTGCAACACCATGTTAGTATTACTATGATGCACAACAAGTACTTGGTGGCCTCGGCCGGGCCCTGTAACACCATGTTAGTATTACTATGATGCACAACAAGTACTTGGTGGCCTCGGCCGGGCCCTGCAACACCATGTTAGTATTACTATGATGCACAACATTTACTTGGTGGCCTCGGCCGGGCCCTGCAACACCATGTTGGTATTACTATGATGCACAACAATTACTTGGTGGCCTCGGCCGGGCCCTGCAACACCATGTTAGTATTACTATGATGCACAACAATTACTTGGTGGCCTCGGCCGGGCCCTGCAACACCATGTTAGTATTACTATGATGCACAACAATTACTTGGTGGCCTCGGCCGGGCCCTGCAACACCATGTTAGTATTACTATGATGCACAACAAGTACTTGGTGGCCTCGGCCGGGCCCTGTAACACCATGTTAGTATTACTATGATGCACAACAGGTACTTGGTGGCCTCGGCCGGGCCCTGCATTACCATGTTAGTATTACTATGATGCACAACAAGTACTTGGTGGCCTCGGCCGGGCCCTGTAACACCATGTTAGTATTACTATGATGCACAACAAGTACTTGGTGGCCTCGGCCGGGCCCTGCAACACCATGTTAGTATTACTATGATGCACAACAAGTACTTGGTGGCCTCGGCCGGGCCCTGCAACACCATGTTAGTATTACTATGATGCACAACAAGTACTTGGTGGCCTCGGCCGGGCCCAGCAACACCATGTTAGTATTACTATGATGCACAACAAGTACTTGGTGGCCTCGGCTGGGCCCTGGAACACCATGATAGTATTACTATGATGCACAACAAGTACTTGGTGGCCTCGGCCGGGCCCTGCAACACCATGTTAGTATGACTATGATGCACAACAGGTACTTGGTGGCCTAGACACATTCCAAACAGTTGTTGGAGGCGTTTGCTAAGGGCTCGTATGGCCTAGTCACCATATAACGTACCTTGGACAGCTGGTTCAGCGTGACACATATTATGGAGCCGGCTATCATGTATGAGAACAATAGACACATTCCAAACAGTTGTTGGAGGCGTTTGCTAAGGGCTCGTATGACCTAGTCACCATATAACGTACCTTGGACAGCTGGTACAGCGTGACACATATTATGGAGCCGGCTATCATGTATGAGAACAATAGACACATTCCAAACAGTTGTTGGAGGCGTTTGCTAAGGGCTCGTATGGCCTAGTCACCATATAACGTACCTTGGACAGCTGGTACAGCGTCACACATATTATGGAGCCGGCTATCATGTATGAGAACAATAGACACATTCCAAACAGTTGTTGGAGGCGTTTGCTAAGGGCTCGTATGGCCTAGTCACCATATAACGTACCTTGGACAGCTGGTACAGCGTCACACATATTATGGAGCCGGCTATCATGTATGAGAACAATAGACACATTCCAAACAGTTGTTGGAGGCGTTTGCTAAGGGCTCGTATGACCTAGTCACCGTATAACGTACCTTGGACAGCTGGTACAGCGTCACACATATTATGGAGCCGGCTATCATGTATGAGAACAATAGACACATTCCAAACAGTTGTTAGAGGCGTTTGCTAAGGGCTCGTATGGCCTAGTCACCATATAACGTACCTTGGACAGCTGGTACAGCGTGACACATATTATGGAGCCGGCTATCATGTATGAGAACAATAGACACATTCCAAAAAGTTGTTGGAGGCGTTTGCTAATGGCTCGTATGGCCTAGTCACCATATAACGTACCTTGGACAGCTGGTACAGCGTCACACATATTATGGAGCCGGCTATCATGTATGAGAACAATAGACACATTCCAAACAGTTGTTGGAGGCGTTTGCTAAGGGCTCGTATGACCTAGTCACCGTATAACGTACCTTGGACAGCTGGTACAGCGTCACACATATTATGGAGCCGGCTATCATGTATGAGAACAATAGACACATTCCAAACAGTTGTTGGAGGCGTTTGCTAAGGGCTCGTATGGCCTAGTCACCATATAACGTACCTTGGACAGCTGGTACAGCGTCACACATATTATGGAGCCGGCTATCATGTATGAGAACAATAGACACATTCCAAACAGTTGTTGGAGGCGTTTGCTAAGGGCTCGTATGGCCTAGTCACCGTATAACGTACCTTGGACAGCTGGTACAGCGTCACACATATTATGGAGCCGGCTATCATGTATGAGAACAATAGACACATTCCAAACAGTTGTTGGAGGCGTTTGCTAAGGGCTCGTATGGCCTAGTCACCATATAACGTACCTTGGACAGCTGGTACAGCGTGACACATATTATGGAGCCGGCTATCATGTATGAGAACAATAGACACATTCCAAACAGTTGTTGGAGGCGTTTGCTAAGGGCTCGTATGACCTAGTCACCATATAACGTACCTTGGACAGCTGGTTCAGCGTGACACATATTATGGAGCCGGCTATCATGTATGAGAACAATAGACACATTCCAAACAGTTGTTGGAGGCGTTTGCTAAGGGCTCGTATGACCTAGTCACCATATAACGTACCTTGGACAGCTGGTTCAGCGTGACACATATTATGGAGCCGGCTATCATGTATGAGAACAATAGACACATTCCAAACAGTTGTTGGAGGCGTTTGCTAAGGGCTCGTATGACCTAGTCACCGTATAACGTACCTTGGACAGCTGGTACAGCGTCACACATATTATGGAGCCGGCTATCATGTATGAGAACAATAGACACATTCCAAACAGTTGTTGGAGGCGTTTGCTAAGGGCTCGTATGGCCTAGTCACCATATAACGTACCTTGGACAGCTGGTACAGCGTGACATTTGTTATGGAGCCGGCTATCATGTATGAGAACAATAGACACATTCCAAACAGTTGTTGGAGGCGTTTGCTAAGGGCTCGTATGGCCTAGTCACCATATAACGTACCTTGGACAGCTGGTACAGCGTCACACATATTATGGAGCCGGCTATCATGTATGAGAACAATAGACACATTCCAAACAGTTGTTGGAGGCGTTTGCTAAGGGCTCGTATGACCTAGTCACCATATAACGTACCTTGGACAGCTGGTACAGCGTCACACATATTATGGAGCCGGCTATCATGTATGATAACAATAGACACATTCCAAACAGTTGTTGGAGGCGTTTGCTAAGGGCTCGTATGACCTTGTCACCATATAACGTACCTTGGACAGCTGGTTCAGCGTGACACATATTATGGAGCCGGCTATCATGTATGAGAACAATAGACACATTCCAAACAGTTGTTGGAGGCGTTTGCTAAGGGCTCGTATGGCCTAGTCACCATATAACGTACCTTGGACAGCTGGTACAGCGTCACACATATTATGGAGCCGGCTATCATGTATGAGAACAATAGACACATTCCAAACAGTTGTTGGAGGCGTTTGCTAAGGGCTCGTATGACCTAGTCACCATATAACGTACCTTGGACAGCTGGTACAGCGTCACACATATTATGGAGCCGGCTATCATGTATGAGAACAATAGACACATTCCAAACAGTTGTTGGAGGCGTTTGCTAAGGGCTCGTATGACCTAGTCACCATATAACGTACCTTGGACAGCTGGTACAGCGTGACACATATTATGGAGCCGGCTATCATTTTTGAGAACAATAGACACATTCCAAACAGTTGTTGGAGGCGTTTGCTAAGGGCTCGTATGACCTAGTCACCATATAACGTACCTTGGACAGCTGGTACAGCGTGACACATATAATGGAGCCGGCTATCATGTATGAGAACAATAGACTCATTCCAAACAGTTGTTGGAGGCGTTTGCTAAGGGCTCGTATGACCTAGTCACCATATAACGAACCTTGGACAGCTGGTACAGCGTCACACATATTATGGAGCCGGCTATCATGTATGAGAACAATAGACACATTCCAAACAGTTGTTGGAGGCGTTTGCTAAGGGCTCGTATGGCCTAGTCACCATATAACGTACCTTGGACAGCTGGTACAGCGTCACACATATTATGGAGCCGGCTATCATGTATGAGAACAATAGACACATTCCAAACAGTTGTTGGAGGCGTTTGCTAAGGGCTCGTATGACCTAGTCACCATATAACGTACCTTGGACAGCTGGTACAGCGTCACACATATTATGGAGCCGGCTATCATGTATGAGAACAATAGACACATTCCAAACAGTTGTTGGAGGCGTTTGCTAAGGGCTCGTATGGCCTAGTCACCATATAACGTACCTTGGACAGCTGGTACAGCGTCACACATATTATGGAGCCGGCTATCATGTATGAGAACAATAGACACATTCCAAACAGTTGTTGGAGGCGTTTGCTAAGGGCTCGTATGACCTAGTCACCGTATAACGTACCTTGGACAGCTGGTACAGCGTCACACATATTATGGAGCCGGCTATCATGTATGAGAACAATAGACATATTCCAAACAGTTGTTGGAGGCGTTTGCTAAGGGCTCGTATGGCCTAGTCACCATATAACGTACCTTGGACAGCTGGTACAGCGTCACACATATTATGGAGCCGGCTATCATGTATGAGAACAATAGACATATTCCAAACAGTTGTTGGAGGCGTTTGCTAAGGGCTCGTATGGCCTAGTCACCATATAACGTACCTTGGACAGCTGGTACAGCGTGACACATATTATGGAGCCGGCTATCATGTATGAGAACAATAGACACATTCCAAACAGTTGTTGGAGGCGTTTGCTAAGGGCTCGTATGTCCTAGTCACCATATAACGTACCTTGGACAGCTGGTACAGCGTCACACATATTATGGAGCCGGCTATCATGTATGAGAACAATAGACACATTCCAAACAGTTGTTGGAGGCGTTTGCTAAGGGCTCGTATGGCCTAGTCACCATATAACGTACCTTGGACAGCTGGTACAGCGTCACACATATTATGGAGCCGGCTATCATGTATGAGAACAATAGACACATTCCAAACAGTTGTTGGAGGCGTTTGCTAAGGGCTCGTATGGCCTAGTCACCATATAACGTACCTTGGACAGCTGGTACAGCGTCACACATATTATGGAGCCGGCTATCATGTATGAGAACAATAGACACATTCCAAACAGTTGTTGGAGGCGTTTGCTAAGGGCTCGTATGACCTAGTCACCATATAACGTACCTTGGACAGCTGGTACAGCGTGACACATATTATGGAGCCGGCTATCATGTATGAGAACAATAGACACATTCCAAACAGTTGTTGGAGGCGTTTGCTAGGGGCTCGTATGACCTAGTCACCATATAACGTACCTTGGACAGCTGGTACAGCGTCACACATATTATGGAGCCGGCTATCATGTATGAGAACAATAGACACATTCCAAACAGTTGTTGGAGGCGTTTGCTAAGGGCTCGTATGGCCTAGTCACCATATAACGTACCTTGGACAGCTGGTTCAGCGTGACACATATTATGGAGCCGGCTATCATGTATGAGAACAATAGACACATTCCAAACAGTTGTTGGAGGCGTTTGCTAAGGGCTCGTATGGCCTAGTCACCATATAACGTACCTTGGACAGCTGGTACAGCGTGACACATATTATGGAGCCGGCTATCATGTATGAGAACAATAGACACATTCCAAACAGTTGTTGGAGGCGTTTGCTAAGGGCTCGTATGACCTAGTCACCGTATAACGTACCTTGGACAGCTGGTACAGCGTCACACATATTATGGAGCCGGCTATCATGTATGAAACAATAGACACATACCAAACAGTTGTTGGAGGCGTTTGCTAAGGGCTCGTATGACCTAGTCACCATATAACGTACCTTGGACAGCTGGTACAGCGTCACACATATTATGGAGCCGGCTATCATGTATGAGAACAGTAGACACATTCCAAACAGTTGTTGGAGGCGTTTGCTAAGGGCTCGTATGACCTAGTCACCATATAACGTACCTTGGACAGCTGGTACAGCGTCACACATATTATGGAGCCGGCTATCATGTATGAGAACAATAGACACATTCCAAACAGTTGTTGGAGGCGTTTGCTAAGGGCTCGTATGGCCTAGTCACCATATAACGTACCTTGGACAGCTGGTACAGCGTCACACATATTATGGAGCCGGCTATCATGTATGAGAACAATAGACACATTCCAAACAGTTGTTGGAGGCGTTTGCTAAGGGCTCGTATGACCTAGTCACCATATAACGTACCTTGGACAGCTGGTACAGCGTGACACATATTATGGAGCCGGCTTTCATGTATGAGAACAATAGACACATTCCAAACAGTTGTTGGAGGCGTTTGCTAAGGGCTCGTATGACCTAGTCACCATATAACGTACCTTGGACAGCTGGTACAGCGTCACACATATTATGGAGCCGGCTATCATGTATGAGAACAATAGACACATTCCAAACAGTTGTTGGAGGCGTTTGCTAAGGGCTCGTATGGCCTAGTCACCATATAACGTACCTTGGACAGCTGGTACAGCGTCACACATATTATGGAGCCGGCTATCATGTATGAGAACAATAGACACATTCCAAACAGTTGTTGGAGGCGTTTGCTAAGGGCTCGTATGACCTAGTCACCATATAACGTACCTTGGACAGCTGGTACAGCGTCACACATATTATGGAGCCGGCTATCATGTATGAGAACAATAGACACATTCCAAACAGTTGTTGGAGGCGTTTGCTAAGGGCTCGTATGACCTAGTCACCATATAACGTACCTTGGACAGCTGGTACAGCGTCACACATATTATGGAGCCGGCTATCATGTATGAGAACAATAGACACATTCCAAACAGTTGTTGGAGGCGTTTGCTAAGGGCTCGTATGACCTAGTCACCATATAACGTACCTTGGACAGCTGGTACAGCGTGACACATATTATGGAGCCGGCTATCATGTATGAGAACAATAGACACATTCCAAACAGTTGTTGGAGGCGTTTGCTAAGGGCTCGTATGACCTAGTCACCATATAACGTACCTTGGACAGCTGGTACAGCGTCACACATATTATGGAGCCGGCTATCATGTATGAGAACAATAGACACATTCCAAACAGTTGTTGGAGGCGTTTGCTAAGGGCTCGTATGGCCTAGTCACCATATAACGTACCTTGGACAGCTGGTACAGCGTCACACATATTATGGAGCCGGCTATCATGTATGAGAACAATAGACACATTCCAAACAGTTGTTGGAGGCGTTTGCTAAGGGCTCGTATGGCCTAGTCACCATATAACGTACCTTGGACAGCTGGTACAGCGTCACACATACTATGGAGCCGGCTATCATGTATGAGAACAATAGACACATTCCAAACAGTTGTTGGAGGCGTTTGCTAAGGGCTCGTATGGCCTAGTCACCATAAAACGTACCTTGGACAGCTGGTACAGCGTCACACATACTATGGAGCCGGCTATCATGTATGAGAACAATAGACACATTCCAAACAGTTGTTGGAGGCGTTTGCTAAGGGCTCGTATGACCTAGTCACCATATAACGTACCTTGGACAGCTGGTACAGCGTCACACATATTATGGAGCCGGCTATCATGTATGAGAACAATAGACACATTCCAAACAGTTGTTGGAGGCGTTTGCTAAGGGCTCGTATGACCTAGTCACCATATAACGTACCTTGGACAGCTGGTACAGCGTCACACATATTATGGAGCCGGCTATCATGTATGAGAACAATAGACACATTCCAAACAGTTGTTGGAGGCGTTTGCTAAGGGCTCGTATGGCCTAGTCACCATATAACGTACCTTGGACAGCTGGTACAGCGTCACACATATTATGGAGCCGGCTATTATGTATGAGAACAATAGACACATATTAAACAGTTGTTGGAGGCGTTTGCTAAGGGCTCGTATGGCCTAGTCACCATATAACGTACCTTGGACAGCTGGTACAGCGTCACACATACTATGGAGCCGGCTATCATGTATGAGAACAATAGACACATTCCAAACAGTTGTTGGAGGCGTTTGCTAAGGGCTCGTATGGCCTAGTCACCATATAACGTACCTTGGACAGCTGGTACAGCGTGACACATATTATGGAGCCGGCTATCATGTATGAGAACAATAGACACATTCCAAACAGTTGTTGGAGGCGTTTGCTAAGGGCTCGTATGACCTAGTCACCATATAACGTACCTTGGACAGCTGGTACAGCGTGACACATATTATGGAGCCGGCTATCATGTATGAGAACAATAGACACATTCCAAACAGTTGTTGGAGGCGTTTGCTAAGGGCTCGTATGACCTAGTCACCATATAACGTACCTTGGACAGCTGGTACAGCGTCATACATATTATGGAGCCGGCTATCATGTATGAGAACAATAGACACATTCCAAACAGTTGTTGGAGGCGTTTGCTAAGGGCTCTTATGACCTAGTCACCATATAACGTACCTTGGACAGCTGGTACAGCGTCACACATATTATGGAGCCGGCTATCATGTATGAGAACAATAGACACATTCCAAACAGTTGTTGGAGGCGTTTGCTAAGGGCTCGTATGGCCTAGTCATCATATAACGTACCTTGGACAGCTGGTACAGCGTCACACATATTATGGAGCCGGCTATCATGTATAAGAACAATAGACACATTCCAAACAGTTGTTGGAGGCGTTTGCTAAGGGCTCGTATGACCTAGTCACCATATAACGTACCTTGGACAGCTGGTACAGCGTCACACATATTATGGAGCCGGCTATCATGTATGAGAACAATAGACACATTCCAAACAGTTGTTGGAGGCGTTTGCTAAGGGCTCGTATGGCCTAGTCACCATATAACGTACCTTGGACAGCTGGTACAGCGTCACACATATTATGGAGCCGGCTATCATGTATAAGAACAATAGACACATTCCAAACAGTTGTTGGAGGCGTTTGCTAAGGGCTCGTATGACCTAGTCACCATATAACGTACCTTGGACAGCTGGTACAGCGTCACACATATTATGGAGCCGGCTATCATGTATGAGAACAATAGACACATTCCAAACAGTTGTTGGAGGCGTTTGCTAAGGGCTCGTATGACCTAGTCACCATATAACGTACCTTGGACAGCTGGTACAGCGTGACACATATTATGGAGCCGGCTATCATGTATGAGAACAATAGACACATTCCAAACAGTTGTTGGAGGCGTTTGCTAAGGGCTCGTATGACCTAGTCACCATATAACGTACCTTGGACAGCTGGTACAGCGTGACACATATTATGGAGCCGGCTATCATGTATGAGAACAATAGACACATTCCAAACAGTTGTTGGAGGCGTTTGCTAAGGGCTCGTATGGCCTAGTCACCATATAACGTACCTTGGACAGCTGGTACAGCGTGACACATATTATGGAGCCGGCTATCATGTATGAGAACAATAGACACATTCCAAACAGTTGTTGGAGGCGTTTGCTAAGGGCTCGTATGACCTAGTCACCATATAACGTACCTTGGACAGCTGGTACAGCGTCACACATATTATGGAGCCGGCTATCATGTATGAGAACAATAGACACATTCCAAACAGTTGTTGGAGGCGTTTGCTAAGGGCTCGTATGGCCTAGTCACCATATAACGTACCTTGGACAGCTGGTACAGCGTCACACATATTATGGAGCCGGCTATCATGTATGAGAACAATAGACACATTCCAAACAGTTGTTGGAGGCGTTTGCTAAGGGCTCGTATGACCTAGTCACCATATAACGTACCTTGGACAGCTGGTACAGCGTCACACATATTATGGAGCCGGCTATCATGTATGAGAACAATAGACACATTCCAAACAGTTGTTGGAGGCGTTTGCTAAGGGCTCGTATGACCTAGTCACCATATAACGTACCTTGGACAGCTGGTACAGCGTCACACATATTATGGAGCCGGCTATCATGTATGAGAACAATAGACACATTCCAAACAGTTGTTGGAGGCGTTTGCTAAGGGCTCGTATGACCTAGTCACCATATAACGTACCTTGGACAGCTGGTGCAGCGTGACAAATATTATGGAGCCGGCTATCATGTATGAGAACAATAGACACATTCCAAACAGTTGTTGGAGGCGTTTGCTAAGGGCTCGTATGGCCTAGTCACCATATAACGTACCTTGGACAGCTGTTTCAGCGTCACACATATTATGGAGCCGGCTATCATGTATGAAAACAATAGACACATTCCAAACAGTTGTTGGAGGCGTTTGCTAAGGGCTCGTATGACCTAGTCACCATATAACGTACCTTGGACAGCTGGTACAGCGTCACACATATTATGGAGCCGGCTATCATGTATGAGAACAATAGACACATTCCAAACAGTTGTTGGAGGCGTTTGCTAAGGGCTCGTATGGCCTAGTCACCATATAATGTACCTTGGACAGCTGGTACAGCGTCACACATATTATGGAGCCGGCTATCATGTATGAGAACAATAGACACATTCCAAACAGTTGTTGGAGGCGTTTGCTAAGGGCTCGTATGGCCTAGTCACCATATAACGTACCTTGGACAGCTGGTGCTGCGTCACACATATTATGGAGCCGGCTATCATGTATGAGAACAAAAGACACATTCCAAACAGTTGTTGGAGGCGTTTGCTAAGGGCTCGTATGGCCTAGTAACCATATAACGTACCTTGGACAGCTGGTACAGCGTCACACATATTATGGAGCCGGCTATCATGTATGAGAATAAAAGACACATTCCAAACAGTTGTTGGAGGCGTTTGCTAAGGGCTCGTATGGCCTAGTCACCATATAACGTACCTTGGACAGCTGGTACAGCGTCACACATATTATGGAGCCGGCTATCATGTATGAGAACAAAAGACACATTCCAAACAGTTGTTGGAGGCGTTTGCTAAGGGCTCGTATGGCCTAGTAACCATATAACGTACCTTGGACAGCTGGTACAGCGTCACACATATTATGGAGCCGGCTATCATGTATGAGAATAAAAGACACATTCCAAACAGTTGTTGGAGGCGTTTGCTAAGGGCTCGTATGGCCTAGTCACCATATAACGTACCTTGGACAGCTGGTACAGCGTGACACATATTATGGAGCCGGCTATCATGTATGAGAACAAAAGACACATTCCAAACAGTTGTTGGAGGCGTTTGCTAAGGGCTCGTATGGCCTAGTCACCATATAACGTACCTTGGACAGCTGGTACAGCGTGACACATATTATGGAGCCGGCTATCATGTATGAGAACAATAGACACATTCCAAACAGTTGTTGGAGGCGTTTGCTAAGGGCTCGTATGGCCTAGTCACCATATAACGTACCTTGGACAGCTGGTACAGCGTCACACATATTATGGAGCCGGCTATCATGTATGAGAACAATAGACACATTCCAAACAGTTGTTGGAGGCGTTTGCTAAGGGCTCGTATGGCCTAGTCACCATATAACGTACCTTGGACAGCTGGTACAGCGTGACACATATTATGGAGCCGGCTATCATGTATGAGAACAATAGACACATTCCAAACAGTTGTTGGAGGTGTTTGCTAAGGGCTCGTATGGCCTAGTCACCATATAACGTACCTTGGACAGCTGGTACAGCGTCACACATATTATGGAGCCGGCTATCATGTATGAGAACAATAGACACATTCCAAACAGTTGTTGGAGGCGTTTGCTAAGGGCTCGTATGGCCTAGTCACCATATAACGTACCTTGGACAGCTGGTACAGCGTGACACATATTATGGAGCCGGCTATCATGTATGAGAACAATAGACACATTCCAAACAGTTGTTGGAGGCGTTTGCTAAGGGCTCGTATGACCTAGTCACCATATAACGTACCTTGGACAGCTGGTACAGCGTCACACATATTATGGAGCCGGCTATCATGTATGAGAACAATAGACACATTCCAAACAGTTGTTGGAGGCGTTTGCTAAGGGCTCGTATGACCTAGTCACCATATAACGTACCTTGGACAGCTGGTACAGCGTGACACATATTATGGAGCCGGCTGTCATGTATGAGAACAATAGACACATTCCAAACAGTTGTTGGAGGCGTTTGCTAAGGGCTCGTATGGCCTAGTCACCATATAACGTACCTTGGACAGCTGGTACAGCATGACACATATTATGGAGCCGGCTATCATGTATGAGAACAATAGACACATTCCAAACAGTTGTTGGAGGCGTTTGCTAAGGGCTCGTATGACCTAGTCACCATATAACGTACCTTGGACAGCTGGTACAGCGTCACACATATTATGGAGCCGGCTATCATGTATGAGAACAATAGACACATTCCAAACAGTTGTTGGAGGCGTTTGCTAAAGGCTCGTATGGCCTAGTCACCATATAACGTACCTTGGACAGCTGGTACAGCGTCACACATATTATGGAGCCGGCTATCATGTATGAGAACAATAGACACATTCCAAACAGTTGTTGGAGGCGTTTGCTAAGGGCTCGTATGGCCTAGTCACCATATAACGTACCTTGGACAGCTGGTGCAGCGTCACACATATTATGGAGCCGGCTATCATGTATGAGAACAATAGACACATTCCAAACAGTTGTTGGAGGCGTTTGCTAAGGGCTCGTATGGCCTAGTCACCATATAACGTACCTTGGACAGCTGGTACAGCGTGACACATATTATGGAGCCGGCTATCATGTATGAGAACAATAGACACATTCCAAACAGTTGTTGGAGGCGTTTGCTAAGGGCTCGTATGGCCTAGTCACCATATAACGTACCTTGGACAGCTGGTACAGCGTCACACATATTATGGAGCCGGCTATCATGTATGAGAACAATAGACACATTCCAAACAGTTGTTGGAGGCGTTTGCTAAGGGCTCGTATGGCCTAGTCACCATATAACGTACCTTGGACAGCTGGTACAGCGTGACACATATTATGGAGCCGGCTATCATGTATGAGAACAATAGACACATTCCAAACAGTTGTTGGAGGCGTTTGCTAAGGGCTCGTATGACCTAGTAACCATATAACGTACCTTGGACAGCTGGTACAGCGTCAAATATATTATGGAGCCGGCTATCATGTATGAGAACAATAGACACATTCCAAACAGTTGTTGGAGGCGTTTGCTAAGGGCTCGTATGACCTAGTCACCATATAACGTACCTTGGACAGCTGGTACAGCGTCACACATATTATGGAGCCGGCTATCATGTATGAGAACAATAGACACATTCCAAACAGTTGTTGGAGGCGTTTGCTAAGGGCTCGTATGACCTAGTCACCATATAACGTACCTTGGACAGCTGGTACAGCGTCACACATATTATGGAGCCGGCTATCATGTATGAGAACAATAGACACATTCCAAACAGTTGTTGGAGGCGTTTGCTAAGGGCTCGTATGACCTAGTCACCATATAACGTACCTTGGACAGCTGGTGCAGCGTGACACATATTATGGAGCCGGCTATCATGTATGAGAACAATAGACACATTCCAAACAGTTGTTGGAGGCGTTTGCTAAGGGCTCGTATGGCCTAGTCACCATATAACGTACCTTGGACAGCTGTTTCAGCGTCACACATATTATGGAGCCGGCTATCATGTATGAAAACAATAGACACATTCCAAACAGTTGTTGGAGGCGTTTGCTAAGGGCTCGTATGACCTAGTCACCATATAACGTACCTTGGACAGCTGGTACAGCGTCACACATATTATGGAGCCGGCTATCATGTATGAGAACAATAGACACATTCCAAACAGTTGTTGGAGGCGTTTGCTAAGGGCTCGTATGGCCTAGTCACCATATAATGTACCTTGGACAGCTGGTACAGCGTCACACATATTATGGAGCCGGCTATCATGTATGAGAACAATAGACACATTCCAAACAGTTGTTGGAGGCGTTTGCTAAGGGCTCGTATGGCCTAGTCACCGTATAACGTACCTTGGACAGCTGGTACAGCGTCAAATATATTATGGAGCCGGCTATCATGTATGAGAACAATAGACACATTCCAAACAGTTGTTGGAGGCGTTTGCTAAAGGCTCGTATGGCCTAGTCACCATATAACGTACCTTGGACAGCTGGTACAGCGTCACACATATTATGGAGCCGGCTATCATGTATGAGAACAATAGACACATTCCAAACAGTTGTTGGAGGCGTTTGCTAAGGGCTCGTATGGCCTAGTCACCATATAACGTACCTTGGACAGCTGGTGCTGCGTCACACATATTATGGAGCCGGCTATCATGTATGAGAACAATAGACACATTCCAAACAGTTGTTGGAGGCGTTTGCTAAGGGCTCGTATGGCCTAGTCACCATATAACGTACCTTGGACAGCTGGTACAGCGTGACACATATTATGGAGCCGGCTATCATGTATGAGAACAATAGACACATTCCAAACAGTTGTTGGAGGCGTTTGCTAAGGGCTCGTATGGCCTAGTCACCATATAACGTACCTTGGACAGCTGGTACAGCGTGACACATATTATGGAGCCGGCTATCATGTATGAGAACAATAAACACATTCCAAACAGTTGTTGGAGGCGTTTGCTAAGGGCTCGTATGACCTAGTAACCATATAACGTACCTTGGACAGCTGGTACAGCGTCAAATATATTATGGAGCCGGCTATCATGTATGAGAACAATAGACACATTCCAAACAGTTGTTGGAGGCGTTTGCTAAGGGCTCGTATGACCTAGTCACCATATAACGTACCTTGGACAGCTGGTACAGCGTCACACATATTATGGAGCCGGCTATCATGTATGAGAACAATAGACACATTCCAAACAGTTGTTGGAGGCGTTTGCTGAGCCTGTCGACAAAGAAACACACGTACATTACATTATTATAACAAAATATATCACATATAACAATAAATCAACAATTAGATTTAAATATAAATCTTGGAAATCATGACCCAAACTTCCGTGTGTCTACCCCAGTGATTGATGCATGTCCGCATGTGACACAGCATTGAGATGAACAGATGCCCTTTTCGTTTGTCTTACGATTTGTAATTCATTACAACGCTTATATTAGCTTCATGTGTTTGTCTGTCTGGACGGAATCTTATAATCGATATTTCACTTATTTCTAAATGTCCGATAGAGCTGAAATGTTTTACACAGACGTATTCTTATTTACAATACACGCATCAATTGTCATATTTACTATATAGTCAATTAATTCATCATAATTAATTAATTGATGTTTTATATGGGAATCGATATTTCACCCACTTCCGAACGTCGAATTGAGCTGAAAGTTTTCTTACAAACGTATTTTCGAAATGACAATATATAAATCAATTATCAGATTTACTTATTAATTAATTAATCAACCTTAACTAATTAATTAAACAATTAGCTTCATGTGGGAAATTAGTCACAGCTAGTGAGGATGGGCCAACCACATGCAGGCATCGGAATTAACCGCTGGTTGTTCGGGACTCAAATATCCGTGACGAAAGCATCGGATATGTTTCTATGCAGCAAGAATGTCATTGTTGGCCGATCGCTGGATCGTGCATGAACGGAACTGTCCGAAATACAAGTTTGCAATGCGAGCACGCTAGTTTGCGAGTGAAGTTAACAAGTACAAGTACACAGTGTCTAAATGTCTCTTGCAGTCTTCTAAATTCGGACACGTCCAGTGAGCATATATTCGATTGCAAGATTCTTTAAGACTAAAAAGTATAAAATAATATTACATGAAAAAAATATTTTTTTAAAAAAACAACGCTTATATTTAAATGCACTAAAAAGTAAAAAATAAATTTTCGCCCAACAAATTTTTGCCTCACTCGGAAAATAAAAGCGTTGGGCGCTTTCCCTGCACAAACAGCAGAATACTGCAATCTATGTCAATACCGAAAGCGCCCAACGCTTTTATTTTCCGAGTGAGGAAAAAATTTGTTGGGCGAAAATTTATTTTTTACTTTTTAGTGCATTTAAATATAAGCGTTGTTTTTTTAAAAAAATATTTTTTACCCCCCTGCACAAACAGCAGAATACTGCAATCTATGTCAATACCGAAAGCGCCCAACGCTTTTATTTTCCGAGTGAGGAAAAAATTTGTTGGGCGTTAAATTATTTTTTACTGTTTAGTGCATTTAAATATAAGCGTGGTTTTTAAAAATAAAATATTTTTTTCATGTAATATTATTTTATTTCTTAACACGTCTTTCGTAAAACATATTTATTTTCTTGCTGCATGTTGTCCGTGGCTTTATGTTGATCATGAGACCTTTTATTTTTTCGTCTACGATGAAAACAACTGATTCAGTTCATTAAATTGACTTATTCAATTTGTTGAATGAAATCAGTTGTTATCAGAGTTGGACACAAACTCAAAACGTCTAACGATCAATATACAGCAAGAAAATCATTATGATTTACGAAAAACGTTTTTAGAAATAAAATGTATTTTGTGACCGCAAGACAAAAGAGAAGGGTTGAATGGCTCATGGGCTGAGCTGTCGACTGCCAGTGAGTCTAGACCCTTATTGGGGGCCGGCTCGAGTCTGTCACATGAGACACCTCAGTGGGGGCGTCACTTCACTATTACACAAGCCGTGACGACAACACTTTACACGTCAAAGCGTCGGACTGCATTGAAGCCCGTAAAGCTATGTAGGGGAAGGCAGGAGGGTGTGAAACGCCGCCCCTCCCTTGCTTAATTCGCGTCAGAATGCTCAAGTCCATAACTACAAAAGAGAATGCCAGGTATCAAGATAGGTCCCCTCCTCCTCACCACCTCCACTCGGCGCGGGTGAGTGCTCGTCTTCGCCTAGCGGGGATCAAGTGGACCTTGACCGTACACACATCGATCCAGCAGGTGGCATTGTTAAAACTAGTAATCTTATGATGTAGTTAATGTTATGATTTCTCATTATTTTCAGATGTATAGAATGATCACGAATAATTCCAATTTTAGAGCAGTGAACTTATCATTATAATTTTAAAATTTTAGTTTATGATTATTCCATCTGAAAATAAATGATGAATTATAACAATTTAATTACATCAAAAGATTACTATTTTTAACAATGCCTTTTGGAGCTATAGATCTACGGTTTACCGCATTCCAGTTGCTCCCGAGCACTCTCACCCTCGCCGAGTGGAGTTGGTGAGGAGACTTAGGAGAGGGGCCATTTCTTGATACCTGGCATATTTCTTTAGTTGCAAAGGACTTTACAAAGGTTATTTATTGTGGCCCCGCCCCCATCCATGCGTGTGCGTGTGCGTGTGCGTGTGCGTGTGCGTGTGCGTGTGCGTGTGCGTGTGCGTGTGCGTGTGCGTGTGCGTGTGCGTGTGCGTGTGCGTGTGCGTGTGCGTGTGCGTGTGCGTGTGCGTGTGCGTGTGCGTGTGCGTGTCGTGTGCGTGTGCGTGTGCGTGTGCGTGTGCGTGTGCGTGTGCGTGTGCGTGTGCGTGTGCGTGTGCGTGTGCGTGTGCGTGTGCGTGTGCGTGTGCGTGTGCGTGTGCGTGTGCGTGAGCGTGCCCTCACCTCCCTTCCTTCAGGCGAGCATGCTAGAGGGTGAGATTACAGGTTGTTCTTTGCTACCCCGCCCCTTCCATGTCTCATGTTGCCCTTGGAAGACACATGACCTTGAGACCTACGCCCCGATGTGTGACGTGTCATCACTTATCTTGTCTCGCCGGGAAACAGATTAATAAGTAATGGCGGACAAACACCCAGCTGCTCGGCAAGCAATGTTTTATCGATAGGGACGCGTCAAAGTGTTGAACAAACACCCAGCTGCTCGCCAAGCAATGTTTTATCGATAGGCACGCGTCAAAGTGTTGACCAAGTGATTCCTGAACCCGGGATGTGATTGTTTTCATTTAGACAATGGATTTGATTTGAAAACATTCAAATATTGTAATCGTAGGTTTATTTTTATTGTTTTGCGTTGAACGGATTACTAGGCCGTTGAAGGGTTAGTGAAGGGGGGGTGGAGGGGGGGGGGGGGACGAGCAGGAGAACTAATACTACTCCGCCCAGACGTGGTATGAAATGAAATAAAAAATGATTTTATTCTTGTAATAAAATAAAATAAAGTTAAATGTAATGAAACATAACAATAACATAACGACAAAACAAAACATTACATAACACAACAAAACATAACATAACTTAATATAACTTAACATAACAGAACATAACGTTACAAAACTTAACAAAACGTAGCAAACAATACCATAACTTAACATAAAACAAAACATAACATATAATAAAAGATCATAAACTGAACGAATTCTCAAATAAGGTAATAAAATACGAACAATTGTCATTACCTCAAAATCTCCTGATGCATCTGAGCACATCTCCGCATGTGTCCCCCCAACTCTTGCTCCATACTGACGTCATCCTCATGAAACAGCCGTATCTCGTTGAATGTGGGCGTGTCCTTGGTCCTCCTCCCCCTCCTCCTACCCCCACCCACGACCCTCCTCATGTTCTCCCCTTTAAGGTGACTCCGATGTGTATCAGCAAAACTAACACGTTTGTCCACCCTATCGTCCACCACCACCTCCACCAGATCCCCGTTGAGACTTGGTCGGTAAAGAAGACAGTCTCCGTTCCACACCGGCATGGTCTTGCGCAGGGCCCGCCCCCTACTCACAGCCCTCTGAGTGTACTCTGCTGCGTTCCTCATGCGGTGCTTCAAGACCTTCATATGCGCAATGGTGTACACGATGCAAGACAAGATGAAGGTGTCCGCGATGCCGTTGACGGTCGTGTTCGCGAAGGCCTCGGCGACCATCATTGCGTAGGAGAGCTCGTAGTAGGGGGACGAGGAGGTGTCGTAGGGCATGTGCATGTTGCCGGGCATGTGGCGGCCCTCCTGGAAGCAAAGACATTGCAATGACCGACCATCACTGCGTAGGACAGCTCGTAGTAGGGGGACAAGGAGGTGTCGTAGGGCATGTTGCCGGGCATGTGGCGGCCCTCCTGGAAGCAAAGACATTGCAATGACCGACCATCACTGCGTAGGACAGCTCGTAGTAGGGGGACAAGGAGGTGTCGTAGGGCATGTGCATGTTGCCGGGCATGTGGCGGCCCTCCTGGAAGCAAAGACATTGCAATGACCGACCATCACTGCGTAGGACAGCTCGTAGTAGGGGGACAAGGAGGTGTCGTAGGGCATGTGCATGTTGCCGGGCATGTGGCGGCCCTCCTGGAAGCAAAGACATTGCAATGACCGACCATCACTGCGTAGGACAGCTCGTAGTAGGGGGACAAGGAGGTGTCGTAGGGCATGTGCATGTTGCCGGGCATGTGACGGCCCTCCTGGAAGCAAAGACATTGCAATGACCGACCATCACTGCGTAGGACAGCTCGTAGTAGGGGGACAAGAAGGTGTCGTAGGGCATGTTGCCGGGCATGTGGCGGCCCTCCTGGAAGCAAAGACATTGCAATGACCGACCATCACTGCGTAGGACAGCTCGTAGTAGGGGGACAAGGAGGTGTCGTAGGGCATGTTGCCAGGCATGTGGTGGCCCTCCTGGAAGCAAAGACATTGCAATGACCGACCATCACTGCGTAGGACAGCTCGTAGTAGGGGGACAAGGAGGTGTCGTAGGGCATGTTGCCGGGCATGTGGCGGCCCTCCTGGAAGCAAAGACATTGCAATGACCGACCATCACTGCGTAGGACAGCTCGTAGTAGGGGGACAAGGAGGTGTCGTAGGGCATGTGCATGTTGCCGGGCATGTGGCGGCCCTCCTGGAAGCAAAGACATTGCAATGACCGACCATCACTGCGTAGGACAGCTCGTAGTAGGGGGACAAGGAGGTGTCGTAGGGCATGTTGCCGGGCATGTGGCGGCCCTCCTGGAAGCAAAGACATTGCAATGACCGACCATCACTGCGTAGGACAGCTCGTAGTAGGGGGACAAGGAGGTGTCGTAGGGCATGTGCATGTTGCCGGGCATGTGGCGGCCCTCCTGGAAGCAAAGACATTGCAATGACCGACCATCACTGCGTAGGACAGCTCGTAGTAGGGGGACAAGGAGGTGTCGTAGGGCATGTTGCCGGGCATGTGGCGGCCCTCCTGGAAGCAAAGACATTGCAATGACCGACCATCACTGCGTAGGACAGCTCGTAGTAGGGGGACAAGGAGGTGTCGTAGGGCATGTTGCCAGGCATGTGGCGGCCCTCCTGGAAGCAAAGACATTGCAATGACCGACCATCACTGCGTAGGACAGCTCGTAGTAGGGGGACAAGGAGGTGTCGTAGGGCATGTTGCCAGGCATGTGGCGGCCCTCCTGGAAGCAAAGACATTGCAATGACCGACCATCACTGCGTAGGACAGCTCGTAGTAGGGGGACAAGGAGGTGTCGTAGGGCATGTGCATGTTGCCGGGCATGTGGCGGCCCTCCTGGAAGCAAAGACATTGCAATGACCGACCATCACTGCGTAGGACAGCTCGTAGTAGGGGGACAAGGAGGTGTCGTAGGGCATGTTGCCGGGCATGTGGCGGCCCTCCTGGAAGCAAAGACATTGCAATGACCGACCATCACTGCGTAGGACAGCTCGTAGTAGGGGGACAAGGAGGTGTCGTAGGGCATGTTGCCGGGCATGTGGCGGCCCTCCTGGAAGCAAAGACATTGCAATGACCGACCATCACTGCGTAGGACAGCTCGTAGTAGGGGGACAAGGAGGTGTCGTAGGGCATGTTGCCGGGCATGTGGCGGCCCTCCTGGAAGCAAAGACATTGCAATGACCGACCATCACTGCGTAGGACAGCTCGTAGTAGGGGGACAAGGAGGTGTCGTAGGGCATGTTGCCGGGCATGTGGCGGCCCTCCTGGAAGCAAAGACATTGCAATGACCGACCATCACTGCGTAGGACAGCTCGTAGTAGGGGGACAAGGAGGTGTCGTAGGGCATGTTGCCGGGCATGTGGCGGCCCTCCTGGAAGCAAAGACATTGCAATGACCGACCATCACTGCGTAGGACAGCTCGTAGTAGGGGGACAAGGAGGTGTCGTAGGGCATGTTGCCGGGCATGTGGCGGCCCTCCTGGAAGCAAAGACATTGCAATGACCGACCATCACTGCGTAGGACAGCTCGTAGTAGGGGGACAAGGAGGTGTCGTAGGGCATGTTGCCGGGCATGTGGCGGCCCTCCTGGAAGCAAAGACATTGCAATGACCGACCATCACTGCGTAGGACAGCTCGTAGTAGGGGGACAAGGAGGTGTCGTAGGGCATGTGCATGTTGCCGGGCATGTGGCGGCCCTCCTGGAAGCAAAGACATTGCAATGACCGACCATCACTGCGTAGGACAGCTCGTAGTAGGGGGACCAGGAGGTGTCGTAGGGCATGTTGCCGGGCATGTGGCGGCCCTCCTGGAAGCAAAGACATTGCAATGACCGACCATCACTGCGTAGGACAGCTCGTAGTAGGGGGACAAGGAGGTGTCGTAGGGCATGTTGCCGGGCATGTGGCGGCCCTCCTGGAAGCAAAGACATTGCAATGACCGACCATCACTGCGTAGGACAGCTCGTAGTAGGGGGACAAGGAGGTGTCGTAGGGCATGTTGCCGGGCATGTGGCGGCCCTCCTGGAAGCAAAGACATTGCAATGACCGACCATCACTGCGTAGGACAGCTCGTAGTAGGGGGACAAGGAGGTGTCGTAGGGCATGTTGCCGGGCATGTGGCGGCCCTCCTGGAAGCAAAGACATTGCAATGACCGACCATCACTGCGTAGGACAGCTCGTAGTAGGGGGACAAGGAGGTGTCGTAGGGCATGTTGCCGGGCATGTGGCGGCCCTCCTGGAAGCAAAGATATTGCAATGACCGACCATCACTGCGTAGGACAGCTCGTAGTAGGGGGACAAGGAGGTGTCGTAGGGCATGTTGCCAGGCATGTGGCGGCCCTCCTGGAAGCAAAGACATTGCAATGACCGACCATCACTGCGTAGGACAGCTCGTAGTAGGGGGACAAGGAGGTGTCGTAAGGCATGTTGCCGGGCATGTGGCGGCCCTCCTGGAAGCAAAGACATTGCAATGACCGACCATCACTGCGTAGGACAGCTCGTAGTAGGGGGACAAGGAGGTGTCGTAGGGCATGTGCATGTTGCCGGGCATGTGGCGGCCCTCCTGGAAGCAAAGACATTGCAATGACCGACCATCACTGCGTAGGACAGCTCGTAGTAGGGGGACAAGGAGGTGTCGTAGGGCATGTGCATGTTGCCGGGCATGTGGCGGCCCTCCTGGAAGCAAAGACATTGCAATGACCGACCATCACTGCGTAGGACAGCTCGTAGTAGGGGGACAAGGAGGTGTCGTAGGGCATGTTGCCGGGCATGTGGCGGCCCTCCTGGAAGCAAAGACATTGCAATGACCGACCATCACTGCGTAGGACAGCTCGTAGTAGGGGGACAAGGAGGTGTCGTAGGGCATGTTGCCGGGCATGTGGCGGCCCTCCTGGAAGCAAAGACATTGCAATGACCGACCATCACTGCGTAGGACAGCTCGTAGTAGGGGGACAAGGAGGTGTCGTAGGGCATGTTGCCGGGCATGTGGCGGCCCTCCTGGAAGCAAAGACATTGCAATGACCGACCATCACTGCGTAGGACAGCTCGTAGTAGGGGGACAAGGAGGTGTCGTAGGGCATGTTGCCAGGCATGGGGCGGCCCTCCTGGAAGCAAAGACATTGCAATGACCGACCATCACTGCGTAGGACAGCTCGTAGTAGGGGGACAAGGAGGTGTCGTAGGGCATGTGCATGTTGCCAGGCATGTGGCGGCCCTCCTGGAAGCAAAGACATTGCAATGACCGACCATCACTGCGTAGGACAGCTCGTAGTAGGGGGACAAGGAGGTGTCGTAGGGCATGTTGCCGGGCATGTGGCGGCCCTCCTGGAAGCAAAGACATTGCAATGACCGACCATCACTGCGTAGGACAGCTCGTAGTAGGGGGACAAGGAGGTGTCGTAGGGCATGTGCATGTTGCCGGGCATGTGGCGGCCCTCCTGGAAGCAAAGACATTGCAATGACCGACCATCACTGCGTAGGACAGCTCGTAGTAGGGGGACAAGGAGGTGTCGTAGGGCATGTTGCCGGGCATGTGGCAGCCCTCCTGGAAGCAAAGACATTGCAATGACCGACCATCACTGCGTAGGACAGCTCGTAGTAGGGGGACAAGGAGGTGTCGTAGGGCATGTGCATGTTGCCGGGCATGTGGCGGCCCTCCTGGAAGCAAAGACATTGCAATGACCGACCATCACTGCGTAGGACAGCTCGTAGTAGGGGGACAAGGAGGTGTCGTAGGGCATGTGCATGTTGCCAGGCATGTGGCGGCCCTCCTGGAAGCAAAGACATTGCAATGACCGACCATCACTGCGTAGGACAGCTCGTAGTAGGGGGACAAGGAGGTGTCGTAGGGCATGTGCATGTTGCCGGGCATGTGGCGGCCCTCCTGGAAGCAAAGACATTGCAATGACCGACCATCACTGCGTAGGACAGCTCGTAGTAGGGGGACAAGGAGGTGTCGTAGGGCATGTTGCCGGGCATGTGGCGGCCCTCCTGGAAGCAAAGACATTGCAATGACCGACCATCACTGCGTAGGACAGCTCGTAGTAGGGGGACAAGGAGGTGTCGTAGGGCATGTTGCCGGGCATGTGGCGGCCCTCCTGGAAGCAAAGACATTGCAATGACCGACCATCACTGCGTAGGACAGCTCGTAGTAGGGGGACAAGGAGGTGTCGTAGGGCATGTTGCCGGGCATGTGGCGGCCCTCCTGGAAGCAAAGACATTGCAATGACCGACCATCACTGCGTAGGACAGCTCGTAGTAGGGGGACAAGGAGGTGTCGTAGGGCATGTTGCCGGGCATGTGGCGGCCCTCCTGGAAGCAAAGACATTGCAATGACCGACCATCACTGCGTAGGACAGCTCGTAGTAGGAGGACAAGGAGGTGTCGTAGGGCATGTTGCCAGGCATGTGGCGGCCCTCCTGGAAGCAAAGACATTGCAATGACCGACCATCACTGCGTAGGACAGCTCGTAGTAGGGGGACAAGGAGGTGTCGTAGGGCATGTTGCCAGGCATGTGGCGGCCCTCCTGGAAGCAAAGACATTGCAATGACCGACCATCACTGCGTAGGACAGCTCGTAGTAGGGGGACAAGGAGGTGTCGTAGGGCATGTGCATGTTGCCGGGCATGTGGCGGCCCTCCTGGAAGCAAAGACATTGCAATGACCGACCATCACTGCGTAGGACAGCTCGTAGTAGGGGGACAAGGAGGTGTCGTAGGGCATGTTGCCGGGCATGTGGCGGCCCTCCTGGAAGCAAAGACATTGCAATGACCGACCATCACTGCGTAGGACAGCTCGTAGTAGGGGGACAAGGAGGTGTCGTAGGGCATGTTGCCGGGCATGTGGCGGCCCTCCTGGAAGCAAAGACATTGCAATGACCGACCATCACTGCGTAGGACAGCTCGTAGTAGGGGGACAAGGAGGTGTCGTAGGGCATGTTGCCGGGCATGTGGCGGCCCTCCTGGAAGCAAAGACATTGCAATGACCGACCATCACTGCGTAGGACAGCTCGTAGTAGGGGGACAAGGAGGTGTCGTAGGGCATGTTGCCGGGCATGTGGCGGCCCTCCTGGAAGCAAAGACATTGCAATGACCGACCATCACTGCGTAGGACAGCTCGTAGTAGGGGGACAAGGAGGTGTCGTAGGGCATGTTGCCGGGCATGTGGCGGCCCTCCTGGAAGCAAAGACATTGCAATGACCGACCATCACTGCGTAGGACAGCTCGTAGTAGGGGGACAAGGAGGTGTCGTAGGGCATGTTGCCGGGCATGTGGCGGCCCTCCTGGAAGCAAAGACATTGCAATGACCGACCATCACTGCGTAGGACAGCTCGTAGTAGGGGGACAAGGAGGTGTCGTAGGGCATGTGCATGTTGCCGGGCATGTGGCGGCCCTCCTGGAAGCAAAGACATTGCAATGACCGACCATCACTGCGTAGGACAGCTCGTAGTAGGGGGACAAGGAGGTGTCGTAGGGCATGTTGCCGGGCATGTGGCGGCCCTCCTGGAAGCAAAGACATTGCAATGACCGACCATCACTGCGTAGGACAGCTCGTAGTAGGGGGACAAGGAGGTGTCGTAGGGCATGTGCATGTTGCCGGGCATGTGGCGGCCCTCCTGGAAGCAAAGACATTGCAATGACCGACCATCACTGCGTAGGACAGCTCGTAGTAGGGGGACAAGGAGGTGTCGTAGGGCATGTTGCCAGGCATGGGGCGGCCCTCCTGGAAGCAAAGACATTGCAATGACCGACCATCACTGCGTAGGACAGCTCGTAGTAGGGGGACAAGGAGGTGTCGTAGGGCATGTGCATGTTGCCGGGCATGTGGTGGCCCTCCTGGAAGCAAAGACATTGCAATGGCCGACCATCACTGCGTAGGACAGCTCGTAGTAGGGGGACAAGGAGGTGTCGTAGGGCATGTTGCCTGGCATGTGGTGGCCCTCCTGGAAGCAAAGACATTGCAATGACCGACCATCACTGCGTAGGACAGCTCGTAGTAGGGGGACAAGGAGGTGTCGTAGGGCATGTTGCCTGGCATGTGGTGGCCCTCCTGGAAGCAAAGACATTGCAATGGCCGACCATCACTGCGTAGGACAGCTCGTAGTAGGGGGACAAGGAGGTGTCGTAGGGCATGTTGCCGGGCATGTGGCGGCCCTCCTGGAAGCAAAGACATTGCAATGACCGACCATCACTGCGTAGGACAGCTCGTAGTAGGGGGACAAGGAGGTGTCGTAGGGCATGTGCATGTTGCCGGGCATGTGGCGGCCCTCCTGGAAGCAAAGACATTGCAATGACCGACCATCACTGCGTAGGACAGCTCGTAGTAGGGGGACAAGGAGGTGTCGTAGGGCATGTTGCCAGGCATGTGGCGGCCCTCCTGGAAGCAAAGACATTGCAATGACCGACCATCACTGCGTAGGACAGCTCGTAGTAGGGGGACAAGGAGGTGTCGTAGGGCATGTGCATGTTGCCGGGCATGTGGCGGCCCTCCTGGAAGCAAAGACATTGCAATGACCGACCATCACTGCGTAGGACAGCTCGTAGTAGGGGGACAAGGAGGTGTCGTAGGGCATGTGCATGTTGCCGGGCATGTGGCGGCCCTCCTGGAAGCAAAGACATTGCAATGACCGACCATCACTGCGTAGGACAGCTCGTAGTAGGGGGACAAGGAGGTGTCGTAGGGCATGTGCATGTTGCCGGGCATGTGGCGGCCCTCCTGGAAGCAAAGACATTGCAATGACCGACCATCACTGCGTAGGACAGCTCGTAGTAGGGGGACAAGGAGGTGTCGTAGGGCATGTTGCCAGGCATGTGGCGGCCCTCCTGGAAGCAAAGACATTGCAATGACCGACCATCACTGCGTAGGACAGCTCGTAGTAGGGGGACAAGGAGGTGTCGTAGGGCATGTGCATGTTGCCGGGCATGTGGCGGCCCTCCTGGAAGCAAAGACATTGCAATGACCGACCATCACTGCGTAGGACAGCTCGTAGTAGGGGGACAAGGAGGTGTCGTAGGGCATGTTGCCGGGCATGTGGCGGCCCTCCTGGAAGCAAAGACATTGCAATGACCGACCATCACTGCGTAGGACAGCTCGTAGTAGGGGGACAAGGAGGTGTCGTAGGGCATGTTGCCGGGCATGTGGCGGCCCTCCTGGAAGCAAAGACATTGCAATGACCGACCATCACTGCGTAGGACAGCTCGTAGTAGGGGGACAAGGAGGTGTCGTAGGTCATGGGCATGTTGCCAGGCATGTGGCGGCCCTCCTGGAAGCAAAGACATTGCAATGACCGACCATCACTGCGTAGGACAGCTCGTAGTAGGGGGACAAGGAGGTGTCGTAGGGCATGTTGCCGGGCATGTGGCGGCCCTCCTGGAAGCAAAGACATTGCAATGACCGACCATCACTGCGTAGGACAGCTCGTAGTAGGGGGACAAGGAGGTGTCGTAGGGCATGTGCATGTTGCCGGGCATGTGGCGGCCCTCCTGGAAGCAAAGACATTGCAATGACCGACCATCACTGCGTAGGACAGCTCGTAGTAGGGGGACAAGGAGGTGTCGTAGGGCATGTGCATGTTGCCGGGCATGTGGCGGCCCTCCTGGAAGCAAAGACATTGCAATGACCGACCATCACTGCGTAGGACAGCTCGTAGTAGGGGGACAAGGAGGTGTCGTAGGGCATGTTGCCGGGCATGTGGCGGCCCTCCTGGAAGCAAAGACATTGCAATGACCGACCATCACTGCGTAGGACAGCTCGTAGTAGGGGGACAAGGAGGTGTCGTAGGGCATGTGCATGTTGCCAGGCATGTGGCGGCCCTCCTGGAAGCAAAGACATTGCAATGACCGACCATCACTGCGTAGGACAGCTCGTAGTAGGGGGACAAGGAGGTGTCGTAGGGCATGTGCATGTTGCCGGGCATGTGGCGGCCCTCCTGGAAGCAAAGACATTGCAATGACCGACCATCACTGCGTAGGACAGCTCGTAGTAGGGGGACAAGGAGGTGTCGTAGGGCATGTTGCCGGGCATGTGGCGGCCCTCCTGGAAGCAAAGACATTGCAATGACCGACCATCACTGCGTAGGACAGCTCGTAGTAGGGGGACAAGGAGGTGTCGTAGGGCATGTTGCCGGGCATGTGGCGGCCCTCCTGGAAGCAAAGACATTGCAATGACCGACCATCACTGCGTAGGACAGCTCGTAGTAGGGGGACAAGGAGGTGTCGTAGGGCATGTTGCCGGGCATGTGGCGGCCCTCCTGGAAGCAAAGACATTGCAATGACCGACCATCACTGCGTAGGACAGCTCGTAGTAGGGGGACAAGGAGGTGTCGTAGGGCATGTGCATGTTGCCGGGCATGTGGCGGCCCTCCTGGAAGCAAAGACATTGCAATGACCGACCATCACTGCGTAGGACAGCTCGTAGTAGGGGGACAAGGAGGTGTCGTAGGGCATGTTGCCGGGCATGTGGCGGCCCTCCTGGAAGCAAAGACATTGCAATGACCGACCATCACTGCGTAGGACAGCTCGTAGTAGGGGGACAAGGAGGTGTCGTAGGGCATGTTGCCGGGCATGTGGCGGCCCTCCTGGAAGCAAAGACATTGCAATGACCGACCATCACTGCGTAGGACAGCTCGTAGTAGGGGGACAAGGAGGTGTCGTAGGGCATGTTGCCGGGCATGTGGCGGCCCTCCTGGAAGCAAAGACATTGCAATGACCGACCATCACTGCGTAGGACAGCTCGTAGTAGGGGGACAAGGAGGTGTCGTAGGGCATGTTGCCGGGCATGTGGCGGCCCTCCTGGAAGCAAAGACATTGCAATGACCGACCATCACTGCGTAGGACAGCTCGTAGTAGGGGGACAAGGAGGTGTCGTAGGGCATGTTGCCGGGCATGTGGCGGCCCTCCTGGAAGCAAAGACATTGCAATGACCGACCATCACTGCGTAGGACAGCTCGTAGTAGGGGGACAAGGAGGTGTCGTAGGGCATGTTGCCGGGCATGTGGCGGCCCTCCTGGAAGCAAAGACATTGCAATGACCGACCATCACTGCGTAGGACAGCTCGTAGTAGGGGGACAAGGAGGTGTCGTAGGGCATGTGCATGTTGCCAGGCATGTGGCGGCCCTCCTGGAAGCAAAGACATTGCAATGACCGACCATCACTGCGTAGGACAGCTCGTAGTAGGGGGACAAGGAGGTGTCGTAGGGCATGTGCATGTTGCCGGGCATGTGGCGGCCCTCCTGGAAGCAAAGACATTGCAATGACCGACCATCACTGCGTAGGACAGCTCGTAGTAGGGGGACAAGGAGGTGTCGTAGGGCATGTTGCCGGGCATGTGGCGGCCCTCCTGGAAGCAAAGACATTGCAATGACCGACCATCACTGCGTAGGACAGCTCGTAGTAGGGGGACAAGGAGGTGTCGTAGGGCATGTTGCCGGGCATGTGGCGGCCCTCCTGGAAGCAAAGACATTGCAATGACCAACCATCACTGCGTAGGACAGCTCGTAGTAGGGGGACAAGGAGGTGTCGTAGGGCATGTTGCCAGGCATGTGGCGGCCCTCCTGGAAGCAAAGACATTGCAATGACCGACCATCACTGCGTAGGACAGCTCGTAGTAGGGGGACAAGGAGGTGTCGTAGGGCATATTGCCGGGCATGTGGCGGCCCTCCTGGAAGCAAAGACATTGCAATGACCGACCATCACTGCGTAGGACAGCTCGTAGTAGGGGGACAAGGAGGTGTCGTAGGGCATATTGCCGGGCATGTGGCGGCCCTCCTGGAAGCAAAGACATTGCAATGACCGACCATCACTGCGTAGGACAGCTCGTAGTAGGGGGACAAGGAGGTGTCGTAGGGCATGTTGCCAGGCATGTGGCGGCCCTCCTGGAAGCAAAGACATTGCAATGACCGACCATCACTGCGTAGGACAGCTCGTAGTAGGGGGACAAGGAGGTGTCGTAGGGCATGTTGCCGGGCATGTGGCGGCCCTCCTGGAAGCAAAGACATTGCAATGACCGACCATCACTGCGTAGGACAGCTCGTAGTAGGGGGACAAGGAGGTGTCGTAGGGCATGTTGCCGGGCATGTGGCGGCCCTCCTGGAAGCAAAGACATTGCAATGACCAACCATCACTGCGTAGGACAGCTCGTAGTAGGGGGACAAGGAGGTGTCGTAGGGCATGTTGCCGGGCATGTGGCGGCCCTCCTGGAAGCAAAGACATTGCAATGACCGACCATCACTGCGAAGGACAGCTCGTAGTAGGGGGACAAGGAGGTGTCGTAGGGCATGTTGCCGGGCATGTGGCGGCCCTCCTGGAAGCAAAGACATTGCAATGACCGACCATCACTGCGTAGGACAGCTCGTAGTAGGGGGACAAGGAGGTGTCGTAGGGCATGTTGCCGGGCATGTGGCGGCCCTCCTGGAAGCAAAGACATTGCAATGACCGACCATCACTGCGTAGGACAGCTCGTAGTAGGGGGACAAGGAGGTGTCGTAGGGCATGTGCATGTTGCCAGGCATGTGGTGGCCCTCCTGGAAGCAAAGACATTGCAATGACCGACCATCACTGCGTAGGACAGCTCGTAGTAGGGGGACAAGGAGGTGTCGTAGGGCATGTGCATGTTGCCGGGCATGTGGCGGCCCTCCTGGAAGCAAAGACATTGCAATGACCGACCATCACTGCGTAGGACAGCTCGTAGTAGGGGGACAAGGAGGTGTCGTAGGGCATGTTGCCGGGCATGTGGCAGCCCTCCTGGAAGCAAAGACATTGCAATGACCGACCATCACTGCGTAGGACAGCTCGTAGTAGGGGGACAAGGAGGTGTCGTAGGGCATGTTGCCGGGCATGTGGCAGCCCTCCTGGAAGCAAAGACATTGCAATGACCGACCATCACTGCGTAGGACAGCTCGTAGTAGGGGGACAAGGAGGTGTCGTAGGGCATGTTGCCGGGCATGTGGCGGCCCTCCTGGAAGCAAAGACATTGCAATGACCGACCATCACTGCGTAGGACAGCTCGTAGTAGGGGGACAAGGAGGTGTCGTAGGGCATGTGCATGTTGCCGGGCATGTGGCGGCCCTCCTGGAAGCAAAGACATTGCAATGACCGACCATCACTGCGTAGGACAGCTCGTAGTAGGGGGACAAGGAGGTGTCGTAGGGCATGTGCATGTTGCCGGGCATGTGGCGGCCCTCCTGGAAGCAAAGACATTGCAATGACCGACCATCACTGCGTAGGACAGCTCGTAGTAGGGGGACAAGGAGGTGTCGTAGGGCATGTTGCCGGGCATGTGGCGGCCCTCCTGGAAGCAAAGACATTGCAATGACCGACCATCACTGCGTAGGACAGCTCGTAGTAGGGGGACAAGGAGGTGTCGTAGGGCATGTTGCCGGGCATGTGGCAGCCCTCCTGGAAGCAAAGACATTGCAATGACCGACCATCACTGCGTAGGACAGCTCGTAGTAGGGGGACAAGGAGGTGTCGTAGGGCATGTTGCCGGGCATGTGGCAGCCCTCCTGGAAGCAAAGACATTGCAATGACCGACCATCACTGCGTAGGACAGCTCGTAGTAGGGGGACAAGGAGGTGTCGTAGGGCATGTTGCCGGGCATGTGGCGGCCCTCCTGGAAGCAAAGACATTGCAATGACCGACCATCACTGCGTAGGACAGCTCGTAGTAGGGGGACAAGGAGGTGTCGTAGGGCATGTGCATGTTGCCGGGCATGTGGCGGCCCTCCTGGAAGCAAAGACATTGCAATGACCGACCATCACTGCGTAGGACAGCTCGTAGTAGGGGGACAAGGAGGTGTCGTAGGGCATGTGCATGTTGCCGGGCATGTGGCGGCCCTCCTGGAAGCAAAGACATTGCAATGACCGACCATCACTGCGTAGGACAGCTCGTAGTAGGGGGACAAGGAGGTGTCGTAGGGCATGTTGCCGGGCATGTGGCAGCCCTCCTGGAAGCAAAGACATTGCAATGACCGACCATCACTGCGTAGGACAGCTCGTAGTAGGGGGACAAGGAGGTGTCGTAGGGCATGTTGCCAGGCATGTGGCGGCCCTCCTGGAAGCAAAGACATTGCAATGACCGACCATCACTGCGTAGGACAGCTCGTAGTAGGGGGACAAGGAGGTGTCGTAGGGCATGTTGCCGGGCATGTGGCAGCCCTCCTGGAAGCAAAGACATTGCAATGACCGACCATCACTGCGTAGGACAGCTCGTAGTAGGGGGACAAGGAGGTGTCGTAGGGCATGTTGCCGGGCATGTGGCGGCCCTCCTGGAAGCAAAGACATTGCAATGACCGACCATCACTGCGTAGGACAGCTCGTAGTAGGGGGACAAGGAGGTGTCGTAGGGCATGTGCATGTTGCCGGGCATGTGGCGGCCCTCCTGGAAGCAAAGACATTGCAATGACCGACCATCACTGCGTAGGACAGCTCGTAGTAGGGGGACAAGGAGGTGTCGTAGGGCATGTTGCCGGGCATGTGGCAGCCCTCCTGGAAGCAAAGACATTGCAATGACCGACCATCACTGCGTAGGACAGCTCGTAGTAGGGGGACAAGGAGGTGTCGTAGGGCATGTTGCCGGGCATGTGGCAGCCCTCCTGGAAGCAAAGACATTGCAATGACCGACCATCACTGCGTAGGACAGCTCGTAGTAGGGGGACAAGGAGGTGTCGTAGGGCATGTTGCCGGGCATGTGGCGGCCCTCCTGGAAGCAAAGACATTGCAATGACCGACCATCACTGCGTAGGACAGCTCGTAGTAGGGGGACAAGGAGGTGTCGTAGGGCATGTGCATGTTGCCGGGCATGTGGCGGCCCTCCTGGAAGCAAAGACATTGCAATGACCGACCATCACTGCGTAGGACAGCTCGTAGTAGGGGGACAAGGAGGTGTCGTAGGGCATGTTGCCGGGCATGTGGCGGCCCTCCTGGAAGCAAAGACATTGCAATGACCGACCATCACTGCGTAGGACAGCTGTAGTAGGGGGACAAGGAGGTGTCGTAGGGCATGTTGCCGTGCATGTGGCGGCCCTCCTGGAAGCAAAGACATTGCAATGACCGACCATCACTGCGTAGGACAGCTCGTAGTAGGGGGACAAGGAGGTGTCGTAGGGCATGTTGCCGGGCATGTGGCGGCCCTCCTGGAAGCAAAGACATTGCAATGACCGACCATCACTGCGTAGGACAGCTCGTAGTAGGGGGACAAGGAGGTGTCGTAGGGCATGTTGCCGGGCATGTGGCGGCCCTCCTGGAAGCAAAGACATTGCAATGACCGACCATCACTGCGTAGGACAGCTCGTAGTAGGGGGACAAGGAGGTGTCGTAGGGCATGTGCATGTTGCCAGGCATGTGGTGGCCCTCCTGGAAGCAAAGACATTGCAATGACCGACCATCACTGCGTAGGACAGCTCGTAGTAGGGGGACAAGGAGGTGTCGTAGGGCATGTTGCCGGGCATGTGGCGGCCCTCCTGGAAGCAAAGACATTGCAATGACCGACCATCACTGCGTAGGACAGCTCGTAGTAGGGGGACAAGGAGGTGTCGTAGGGCATGTTGCCGGGCATGTGGCGGCCCTCCTGGAAGCAAAGACATTGCAATGACCGACCATCACTGCGTAGGACAGCTCGTAGTAGGGGGACAAGGAGGTGTCGTAGGGCATGTTGCCGGGCATGTGGCGGCCCTCCTGGAAGCAAAGACATTGCTATGACCGACCATCACTGCGTAGGACAGCTCGTAGTAGGGGGACGAGGAGGTGTCGTAGGGCATGTTGCCGGGCATGTGGCGGCCCTCCTGGAAGCAAAGACATTGCAATGACCGACCATCACTGCGTAGGACAGCTCGTAGTAGGGGGACAAGGAGGTGTCGTAGGGCATGTGCATGTTGCCGGGCATGTGGCGGCCCTCCTGGAAGCAAAGACATTGCAATGACCGACCATCACTGCGTAGGACAGCTCGTAGTAGGGGGACAAGGAGGTGTCGTAGGGCATGTTGCCGGGCATGTGGCGGCCCTCCTGGAAGCAAAGACATTGCAATGACCGACCATCACTGCGTAGGACAGCTCGTAGTAGGGGGACAAGGAGGTGTCGTAGGGCATGTTGCCGGGCATGTGGTGGCCCTCCTGGAAGCAAAGACATTGCAATGACCGACCATCACTGCGTAGGACAGCTCGTAGTAGGGGGACAAGGAGGTGTCGTAGGGCATGTTGCCAGGCATGTGGCGGCCCTCCTGGAAGCAAAGACATTGCAATGACCGACCATCACTGCGTAGGACAGCTCGTAGTAGGGGGACAAGGAGGTGTCGTAGGGCATGTTGCCGGGCATGTGGCGGCCCTCCTGGAAGCAAAGACATTGCAATGACCGACCATCACTGCGTAGGACAGCTCGTAGTAGGGGGACAAGGAGGTGTCGTAGGGCATGTGCATGTTGCCGTGCATGTGGCGGCCCTCCTGGAAGCAAAGACATTGCAATGACCGACCATCACTGCGTAGGACAGCTCGTAGTAGGGGGACAAGGAGGTGTCGTAGGGCATGTTGCCAGGCATGTGGCGGCCCTCCTGGAAGCAAAGACGTTGCAATGACCGACCATCACTGCGTAGGACAGCTGTAGTAGGGGGACAAGGAGGTGTCGTAGGGCATGTTGCCAGGCATGTGGCGGCCCTCCTGGAAGCAAAGACGTTGCAATGACCGACCATCACTGCGTAGGACAGCTGTAGTAGGGGGACAAGGAGGTGTCGTAGGGCATGTTGCCGGGCATGGGGTGGCCCTCCTGGAAGCAAAGACATTGCAATGACCGACCATCACTGCGTAGGACAGCTGTAGTAGGGGGACAAGGAGGTGTCGTAGGGCATGTTGCCAGGCATGTGGCGGCCCTCCTGGAAGCAAAGACGTTGCAATGACCGACCATCACTGCGTAGGACAGCTCGTAGTAGGGGGACAAGGAGGTGTCGTAGGGCATGTTGCCGGGCATGGGGTGGCCCTCCTGGAAGCAAAGACATTGCAATGACCGACCATCACTGCGTAGGACAGCTCGTAGTAGGGGGACAAGGAGGTGTCGTAGGGCATATTGCCGGGCATGTGGCGGCCCTCCTGGAAGCAAAGACATTGCAATGACCGACCATCACTGCGTAGGACAGCTCGTAGTAGGGGGACAAGGAGGTGTCGTAGAGCATGTTGCCAGGCATGTGGCAGCCCTCCTGGAAGCAAAGACATTGCAATGACCGACCATCACTGCGTAGGACAGCTCGTAGTAGGGGGACAAGGAGGTGTCGTAGGGCATATTGCCGGGCATGTGGCGGCCCTCCTGGAAGCAAAGACATTGCAATGACCGACCATCACTGCGTAGGACAGCTCGTAGTAGGGGGACAAGGAGGTGTCGTAGGGCATGTTGCCAGGCATGTGGCGGCCCTCCTGGAAGCAAAGACATTGCAATGACCGACCATCACTGCGTAGGACAGCTCGTAGTAGGGGGACAAGGAGGTGTCGTAGGGCATGTTGCCGTGCATGTGGCGGCCCTCCTGGAAGCAAAGACATTGCAATGACCGACCATCACTGCGTAGGACAGCTCGTAGTAGGGGGACAAGGAGGTGTCGTAGGGCATGTTGCCAGGCATGTGGCGGCCCTCCTGGAAGCAAAGACATTGCAATGACCGACCATCACTGCGTAGGACAGCTCGTAGTAGGGGGACAAGGAGGTGTCGTAGGGCATGTGCATGTTGCCGGGCATGTGGCGGCCCTCCTGGAAGCAAAGACATTGCAATGACCGACCATCACTGCGTAGGACAGCTCGTAGTAGGGGGACAAGGAGGTGTCGTAGGGCATGTTGCCGGGCATGTGGCGGCCCTCCTGGAAGCAAAGACATTGCAATGACCGACCATCACTGCGTAGGACAGCTCGTAGTAGGGGGACAAGGAGGTGTCGTAGGGCATGTGCATGTTGCCGGGCATGTGGCGGCCCTCCTGGAAGCAAAGACATTGCAATGACCGACCATCACTGCGTAGGACAGCTCGTAGTAGGGGGACAAGGAGGTGTCGTAGGGCATGTGCATGTTGCCGGGCATGTGGCGGCCCTCCTGGAAGCAAAGACATTGCAATGACCGACCATCACTGCGTAGGACAGCTCGTAGTAGGGGGACAAGGAGGTGTCGTAGGGCATGTTGCCAGGCATGTGGCGGCCCTCCTGGAAGCAAAGACATTGCAATGACCGACCATCACTGCGTAGGACAGCTCGTAGTAGGGGGACAAGGAGGTGTCGTAGGGCATGTTGCCGGGCATGTGGCGGCCCTCCTGGAAGCAAAGACATTGCAATGACCGACCATCACTGCGTAGGACAGCTCGTAGTAGGGGGACAAGGAGGTGTCGTAGGGCATGTGGCCGGGCATGTGGCGGCCCTCCTGGAAGCAAAGACATTGCAATGACCGACCATCACTGCGTAGGACAGCTCGTAGTAGGGGGACAAGGAGGTGTCGTAGGGCATGTTGCCGGGCATGTGGCGGCCCTCCTGGAAGCAAAGACATTGCAATGACCGACCATCACTGCGTAGGACAGCTCGTAGTAGGGGGACAAGGAGGTGTCGTAGGGCATGTGCATGTTGCCGGGCATGTGGCGGCCCTCCTGGAAGCAAAGACATTGCAATGACCGACCATCACTGCGTAGGACAGCTCGTAGTAGGGGGACAAGGAGGTGTCGTAGGGCATGTTGCCAGGCATGTGGCGGCCCTCCTGGAAGCAAAGACATTGCAATGACCGACCATCACTGCGTAGGACAGCTCGTAGTAGGGGGACAAGGAGGTGTCGTAGGGCATGTTGCCGGGCATGTGGCGGCCCTCCTGGAAGCAAAGACATTGCAATGACCGACCATCACTGCGTAGGACAGCTCGTAGTAGGGGGACAAGGAGGTGTCGTAGGGCATGTTGCCAGGCATGTGGCGGCCCTCCTGGAAGCAAAGACATTGCAATGACCGACCATCACTGCGTAGGACAGCTGTAGTAGGGGGACAAGGAGGTGTCGTAGGGCATGTTGCCGGGCATGTGGCGGCCCTCCTGGAAGCAAAGACATTGCAATGACCGACCATCACTGCGTAGGACAGCTCGTAGTAGGGGGACAAGGAGGTGTCGTAGGGCATGTTGCCGGGCATGTGGCGGCCCTCCTGGAAGCAAAGACATTGCAATGACCGACCATCACTGCGTAGGACAGCTCGTAGTAGGGGGACAAGGAGGTGTCGTAGGGCATGTGCATGTTGCCGGGCATGTGGCGGCCCTCCTGGAAGCAAAGACATTGCAATGACCGACCATCACTGCGTAGGACAGCTCGTAGTAGGGGGACAAGGAGGTGTCGTAGTGCATGTGCATGTTGCCGGGCATGTAACGGCCCTCCTGGAAGCAAAGACATTGCAATGACCGACCATCACTGCGTAGGACAGCTCGTAGTAGGGGGACAAGGAGGTGTCGTAGGGCATGTTGCCGGGCATGTGGCGGCCCTCCTGGAAGCAAAGACATTGCAATGACCGACCATCACTGCGTAGGACAGCTCGTAGTAGGGGGACAAGGAGGTGTCGTAGGGCATGTGCATGTTGCCGGGCATGTGGCGGCCCTCCTGGAAGCAAAGACATTGCAATGACCGACCATCACTGCGTAGGACAGCTCGTAGTAGGGGGACAAGGAGGTGTCGTAGGGCATGTTGCCGGGCATGTAGCGGCCCTCCTGGAAGCAAAGACATTGCAATGACCGACCATCACTGCGTAGGACAGCTCGTAGTAGGGGGACAAGGAGGTGTCGTAGGGCATGTTGCCGGGCATGTGGCGGCCCTCCTGGAAGCAAAGACATTGCAATGACCGACCATCACTGCGTAGGACAGCTCGTAGTAGGGGGACAAGGAGGTGTCGTAGGGCATGTTGCCGGGCATGGGGTGGCCCTCCTGGAAGCAAAGACATTGCAATGACCGACCATCACTGCGTAGGACAGCTCGTAGTAGGGGGACAAGGAGGTGTCGTAGGGCATGTGCATGTTGCCAGGCATGTGGCGGCCCTCCTGGAAGCAAAGACATTGCAATGACCGACCATCACTGCGTAGGACAGCTCGTAGTAGGGGGACAAGGAGGTGTCGTAGGGCATGTGCATGTTGCCGGGCATGTGGCGGCCCTCCTGGAAGCAAAGACATTGCAATGACCGACCATCACTGCGTAGGACAGCTCGTAGTAGGGGGACAAGGAGGTGTCGTAGGGCATGTTGCCGGGCATGTGGCGGCCCTCCTGGAAGCAAAGACATTGCAATGACCGACCATCACTGCGTAGGACAGCTCGTAGTAGGGGGACAAGGAGGTGTCGTAGGGCATGTTGCCGGGCATGTGACGGCCCTCCTGGAAGCAAAGACATTGCAATGACCGACCATCACTGCGTAGGACAGCTCGTAGTAGGGGGACAAGGAGGTGTCGTAGGGCATGTTGCCGGGCATGTGGCGGCCCTCCTGGAAGCAAAGACATTGCAATGACCGACCATCACTGCGTAGGACAGCTCGTAGTAGGGGGACAAGGAGGTGTCGTAGGGCATGTGCATGTTGCCGGGCATGTGGCGGCCCTCCTGGAAGCAAAGACATTGCAATGACCGACCATCACTGCGTAGGACAGCTCGTAGTAGGGGGACAAGGAGGTGTCGTAGGGCATGTGCATGTTGCCGGGCATGTGGCGGCCCTCCTGGAAGCAAAGACATTGCAATGACCGACCATCACTGCGTAGGACAGCTCGTAGTAGTGGGAGATGAGCGTGAACCACGATATCACTCCTACCTGGAAGGCCGGGTAGATAGAGTAGAGCAGGGACACCCCCGAGAACACGGTCTGGTAGATGAGCGTGAACCAGGTGGCGCGACGACGGAAACGCTCGAAGATCAATCGTTCTTCTTCGTTCTCAAGGTCACGTGACAAGTCGTCGAGACTCCCGACCAGCCTGGCGATCTCGCGTCTCTTGAAGAGGAACACTGTGTTCCTGAGCACCGCCTGGAGGAGGTTGATGTTGATCATGACCGCCTCGGCCATCATCTCCATGTCGTTGCGCTTGAACCGGATGTCGTTGAGCGAGAAGGCAAAGTGGCCGATGCCACCGGCTATGGTAATGTAGGGCAGCACCTGTACCGACCTCAGATAGAGACTTGTTTCATTCTCGACCAATGGCCAGATACCCAAGTACAGCAGTATCACAATGTTGGGCGTCATGCTTCGCTTCAGGTAGCGACTGTTGATGCTGTTTATAGCGTCGAGTATTGGGGACGTGAAACGATTGCGTAGGAATGACATCATGTTGACCGGTAACTACCTTCGCACATGTGTATGAGATACACACAAAGTAGATAACGGCTGCGCGCTCGTGTTGCTTGAAGACTGTCAATCACCTGGAACACTTGTCAAACAGATAGAATATACGAGTTTTATTAATATTTTATAGGTGTGGAGTTCTTTAGTGCTTTTTATTTCTGATAACCAGATTGCTTATTATTTATTATTTTAAATTTTGTTAAATAATTTGTGAGACCGTTTATTAACGATCTAAGGCTTTTTTCTAATATTGATAATATTGCAACTGGACGACAATTGAAAAGCAAAATATGTGGTCATTCTTTTTATAAATTTGCCTTATTACAGATACTTTCATTTTCGGATAAACCTTTCCCTTTTTGATTGATAAGTTGATCAAAAGTGCAATAACTGGAGAGATCTCATACTTAAATGTTTTTAATGTCCAACACCTTAATTCGATTGACACCTGGTTGCTTATTAATATCTAAACTATCAATTACTTTTTCTACTGAGCTACGTCTACTGGAGGCCACCATATTGATTGCAAATTAGTATGTACACTAAGTTATCTTGTAGCCCGCAAGATAAAGAGCAGTCACGCGTTACATCCTTCACCCCCTGTATAAAAGTGTCAGTTAACTGGTTGCTATATATTCGGCCACCACATTGATTGCAGGTTAGTATGTACACTATCTTATTGCCCGCAAGATAAAGAGCAGTCACGCGTTACATCCCCCACCCCCTGTATAAAAGTGTCAGTTAACTGGTTGCTATATATTCGGCCATCACATTGATTGCAAGTTAGTATGTACACTATCTTGTAGCCCGCAAGATAAAGAGCAGTCACGCAATACATCCCCCACCCGCTGTATAAAAGTATCAGTTAACTGGTTGCTATATATTCGGCCATCACATTGATTGCAAGTTAGTATGTACACTATCTTGTAGACCGCAAGATAAAGAACAGTCACGCAATACATCCCCCACCCGCTGTATAAAAGTGTCAGTTAACTGGTTGCTATATATTCGGCCACCACATTGATTGCAGGTTAGTATGTACACTATCTTGTAGCCCGCAAGATAAAGAGCAGTCACGCAATACATCCCCCACCCGCTGTATAAAAGTGTCAGTTAACTGGTTGCTATATATTCGGCCACCACATTGATTGCAAGTAAGTATGTACACTATCTTGTAGCCCGCAAGATAAAGAGCAGTCATGCGTTACATCCTTCACCCCCTGTATAAAAGTGTCAGTTAACTGGTTGCTATATATTCGGCCACCACATTGATTGCAGGTTAGTATGTACACTATCTTGTAGCCCGCAAGATAAAGAGCAGTCACGCAATACATCCCCCACCCGCTGTATAAAAGTATCAGTTAACTGGTTGCTATATATTCGGCCATCACATTGATTGCAGGTAAGTATGTACACTATCTTATTGCCCGCAAGATAAAGAGCAGTCACACGTTACATCCCCCACTCCCTGTATAAAAGTGTCAGTTAACTGGTTGCTATATATTCGGCCACCACATTGATTGCAGGTTAGTATGTACACTATCTTATTGCCCGCAAGATAAAGAGCAATCACGCGTTACATCCCCCACCCCCTGTATAAAAGTGTCAGTTAACTGGTTGCTATATATTCGGCCATCACATTGATTGCAAGTTAGTATGTACACTATCTTGTAGCCCGCAAGATAAAGAGCAGTCACGCAATACATCCCCCACCCGCTGTATAAAAGTATCAGTTAACTGGTTGCTATATATTCGGCCATCACATTGATTGCAAGTTAGTATGTACACTATCTTGTAGCCCGCAAGATAAAGAGCAGTCACGCAATACATCCCCCACCCGCTGTATAAAAGTATCAGTTAACTGGTTGCTATATATTCGGCCACCACATTGATTGCAGGTTAGTATGTACACTATCTTGTAGCCCGCAAGATAAAGAGCAGTCACGCGTTACATCCCCCACCCCCTGTATAAAAGTGTCAGTTAACTGGTTGCTATATATTCGGCCACCACATTGATTGCAGGTTAGTATGTACACTATCTTGTAGCCCGCAAGATAAAGAGCAGTCACGCAATACATCCCCCACCCCCTGTATAAAAGTGTCAGTTAACTGGTTGCTATATATTCGGCCATCACATTGATTGCAAGTTAGTATGTACACTATCTTGTAGCCCGCAAGATAAAGAGCAGTCACGCGTTACATCCCCCACCCCCTGTATAAAAGTATCAGTTAACTGGTTGCTATATATTCGGCCATCACATTGATTGCAAGTTAGTATGTACACTATCTTGTAGCCCGCAAGATAAAGAGCAGTCACGCAATACATCCCCCACCCGCTGTATAAAAGTATCAGTTAACTGGTTGCTATATATTCGGCCATCACATTGATTGCAAGTTAGTATGTACACTATCTTGTAGACCGCAAGATAAAGAGCAGTCACGCAATACATCCCCCACCCGCTGTATAAAAGTGTCAGTTAACTGGTTGCTATATATTCGGCCACCACATTGATTGCAGGTTAGTATGTACACTATCTTATTGCCCGCAAGATAAAGAGCAGTCACGCGTTACATCCCCCACCCCCTGTATAAAAGTGTCAGTTAACTGATTGCTATATTCGGCCATCACATTGATTGCAAGTTAGTATGTACACTATCTTGTAGCCCGCAAGATAAAGAGCAGTCACGCAATACATCCCCCACCCGCTGTATAAAAGTATCAGTTAACTGGTTGCTATATATTCGGCCATCACATTGATTGCAAGTTAGTATGTACACTATCTTGTAGACCGCAAGATAAAGAGCAGTCACGCAATACATCCCCCACCCGCTGTATAAAAGTGTCAGTTAACTGGTTGCTATATATTCGGCCACCACATTGATTGCAGGTTAGTATGTACACTATCTTATTGCCCGCAAGATAAAGAGCAGTCACGCGTTACATCCCCCACCCCCTGTATAAAAGTGTCAGTTAACTGGTTGCTATATATTCGGCCACCACATTGATTGCAGGTTAGTATGTACACTATCTTGTAGCCCGCAAGATAAAGAGCAGTCACGCAATACATCCCCCACCCGCTGTATAAAAGTATCAGTTAACTGGTTGCTATATATTCGGGCATCACATTGATTGCAGGTAAGTATGTACACTATCTTATTGCCCGCAAGATAAAGAGCAGTCACACGTTACATCCCCCACTCCCTGTATAAAAGTGTCAGTTAACTGGTTGCTATATATTCGGCCACCACATTGATTGCAGGTTAGTATGTACACTATCTTATTGCCCGCAAGATAAAGAGCAATCACGCGTTACATCCCCCACCCCCTGTATAAAAGTGTCAGTTAACTGGTTGCTATATATTCGGCCATCACATTGATTGCAAGTTAGTATGTACACTATCTTGTAGCCCGCAAGATAAAGAGCAGTCACGCAATACATCCCCCACCCGCTGTATAAAAGTATCAGTTAACTGGTTGCTATATATTCGGCCATCACATTGATTGCAAGTTAGTATGTACACTATCTTGTAGCCCGCAAGATAAAGAGCAGTCACGCAATACATCCCCCACCCGCTGTATAAAAGTATCAGTTAACTGGTTGCTATATATTCGGCCACCACATTGATTGCAGGTTAGTATGTACACTATCTTGTAGCCCGCAAGATAAAGAGCAGTGATGCGTTACATCCTCCACCCCCTGTATAAAAGTGTCAGTTAACTGGTTGCTATATATTCGGCCATCACATTGATTGCAAGTTAGTATGTACACTATCTTGTAGCCCGCAAGATAAAGAGCAGTCACGCGTTACATCCCCCACCCCCTGTATAAAAGTGTCAGTTAACTGGTTGCTATATATTCGGCCATCACATTGATTGCAAGTTAGTATGTACACTATCTTGTAGCCCGCAAGATAAAGAGCAGTCACGCAATACATCCCCCACCCGCTGTATAAAAGTATCAGTTAACTGGTTGCTATATATTCGGCCATCACATTGATTGCAAGTTAGTATGTACACTATCTTGTAGACCGCAAGATAAAGTGCAGTCACGCGTTACATCCCCCACCCCCTGTATAAAAGTGTCAGTTAACTGGTTGCTATATATTCGGCCATCACATTGATTGCAAGTTAGTATGTACACTATCTTGTAGCCCGCAAGATAAAGAGCAGTCATGCGTTACATCCTCCACCCCCTGTATAAAAGTGTCAGTTAACTGGTTGCTATATTCGGCCACCACATTGATTGCAAGTTAGTATGTACACTATCTTGTAGCCCGCAAGATAAAGAGCAGTCACGCGTTACATCCCCCACCCCCTGTATAAAAGTGTCAGTTAACTGGTTGCTATATATTCGGCCAACACATTGATTGCAGGTTAGTATGTACACTATCTTATTGCCCGCAAGATAAAGAGCAGTCATGCGTTACATCCCCCACCCCCTGTATAAAAGTGTCAGTTAACTGGTTGCTATATTCGGCCACCACATTGATTGCAAGTTAGTATGTACACTATCTTGTAGCCCGCAAGATAAAGAGCAGTCACGCGTTACATCCCCCACCCCCTGTATAAAAGTGTCAGTTAACTGGTTGCTATATATTCGGCCACCACATTGATTGCAGGTTAGTATGTACACTATCTTGTAGCCCGCAAGATAAAGAGCAGTCACGCGTTACATCCCCCACCCCCTGTATAAAAGTGTCAGTTAACTGGTTGCTATATATTCGGCCAACACATTGATTGCAGGTTAGTATGTACACTATCTTATTGCCCGCAAGATAAAGAGCAGTCATGCGTTACATCCCCCACCCCCTGTATAAAAGTGTCAGTTAACTGGTTGCTATATTCGGCCACCACATTGATTGCAAGTTAGTATGTACACTATCTTGTAGCCCGCAAGATAAAGAGCAGTCACGCGTTACATCCCCCACCCCCTGTATAAAAGTGTCAGTTAACTGGTTGCTATATTCGGCCACCACATTGATTGCAAGTTAGTATGTACACTCTCTTGTAGCCCGCAAGATAAAGAGCAGTCATGCGTTACATCCCCCACCCCCTGTATAAAAGTGTCAGTTAACTGGTTGCTATATATTCGGCCACCACATTGATTGCAGGTTAGTATGTACACTATCTTGTAGCCCGCAAGATAAAGAGCAGTCACGCAATACATCCCCCACCCGCTGTATAAAAGTGTCAGTTAACTGGTTTGCTATATATTCGGCCACCACATTGATTGCAGGTTAGTATGTACACTATCTTATTGCCCGCAAGATAAAGAGCAGTCACACGTTACATCCCCCACTCCCTGTATAAAAGTGTCAGTTAACTGGTTGCTATATATTCGGCCACCACATTGATTGCAAGTTAGTATGTTCACTATCTAGTAGCCCGCAAGATAAAGAGCAGTCATGCGTTACATCCTCCACCCCCTGTATAAAAGTGTCAGTTAACTGGTTGCTATATTCGGCCACCACATTGATTGCAAGTTAGTATGTACACTATCTTGTAGCCCGCAAGATAAAGAGCAGTCACGCGTTACATCCCCCACCCCCTGTATAAAAGTGTCAGTTAACTGGTTGCTATATATTCGGCCACCACATTGATTGCAGGTTAGTATGTACACTATCTTATTGCCCGCAAGATAAAGAGCAATCACGCGTTACATCCCCCACCCCCTGTATAAAAGTGTCAGTTAACTGGTTGCTATATATTCGGCCACCACATTGATTGCAGGTTAGTATGTACACTATCTTGTAGCCCGCAAGATAAAGAGCAGTCACGCGTTACATCCTCCACCCCCTGTATAAAAGTGTCAGTTAACTGGTTGCTATATATTCGGCCACCACATTGATTGCAGGTTAGTATGTACACTATCTTGTAGCCCGCAAGATAAAGAGCAGTCACGCAATACATCCCCCACCCCCTGTATAAAAGTGTCAGTTAACTGGTTGCTATATATTCGGCCACCACATTGATTGCAGGTTAGTATGTACACTATCTTGTAGCCCGCAAGATAAAGAGCAGTCACGCAATACATCCCCCACCCGCTGTATAAAAGTATCAGTTAACTGGTTGCTATATATTCGGCCATCACATTGATTGCAGGTAAGTATGTACACTATCTTATTGCCCGCAAGATAAAGAGCAGTCACACGTTACATCCCCCACTCCCTGTATAAAAGTGTCAGTTAACTGGTTGCTATATATTCGGCCACCACATTGATTGCAGGTTAGTATGTACACTATCTTATTGCCCGCAAGATAAAGAGCAGTCACGCGTTACATCCCCCACCCCCTGTATAAAAGTGTCAGTTAACTGGTTTGCTATATATTCGGCCACCACATTGATTGCAGGTTAGTATGTACACTATCTTGTAGCCCGCAAGATAAAGAGCAGTCACGCATTACATATCCTCCACCCCCTGTATAAAAGTGTCAGTTAACTGGTTGCTATATATTCGGCCACCACATTGATTGCAAGTTAGTATGTACACTATCTTGTAGCCCGCAAGATAAAGAGCAGTCACGCGTTACATCCCCCACCCCCTGTATAAAAGTGTCAGTTAACTGGTTGCTATATATTCGGCCACCACATTGATTGCAAGTTAGTATGTACAGTATCTTGTAGCCCGCAAGATAAAGAGCAGCCACGCGTTACATCCCCCACCCCCTGTATAAAAGTGTCAGTTAACTGGTTGCTATATTCGGCCACCACATTGACTGCAAGTTAGTATGTACACTATCTTGTAGCCCGCAAGATAAAGAGCAGTCACGCGTTTCATCCTCCACCCCCTGTATAAAAGTGTCAGTTAACTGGTTGCTATATTCGGCCACCACATTGATTGCAAGTTAGTATGTACACTATCTTGTAGCCCGCAAGATAAAGAGCAGTCACGCGTTTCATCCTCCACCCCCTGTATAAAAGTGTCAGTTAACTGGTTGCTATATTCGGCCACCACATTGATTGCAAGTTAGTATGACCACTATCTTGTAGCCCGCAAGATAAAGAGCAGTCACGCGTTTCATCCCCCACCCCCTGTATAAAAGTGTCAGTTAACTGGTTGCTATATTCGGCCACCACATTGATTGCAAGTTAGCATGTACACTATCTTGTAGCCCGCAAGATAAAGAGCAGTCACGCATTACATATCCTCCACCCCCTGTATAAAAGTGTCAGTTAACTGGTTTGCTATATATTCGGCCACCACATTGATTGCAAGTTAGTATGTACACTATCTTGGATCCCGCAAGATAAAGAGCAGTCACGCGATACATCCTCCACCCCCTGTTTTAAAGTGTCAGTTAACTGGTTTGCTATATATTCGGCCACCACATTGATTGCAAGTTAGTATGTACACTATCTTGTAGCCCGCAAGATAAAGAGCAGTCACGCATTACATATCCTCCACCCCCTGTATAAAAGTGTCAGTTAACTGGTTGCTATATTCGGCCACCACATTGATTGCAAGTTAGTATGTACACTATCTTGTAGCCCGCAAGATAAAGAGCAGTCACGCGTTACATCCTCCACCCCCTGTATAAAAGTGTCAGTTAACTGGTTGCTATATTCGGCCACCACATTGATTGCAAGTTAGTATGTACACTATCTTGGAGCCCGCAAGATAAAGAGCAGTCACGCGTTACATCCTCCACCCCCTGTTTTAAAGTGTCAGTTAACTGGTTTGCTATATATTCGGCCACCACATTGATTGCAAGTTAGTATGTACACTATCTTGTAGCCCGCAAGATAAAGAGCAGTCACGCGTTACCACCCCCACCCCCTGTATAAAAGTGTCAGTTAACTAATTGCTATATATTCGGCCATCACATTGATTGCAAGTTAGTATGTACACTATCTTGTAGCTTGCAAGATAAAGAGCAGTCACGCGTTATATCCCCCACCCCTGTATAAAAGTGTCAGTTAACTGGTTGCTATATATTCGGCCATCACATTGATTGCAAATTAGTATGTACACTATCTTGTAGCCCGCAAGATAAAGAGCAGTCACGCGTTACCACCTCCACCCCCTGTATAAAAGTGTCAGTTAACTGGTTGCTATATATTCGGCCACCACATTGGCTGCAAGTTAGTATGTACACTATCTTGTAGCCCGCAAGATAAAGAGCAGTCACGCGTTACCACCTCCACCCCCTGTATAAAAGTGTCAGTTAACTGGTTGCTATATATTCGGCCACCACATTGGCTGCAAGTTAGTATGTACACTATCTTGTAGCCCGCAAGATAAAGAGCAGTCACGCGTTACATCCTCCACCCCTGTATAAAAGTGTCAGTTAACTGGTTGCTATATATTCGGCCACCACATTGATTGCAAGTTAGTATGTACACTATCTTGTAGCCCGCAAGATAAAGAGCAGTCACGCGTTACATCCTCCACCCCTGTATAAAAGTGTCAGTTAACTGGTTGCTATATATTCGGCCACCACATTGACTGCAAGTTAGTATGTACACTATCTTGTAGCCCGCAAGATAAAGAGCAGTCACGCGTTACATCCTCCACCCCTGTATAAAAGTGTCAGTTAACTGGTTGCTATATATTCGGCCACCACATTGGCTGCAAGTTAGTATGTACACTATCTTGTAGCCCGCAAGATAAAGAGCAGTCACGCGTTACATCCTCCACCCCTGTATAAAAGTGTCAGTTAACTGGTTGCTATATATTCGGCCACCACATTGGCTGCAAGTTAGTATGTACACTATCTTGTAGCCCGCAAGATAAAGAGCAGTCACGCGTTACATCCTCCACCCCTGTATAAAAGTGTCAGTTAACTGGTTGCTATATATTCGGCCACCACATTGACTGCAAGTTAGTCTGTACACTATCTTGTAGCCCGCAAGATAAAGAGCAGTCACGCGTTACATCCCCCACCCCCTGTATAAAAGTGTCAGTTAACTGGTTGCTATATATTCGGCCACCACATTGATTGCAAGTTAGTATGTACACTATCTTGTAGCCCGCAAGATAAAGAGCAGTCACGCGTTACATCCCCCACCCCTGTATAAAAGTGTCAGTTAACTGGTTGCTATATATTCGGCCACCACATTGACTGCAAGTTAGTCTGTACACTATCTTGTAGCCCGCAAGATAAAGAGCAGTCACGCGTTACATCCCCCACCCCTGTATAAAAGTGTCAGTTAACTGGTTGCTATATATTCGGCCACCACATTGATTGCAAGTTAGTATGTACACTATCTTGTAGCCCGCAAGATAAAGAGCAGTCACGCGTTACATCCCCCACCCCTGTATAAAAGTGTCAGTTAACTGGTTGCTATATATTCGGCCACCACATTGACTGCAAGTTAGTCTGTACACTATCTTGTAGCCCGCAAGATAAAGGGCAGTCACGCGTTACATCCTCTACCCCCTGTATAAAAGTGTCAGTAAACTGGTTGCTATATATTCGGCCACCACATTGATTGCAAGTTAGTATGTACACTATCTTGTAGCCCGCAAGATAAAGAGCAGTCACGCGTTACATCCTCTACCCCCTGTATAAAAGTGTCAGTAAACTGGTTGCTATATATTCGGCCACCACATTGATTGCAAGTTAGTATGTACACTATCTTGTAGCCCGCAAGATAAAGAGCAGTCACGCGTTACATCCCCCACTCCCTGTATAAAAGTGTCAGTTAACTGGTTTGCTATATATTCGGCCACCACAGAGACTGCAAGTTAGTATGTACACTATCTTGTAGCCCGCAAGATAAAGAGCAGTCACGCATTACATATCCTCCACCCCCTGTATAAAAGTGTCAGTTAACTGGTTGCTATATTCGGCCACCACATTGATTGCAAGTTAGTATGTACACTATCTTGTAGCCCGCAAGATAAAGAGCAGTCACGCGTTACATCCCCCACTCCCTGTATAAAAGTGTCAGTTAACTGGTTGCTATATATTCGGCCACCACATTGATTGCAGGTTAGTATGTACACTATCTTATTGCCCGCAAGATAAAGAGCAGTCACGCGTTACATCCCCCACCCCTGTATAAAAGTGTCAGTTAACTGGTTGCTATATATTCGGCCATCACATTGATTGCAAGTTAGTATGTACACTATCTTGTAGCCCGCAAGATAAAGAGCAGTCACGCGTTACATCCCCCACCCCCTGTATAAAAGTGTCAGTTAACTGGTTGCTATATATTCGGCCATCACATTGATTGCAAGTTAGTATGTACACTATCTTGTAGCCCGCAAGATAAAGAGCAGTCACGCGTTACATCCCCCACCCCCTGTATAAAAGTATCAGTTAACTGGTATGCTATATATTCGGCCACCACACTGATTGCAAGTTAGTATGTACACTATCTTGTAGACCGCAAGATAAAGAGCAGTCACGCAATACATCCCCCACCCGCTGTATAAAAGTGTCAGTTAACTGGTTGCTATATATTCGGCCACCACATTGATTGCAAGTTAGTATGTACACTATCTAGTAGCCCGCAAGATAAAGAGCAGTCATGCGTTACATCCTCCACCCCCTGTATAAAAGTGTCAGTTAACTGGTTGCTATATTCGGCCACCACATTGATTGCAAGTTAGTATGTACACTATCTTGTAGCCCGCAAGATAAAGAGCAGTCATGCGTTACATCCTTCACCCCCTGTATAAAAGTGTCAGTTAACTGGTTGCTATATTCGGCCACCACATTGATTGCAAGTTAGTATGTACACTATCTTATAGCCCGCAAGATAAAGAGCAGTCAGCGTTACATCCCCCACCCCCTGTATAAAAGTGTCAGTTAACTGGTTGCTATATTCGGCCACCACATTGATTGCAAGTTAGTATGTACACTATCTTGTAGCCCGCAAGATAAAGAGCAGTCACGCAATACATCCCCCACCCCTGTATAAAAGTGTCAGTTAACTGGTTGCATTATATTCGGCCACCACATTGACTGCAAGTTAGTATGTACACTATCTTGTAGCCCGCAAGATAAAGAGCAGTCACGCGTTACATCCCCCACCCCTGTATAAAAGTGTCAGTTAACTGGTTGCATTATATTCGGCCACCACATAGATTGCAAGTTAGTATGTACACTATCTTGTAGCCCGCAAGATAAAGAGCAGTCACGCGTCACATCCCCCACCCCTTGTATAAAAGTGTCAGTTAACTGGTTGCTATATTGGGCCACCACATTGATTGCAAGTTAGCATGTACACTATCTTGTAGCCCGCAAGATAAAGAGCAGTCACGCATTACATCCTCCACCCCCTGTATAAAAGTGTCAGTTAACCGGTTGCTATATATTCGGCCACCACATTGATTGCAAGATAGTATGTACACTATCTTGTAGCCCGCAAGATAAAGAGCAGTCACGCAATACATCCCCCACCCCCTGTATAAAAGTGTCAGTTAACTGGTTGCTATATATTCGGCCACCACATTGACTGCAAGTTAGTATTTACACTATCTTGTAGCCCGCAAGATAAAGAGCAGTCACGCATTACATCCTCTACCCCCTGTACAAAAGTGTCAGTTAACTGGTTTGCTAAATGGTTCCAATAAATGGTTTGTGGCTTTGACCGAGATTGATGACTGTTATACTAGTTACATGTGATTAGTGAAGTTAAATAAAGTAGACACAAGGAAATACTTGGCATTTCGTCCGTATCATGTTAACGGCTGGTTTGACCGAGACTGTATGCTTGTAATACATGCGATAAAATAATAATAAAACACGAAATGTGCCTACCTTGTTCAATAAGTGGTTGTTGGTCGTCGGGTGGTTCCTTCACCAGTGAGGCCTGCCTACCAATGTCTTGTCTTAGCTCGGCTTGATCGATACAGTCCGACGCATGATAGCAGCTCTTGCAGTCAGTGACGTAGCGCAACACACATGCTCTAGACACACATGCTCTAGACGCACATGCTGTAGACACACACGCTGTAGACACACATGCTGTAGACACACATGCTGTAGACACACATGCTGTAGACACACATGCTGTAGACACACATGCTGTAGACACACATGCTGTAGACACACATGCTGTAGACACACATGCTGTAGACACACATGCTGTAGACACACATGCTGTAGACACACACGCTGTAGACACACATGCTGTAGACACACATGCTGTAGACACACATGCTGTAGACACACATGCTGTAGACACACACGCTGTAGACACACATGCTGTAGACACACATGCTGTAGACACACATGCTGTAGACACACATGCTCTAGACGCACATGCTGTAGACACACATGCTGTAGACACACATGCTCTAGACACACATGCTGTAGACACACATGCTGTAGACACACATGCTGTAGACACACATGCTGTAGACACACATGCTGTAGACACACATGCTGTAGACACACATGCTGTAGACACACATGCTGTAGACACACATGCTGTAGACACACATGCTGTAGACACACATGCTGTAGACACACATGCTGTAGACACACATGCTGTAGACACACATGCTCTAGACACACATGCTGTAGACACACATGCTGTAGACACACATGCTGTAGACACACATGCTGTAGACACACATGCTGTAGACACACATGCTGTAGACACACATGCTGTAGACACACACGCTGTAGACACACATGCTGTAGACACACATGCTGTAGACACACATGCTGTAGACACACATGCTGTAGACACACATGCTGTAGACACACATGCTGTAGACACACATGCTGTAGACACACATGCTGTAGACACACATGCTGTAGACACACATGCTCAACACACATGCTCAACACACATGCTGTAGACACACATGCTGTAGACACACATGCTGTAGACACACATGCTGTAGACACACATGCTGTAGACACACATGCTCTCAACAACATGCCCTTTATTATTAATAATAATAATAATAATAATAATAATAATAATAATAATAATAATAATAATAATAATAATAATAATAATAATAATAATAATAATAATAATAATAATAATAATAATAATAATAACTGGGCGAGAAAAGATCAACAGATATAAATAGTTATCTATTGAAATAAAAAAGTTGTGGAAGCAGAATAATGTTACTGTTGTACCGTTAATTATATCAGCAAATGGTATTGTTCCGCGAAAGCTCCATAACAGTATTAAACTAATTGGTCTCCAACCGAAGCATGATGCAAACAGCAATAATTTTGAACACGTGAAGGATAGTACGAAAATATTACACGAAAAAATTACTTTTTTAAAACAACGCTTATATTTAAATGGACTAAAAATGTAAGTAAATAATAAATTTTTGCCAAACAAATATTTGCCTTACTCGGAAAATAAAAGCGTTGCAGGGCGCTTACGGTATTGACATAGATTACAGAATGTTGTTTTTCATGGAGGGAAAGCGGCCAACACTTTTATTTTCCGAGTAAGGCAAATATTTGTTGCGCGAATTTTTTTTTTACTTTTTAGTACATTTAAATATAAGCGTTGTTTTAAAAAAGTAATTTTTCATGTAATATTATTTTATACTTTTTAGTCTTAACGAATGTTGTACTCGAATGTGCTCACTGGACGTGTCCGAATTGAGAAGATTGCATACTTGTGTACTTGTATTTGTTGGCTTCACTCGCAACCTAGCGTGCTCGCAGACTTGAATTTCGGACACTTACGTCCATGCGCGATCCAGATTATATTAGCTCATATCTTAGCTTTTTCATGTATTATCATCAAGAATATACGTCTGTGTGGAAAATTTCAGCTCAATCGGACATTGAGAAGTGGATCAAATATCGATTCGCATATAAAACATTTATTAATTAATTATAATGAATTAATTGATACATTAGTTATCTGTTAATTGATTTATCTATTGACATCAAGAATAAGTATGTGCGAAAAATTTCAGCTCGATTGGACATAAAAGTGGGTGAAATATCGATTATAAGATTCCGTCCAACAGATAAACACATGAAGCTAAAATAAGCGTTGTAATAAAATGTTTGAAATAATGCTTCAAGAAATTCTCCATCCTGATGGTGGTTTTCGTGTTTTCCAGCATACGAAGAGCGAATGCTGGGACGAGTACAAATCGGCTACGACCGTACATAGCATCCACAGTATGTTTTGGAAAAATAAAATGAACAATGATATATTTAATTAGTTCTAAGTAGCGTTTAATAAGGTAAGCACATGGAAATACTTGACATTTATGTCCGATAACATTTGATGACATATGACATTTATGTTTCAGGAACTTTTTGGTCCCTATCTTGGAGGTGGACGCCCTGAGGATAGGGGCCACAAGGTTCCTGAAACGTCGGGGTAGGACGTGGCGGACTAGCCCGCTACTATCCGCTCTCCGGCTTGGGTTGGTTTACCCATTGAGGTCCCACTCTCTTGCTTGTTACTTGTTATAAGCAGTGGCTTGGCTTTCTTGGGACAACAGTAACTTGTTGGACTAAACACCTGTTGGTAGCTCGAAACATTATACATTTAGATAGTATGTGTTCACCCACCTTGCGGAACACCAACCTTGCGGAAAACCCACCTTGCGGAACACCTGATGTCGGTCTGTTCAAAATTGCTTTAAAATCGTCCCAAATGTTAATCAAAAGATTTCATCCTGTAAAGAACGTAATGCTCTTTCTTATAAATGGTATTTTGTGCCAATAAATACTGTATATTATTTATAGTTATAGTAGACGCATGCTTGAGGTGCCATTAGTAATGAGTATTTCCGCTTTGCAGATGTTCTTAATTAGGTGTGAAAGGTGTCTAGCATCAACAAATTACAAAAGGTATTTAAGAACATCTAAAAAACGGAACTATTGGTTGGAACCATTATTTATTTATTTATTTATTTATTTATTTATTTAATGTCTATCCTATTCAGTTAAAAAAACTGAATCCTCTACGGGACGACATACTTTGATTTACATTTGGGACAATTTAAACACATTTTAATGCGATTTTAACAAATCGTAGTTCCGCCGTCTGGGTGGACCCAACAAGTGCCTTGAGATCGCTTCAAGATAGTCAAGCTCGGCGTACACATTTATTTCAGATTTAAGATTTTATTTCCCAAACTGTTGTACGTAGTATTGGCCGGATTTATAAAACGTCGCCTCTCATTGGCTGGGCTAAGAATGTTAGGTATAAGAGCTAACGTTGCTATGGTTTCCTTAAATCTTAAATCCTAGGAAAGTGTGTAAACGCCGTAATGCTTTTGGCATGATTTGATTTTGTTAAAGGGATAATCAGGTGAAAACTTAAAAATTACCATTTGTATGTGTCCACCTTCAAATATAGAAAACATGACTAAAAGATACCTTACTTTAAAAGCACGCAGTTAAAAAATTAATGAAAACGCAATTTTTTGGCTTGTTGCTACCAAGTAGCACCGAGCAACTTTTCTCATGGTAAACCATATAAAAAAATGTTGCCTCGAGATAGTAAAACCCCTGCTAAAATAGGGCACTGATCAAAAATCGATCAGGAGGTTTAATGTGCATCATTTCCTTACCGATAACATGCTTCTTAGTACGAACATGTACTTCATAAAAATGCACTGCAATTAATTTTTTTGTGACTTGATGTGTAAAGTTGCAATTTGTTTTGAGCGGTACTATCCGCAGTCGCCGAGTGTTGTGGCTGGTCTCGTATAACACCATGAGTGCTCTGTCTATCGGGAAGGCGCTAGCGAGCTCAGAACCGACACAGCTGTAAAACGCTTCAGAAGAAATATGTAGCAGAGCTAGTGAGGTGAATCTAGTAGAATATTTAAATTTTTGACATTTTTTTCTTGCATTGAAGCAACCTATATCAATTTTATTTTACACATAACTGAGTTTCTTGCACTTATGACTCATTGGTGATTTTTGAGTTTTTCACTTGACTGTATCTAAAATAAGAGTGAAAACCGACCTTTAACAAGTTAGATACCTCTAAACGGATTTTGTTTTCATAATACCAACACAATAAATTTTAAAACTTACAAATATTTTAATTGTGACGATTTTTTAACACTAGGATTAACATGTACTATCATATTAAGCCAAGCTTGTAAAATGTCTTGCGCAAGGATTCGAACCTACCCTACTTCGGGTCAAACATTGAAAGGAATCGATTGATATATGATCAATAAATCATATCATGCTATGCATGCACACAACACCGCTTACATTGGAAGGCGTGACGTTCGAATATGTTCTGAACAATATGCAGGAATAGTAAATAAAATAGCAACATGGATTGTCGGTTTGTGTTCTGTATGAGGAGGTGTTTCAGTGTTACTGTCAGTTCATGTGGTACGTAAGACCGCTTTCTCGGTATCAGGGCGTGGTTTAAGCGTACAACATGCAACATGTATGTGCAGGTGTTACTGTCAGGTCATGTGGTACGTAAGACAGCTTTCTCGGTATCAGGGCGCGGTTTAAGCGTACAACATGTAACATGTATGTGCAGGTGTTACTGTCAGGTCATGTGGTACGTAAGACAGCTTTCTCGGTATCAGGGCGTGGTTTAAGCGTACAACATGCAACATGTATGTGCAGGTGTTACTGTCAGGTCATGTGGTACGTAAGACAGCTTTCTCGGTATCAGGGCGCGGTTTAAGCATACAACATGCAACATGTATGTGCAGGTGTTACTGTCAGGTCATGTGGTACGTAAGACAGCTTTCTCGGTATCAGGGCGCGGTTTAAGCATACAACATGCAACATGTATGTGCAGGTGTTACTGTCAGGTCATGTGGTACGTAAGACAGCTTTCTCGGTATCAGGGCGTGGTTTAAGCGTACAACATGCAACATGTATGTGCAGGTGTTACTGTCAAGTCATGTGGTACGTAAGACAGCTTTCTCGGTATCAGGGCGCGGTTTAAGCGTACAACATGCAACATGTATGTGCAGGTGTTACTGTCAAGTCATGTGGTACGTAAGACAGCTTTCTCGGTATCAGGGCGCGGTTTAAGCATACAACATGCAACATGTATGTGCAGGTGTTACTGTCAGGTCATGTGGTACGTAAGACAGCTTTCTCGGTATCAGGGCGCGGTTTAAGCATACAACATGCAACATGTATGTGCAGGTGTTACTGTCAGGTCATGTGGTACGTAAGACAGCTTTCTCGGTATCAGGGCGTGGTTTAAGCGTACAACATGCAACATGTATGTGCAGGTGTTACTGTCAAGTCATGTGGTACGTAAGACAGCTTTCTCGGTATCAGGGCGCGGTTTAAGCGTACAACATGCAACATGTATGTGTAGGTGTTACTGTCAGGTCATGTGGTACGTAAGACAGCTTTCTCGGTATCAGGGCGCGGTTTAAGCGTACAACATGCAACGTGTATGTGCAGGTGTTACTGTCAGGTCATGTGGTACGTAAGACAGCTTTCTCGGTATCAGGGCGCGGTTTAAGCGTACAACATGCAACATGTATGTGCAGGTGTTACTGTCAGGTCATGTGGTACGTAAGACAGCTTTCTCGGTATCAGGGCGTGGTTTAAGCGTACAACATGCAACATGTATGTGCAGGTGTTACTGTCAAGTCATGTGGTACGTAAGACAGCTTTCTCGGTATCAGGGCGCGGTTTAAGCGTACAACATGCAACGTGTATGTGCAGGTGTTACTGTCAGGTCATGTGGTACGTAAGACAGCTTTCTCGGTATCAGGGCGCGGTTTAAGCGTACAACATGCAACATGTATGTGCAGGTGTTACTGTCAGGTCATGTGGTACGTAAGACAGCTTTCTCGGTATCAGGGCGTGGTTTAAGCGTACAACATGCAACATGTATGTGCAGGTGTTACTGTCAGGTCATGTGGTACGTAAGACAACTTTCTCGGTATCAGGGCGCGGTTTAAGCGTACAACATGCAACATGTATGTGCAGGTGTTACTGTCAGGTAATGTGGTACGTAAGACAGCTTTCTCGGTATCAGGGCGCGGTTTAAGCATACAACATGCAACATGTATGTGCAGGTGTTACTGTCAGGTCATGTGGTACGTAAGACAGCTTTCTCGGTATCAGGGCGTGGTTTAAGCGTACAACATGCAACATGTATGTGCAGGTGTTACTGTCAGGTCATGTGGTACGTAAGACAGCTTTCTCGGTATCAGGGCGCGGTTTAAGCATACAACATGCAACATGTATGTGCAGGTGTTACTGTCAGGTCATGTGGTACGTAAGACAGCTTTCTCGGTATCAGGGCGTGGTTTAAGCGTACAACATGCAACATGTATGTGCAGGTGTTACTGTCAAGTCATGTGGTACGTAAGACAGCTTTCTCGGTATCAGGGCGTGGTTTAAGCGTACAACATGCAACATGTATGTGCAGGTGTTACTGTCAAGTCATGTGGTACGTAAGACAGCTTTCTCGGTATCAGGGCGTGGTTTAAGCGTACAACATGCAACATGTATGTGCAGGTGTTACTGTCAGGTCATGTGGTACGTAAGACAGCTTTCTCGGTATCAGGGCGTGGTTTAAGCGTACAACATGCAACATGTATGTGCAGGTGTTACTATCAGGTCATGTGGTAAGTAAGACAGCTTTCTCGGTATCAGGGCGCGGTTTAAGCGTACAACATGCAACATGTATGTGCAGGTGTTACTGTCAGGTCATGTGGTACGTAAGACAGCTTTCTCGGTATCAGGGCGTGGTTTAAGCGTACAACATGCAACATGTATGTGTAGGTGTTACTGTCAGGTCATGTGGTACGTAAGACAGCTTTCTCGGTATCAGGGCGTGGTTTAAGCATACAACATGCAACATGTATGTGCAGGTGTTACTGTCAGGTCATGTGGTACGTAAGACAGCTTTCTCGGTATCAGGGCGCGGTTTAAGCGTACAACATGCAACATGTATGTGCAGGTGTTACTGTCAGGTCATGTGGTACGTAAGACAGCTTTCTCGGTATCAGGGCGTGGTTTAAGCGAACAACATGCAACATGTATGTGCAGGTGTTACTGTCAGGTCATGTGGTACGTAAGACAGCTTTCTCGGTATCAGGGCGTGGTTTAAGCGTACAACATGCAACATGTATGTGCAGGTGTTACTGTCAGGTCATGTGGTACGTAAGACAGCTTTCTCGGTATCAGGGCGTGGTTTAAGCGAACAACATGCAACATGTATGTGCAGGTGTTACTGTCAAGTCATGTGGTACGTAAGACAGCTTTCTCGGTATCAGGGCGCGGTTTAAGCGTACAACATGCAACATGTATGTGCAGGTGTTACTGTCAGGTCATGTGGTACGTAAGACAGCTTTCTCGGTATCAGGGCGTGGTTTAAGCATACAACATGCAACATGTATGTGCAGGTGTTACTGTCAGGTCATGTGGTACGTAAGACAGCTTTCTCGGTATCAGGGCGCGGTTTAAGCGTACAACATGCAACATGTATGTGCAGGTGTTACTGTCAGGTCATGTGGTACGTAAGACAGCTTTCTCGGTATCAGGGCGCGGTTTAAGCGAACAACATGCAACATGTATGTGCAGGTGTTACTGTCAGGTCATGTGGTACGTAAGACAGCTTTCTCGGTATCAGGGCGCGGTTTAAGCGTACAACATGCAACATGTATGTGCAGGTGTTACTGTCAAGTCATGTGGTACGTAAGACAGCTTTCTCGGTATCAGGGCGTGGTTTAAGCGTACAACATACAACATGTATGTGCAGGTGTTACTGTCAGGTCATGTGGTACGTAAGACAGCTTTCTCGGTATCAGGGCGTGGTTTAAGCATACAACATGCAACATGTATGTGCAGGTGGTACTGTCAGGTCATGTGGTACGTAAGACAGCTTTCTCGGTATCAGGGCGTGGTTTAAGCATACAACATGCAACATGTATGTGCAGGTGTTACTGTCAGGTCATGTGGTACGTAAGACAGCTTTCTCGGTATCAGGGCGTGGTTTAAGCATACAACATGCAACATGTATGTGCAGGTGGTACTGTCAGGTCATGTGGTACGTAAGACAGCTTTCTCGGTATCAGGGCGTGGTTTAAGCATACAACATGCAACATGTATGTGCAGGTGGTACTGTCAGGTCATGTGGTACGTAAGACAGCTTTCTCGGTATCAGGGCGTGGTTTAAGCGTACAACATGCAACATGTATGTGCAGGTGGATCTGTCAAGTCATGTGGTACGTAAGACAGCTTTCTCGGTATCTGGGCGTGGTTTAAGCGAACAACATGCAACATGTATGTGCAGGTGGTACTGTCAGGTCATGTGGTACGTAAGACAGCTTTCTCGGTATAAGGGCGTGGTTTAAGCGTACAACATACAACATGTATGTGCAGGTGTTACTGTCAGGTCATGTGGTACGTAAGACAGCTTTCTCGGTATCAGGGCGTGGTTTAAGCGTACAACATACAACATGTATGTGCAGGTGTTACTGTCAGGTCATGTGGTACGTAAGACAGCTTTCTCGGTATCAGGGCGTGGTTTAAGCATACAACATGCAACATGTATGTGTAGGTGTTACTGTCAGGTCATGTGGTACGTAAGACAGCTTTCTCGGTATCGGGGCGTGGTTTAAGCGAACAACATGCAACATGTATGTGCAGGTGTTACTGTCAGGTCAAGTGGGACGTAAGACAGCTTTCTCGGTATCAGGGCGTGGTTTAAGCGTACAACATGCAACATGTATGTGCAGGTGTTACTGTCAGGTCATGTGGTACGTAAGACAGCTTTCTCGGTATCAGGGCGTGGTTTAAGCGTACAACATGCAACATGTATGAGCAGGTGTTACTGTCAAGTCATGTGGTACGTAAGACAGCTTTCTCGGTATCAGGGCGCGGTGTTAGCATACAACATGCAACATGTCGATAATTCTTGTCCTTCAAGAAAATATTTCCACAGGCTATATGGTCACCTACTTTTAAAAACACCGTATTTACCCCTGATAAAATTGCTAAAACATGTTTTTAAATAAAAATGTTCCAAAAGAAAATCAAAACATGTAAAGGTCGAATCACACATTTTCCTAAGATTTATAGACCGAGTAAGAAAATCAAGACATTTAAAGGTCGGATCACTCAACTTCCTAAGATTTAAGGTTTGAAGACCGAGTAAGAAAACCAAAACTGCGCACTATTCCCCACTTCACCCCGACACATCCATAAATCCATTTCTTTCGCCATACCTCCAACAGCAGCCGCAATACCATTCGCCCCATTCTCAGGGCCCGCTTCCAACATTTTTTGGCTGTGGGGACCCGAAAAGCGCAGAGCCCAGATTTCCCTCTGTTGTTTCCAATTATTCCAACCTGTCGGTTTGTATTGGTCGGCGTGTTTGTATTGTTATGCGTGTCAACTGTAACCAAGGCAGAAGAAGGTTTCCAAAATTGATAGCTAGGCTTTCTCTAGAGCCTTCTTCAGATATCTACTAAATAATTTAATTCGAGATCGAACTCATCTTTGCATAGAAAGTACAAACTGCAGAAAGAAGGTAATGCAAAACATGGGCATAATCTTCGCTTAAATCGATCGATCATTTCTTGTATCATACATTTATATCAAGCAATATTTTCAGTTGCATTATCAGCATCAAGAGGGTTATTTGTATTATAGTGGAAGTATAGAGTCTTATGATTTCGTGCATCACTAAAGGGTAGACTGAGGCCACACGGAACATATATTCTTTTCAATTATGTAGTTAAGTTTATTTAATAATTAATTTCCCACCTTTGTAAATTACTTATAACTAAGAAAACGCTCTGTTTGACGCGTTGATAAGCGAGCGCGTCCATATCTACGAACGTTCTGGCGAAAAGATCTCAAAGATAATAAAAACAACAATTAACAACAATTCAAGGATGCGCATTGCAAATTTTTTTTTATTTCCATAGCAACTATACTTCCCGACATTGTTGGACGTCGTGTTGCTAAGAATTTTCGGTGTCTTGTTTTCGCCGCTGTCCGCCACCGTTACTAACAGTTATTGACAGCAATAGAAATGTAATTTCTACCTCGAATACGTATCCGATCGCGTTTAAATTAGTATATTCGTTACCGGAAAAAAATTTACTATAAGATAGCCACCTCACATTTTCTGTTACTGTGTTTCAGAAAAATATTTTGAGTAACTTTTGTGTAACTTTGCCAATATTTATCAAACTGCCATAAAATGAACATAGCCTACTCGTGACCGGAAAAAAGTTTAAAAAAATATGGCTATCTCACATTTTGCCGCCATTTTGTTTCAGAAAAATATTTTGCAGTAACTATGGTGTAACTTTGTAACGTTTTGAACGATTTTGCCTCAAAACTATACACCTTCAATCCACATCGAGGCTTGTGGATGGTCCACATTTCAAGATGATCGGACTTTCCGTTCAACCGCTATCGACAGACATAAAAAAAAAAAAAGAAAAAAACAGAACGAAGTGCCATATGAGTCAAGTATGCTAATAAAAAAATTACTAGGAAAACGCTCTGTTTGACGCGTTGATAAGCGAGCGCGTCCATATCTACGAACGTTCTGGCGAAAAGATCTCAAAGCTAATAAAAACAACAATTAAAAACAATTCAAGAATGCACATTGCAAACATTTTTCTAATTCCCATAGCTATTATAATTCCCGATATTGTTGAATGCAGTGCCATGTGTGTTGCTAAGAATTGTCTTTGTCATGTTTTCGCCGCGGTCCGCCACCGTTACTAACAGTTATTGACAGCAATAGAAATGTAATTTTTGCCTCTAATACGTATCCGATCGCGTCTAAATTAGTATATTCGTGACTGGATGAAAATGTACTACAAGATAGCCACCTCACATTTTGCTGTAACTGTTTTTCAGAAAAATATTTTCGAGTAACTTTTGTGTAACTTTGCCAATATTGATCAAACAGCCATTAAATGAACATATTCGTGACCGGAAAAAGCTTTAAAAAAATGTGGCTATCTCACATTTTGCCACCATTTTGTTTCAGAAAAATATTTTGCAGTAACTATGGTGTAACTTTGTAACTTTTCAAACGATTTTGCCTCAAAACTATACACCTTCAATCCACATCGAGGCTTGTGGATGGTCCAAATTTCAAGTTGATCGGACTTTCCGTTAAAAAAAAAAAAAAAAAAAAAAAAAAACAGAACGAAGTGCCATAAGAGTCTCGTGGAAACGCTCGCTTCGCTCGCTTAATTAAATAAAAAACCATAGTTTTCAATGCGCAATGTTTCTAGTGTAGACACTGCAACCTGTAGACATGAATGTAAAGAACGGGTCGAAATGTTCTAAATTTGGACAACCCATCGTTGGAAGGAAACTGGAAGATATCACTGAAATCTGAACATACCGCTGAATATCGCAATGATCGAATGTTATTCGACTATCGATTATCGAAGGTCGAAGTTCAATATAAGTCGCTGTCCAACCCCCTTTTCTTGGTATCTGTCAAAATGGCGTACGTTACAACAACAAATTACATTATTTAATCATTATCACTTATGTGTCATTGTGAATTATATAAAAAAGTGAGCAGAACAATTTTTTACGAATGCATAGTTATTCGCTAATCTAGGCCATACCTACACTTCTCTGCTTCGGTACTAAAATAAGTTTATAAGCGGGCTAGGTCTAGGGTCCTATCCTAGGCTAGACAAAGGGACTAGGCCTAGGCCTAGGCCTAGGCGTAGCGTAGGGCCTAGTCTAGTTTACAAACCAAATGATAGAGCCTAGGCTTTACGCTGTACCACATCAAATGCTAGGCTATGGCCTAGGCCCGTAGAGGTACCCTGCTACTGGTCCTAGGACCTAGGCCTTAAGATTAAACACTTAAAGGCTGCAAATGGGCCACTACTACCCAGTGGCAACCTATCCAAACCTCCCCCCACCCCACCCTCCCTCATCACCTCCTATCCTTCAGGCCTACTACTTGTAGCAGCTCTTCAGAAAATCACTTCCCGCTGAAGTAGTGATTGTGCTTGTGCAAAATAACAGGTGTAAACGACAGGCGAACGTATGTTAGGTGTAAATGTGTAATTAAACAATGTCTTTCAACTTCAAGTTACAGTTTATTGTGCATAATACTGTGGCACAGGAATTAAACTTAAATAATGCCTAGCCATAGACATACAAGCTCAATCAGATTATGCCCATGAATTGAAAACAGGTTGCATCTACCGGCTTTATATAGGCCTACTTTGGCCACAGCCACACGTTAGCAATTCAACTAGGAATGTGTGATCGAGTTGTTGACGCCAAAACAATTTCAAATGTTATTATACATACTATATTGAGAAATTGCAATTGTATTACAACATTGTCCCTACTTGGAATCGAACCCAGATCCTCCGATTCTACTGGTCTCGGCCGATGTGGTAAAAAGCTAGATTTCATTTCCCCCCTCATATTGTTTATAGTGTTGCTGTTGCTTGTGTGTCTATAGCTTCACATTCTATCTAGATCTGTTACCTGAAATTAAAGTTCCAGGTAATAGGCCTAGTTCCCTAGAATACCATTTCACACATTTGTTTTTGTTTGTAACATAAGTTGATGTTTGCTGTCTTCATGCGCTGCAGTCTTCATGCGCTCCGTCTTCATGCGCTACCGTCTCTTTCCTGCCGAGGTGCCTCAGAGAACGTATCCGGACCCGAGAACTAGCGGACAACATTTTCTTCTTCGTCTTGGATTGGCCAACGACGGTACACGTGCCACATTGTGTGGTACATACATGGGCTGTCAATACCTGTGCCAATAATCTTATTTTAGATAGGCTACCTAAACCGGTACCTAGACATGTTTTCACGCTTATTTGACTACAAAGACTACGTACAGCCAGTGTGATTACATTCGCTTGCAAGACGCTTACTAGACAAAATGAGCTGTAGGCCTAATTGTGTCAGAGTAATCTTTGTTTTACATTGTACACAAATACATGTAGGCATATTACATTATTATATACATGTACGTATAATCCATTTAAATATTTAAAAAAAAATCATAACGAGACAGAAATGTTGACTGGTCCCTTTTTGTTTTAGTTGTAAACTTCTTGCCAAATTGCTCGTAGTTTGTGCAAAACAAAACTGAATTTTTGTAATTATTTTCTGTACTATTAGAATAAAACAGTCACGAATTATAGCTTCTAATAATTAGCTAAAGTTAGTTGCTATAAGCGTAAATGTGCAAAAACGACGTGTTTAGGCCTAAGTGATGATCTTAAATGATCGTGTGCAGACAAAACCTGCAGAAAGTTCATTACATTTACTCGAAATCTAATATTTTCCTCCATTCAGCATTTGTGGATTAACTATTATGTTTGGAGTCTAGTGTAGACTACATTTTACCTTTCGAGTGACGTCGGCTCGAGGGTTCCTCCCTTCGTGTTACGTCTTCGTTGTCATCTCTTTGTTCTCGTCCCCGTCATGTTGAAGGTAATCTCGCCGCCGATCGTCCAAGGCGCGACCGGTACCACGTTTCATAATCTTCTCCATCTTTCGTCGTACGTCAACACCGTTTCCAAGCCTGGTTAAAAACACAAGCATGTATAGAGAGTATGCAATTTAACGTCATGTCCGGTATCGCACGGTGGCCATACTGAGGTACTCTGTAAACATTGTTCACGTTCTTCCGACACTTGATTAATATTGCGATATTTCAGATGTCCTTTGATTGTCATATCAAGTGTTTTCAAACAAAGGTTGCGTATTATGACTGATTACAAAACAAGAACGCGTAAACTCTGTTTGAAGACAATCATTTGCATGTGTTATCATTTTCTTGAACTTTTACCTGCGAACGTAAATCTGTACGGCTTAAAACTGTGATGTTTCCTGGAAAACCTATTTGTCTTCTATTGACAAAACAAATGTAAACAAGCAATGGGTACCTCATAATGGCCGCCACGTTACGTCTATTGAATACTACCTGTTGATCAGCGTGCGTTTCCAGACAGGTAGAGAGGTAGGAACATGTTGGCTCGTCGGTTGTGCGGGCTTGTTCTTTGCTGCGATGCAGAATCCACGGCTGCCACCGGGATGCTGGGGTTTCCTCTTCTGAAATGGATTTAGATCTGTCGATATGATGCAGTAAAACTTCTTTATAATCAATTCTTTGGGGCCAGATTATTATTTTGTTATAAAGAACATTTCTTTATAAAGATGAACCTTTTGGGACCTCAAAAACAGTTCCTTATAGATCATTTTGTTATTAAGACGTTTGTTATAAAGAAGTTTCAGTGTATTTGCATACATTATGTATAGGCCCACCGAAGTGGTGATTTTGGAGCTGTTTGAATTAGATAATGTTCCCCACTGCAAATAAGTTACTTGTAACTGAATGGTTTCGTGAGCTACTAACATCACATAGCATTATCAGTAGCCCTAGTCTAAAGTTTTGCAGAATATTGCTGTTATATGTACACCTTGCAATAAATATTGGACTGGTTCAACTTGTTTTAATTTGGAATACATTGGAACAAGCTAAAAACCAATAGCTGCCATACCCAGTGCCAAACCAACGTTCAAGCTATTTTAACCATACTAAATTAAAACTTATGTACTGTACTTACATACAATGAGATCAGTTTATTGTGTTTTGCAGATGATTGCTCGACTGGGTGGCCAAAATACTCATCGCCGAAACGAACCCCTGGGCAGCACGTTTCCTCCTGGCTGCATTCTCATTCCTACAATTGAACACTTTGTGTAAGTCAACTAGAATGGAGGAACTAAGCATAACATATCGGTGAGACAAAGCGTGTTTCAAAAATGACTTTGTATGCACATAATCCAAGTTATCTTACACGTTAAATAATCAAAGCTTGGTTGCTTGATTGGCAATCAATGATTTTTAAACAGGATGAAATTGTTCGTTGACATTTCAAAATCTTATTCTTTTGTTTGCAAATGGTCTTTTACTTCGCACCGTGAAGTTTTCCATGTTATTGGCACTGAAAATAACTTTTTAAACTTGGTTAAATTATGTACGTATCTGATTTCCGCGTATAAAAGGCTACCGAATCGGATTCGGTACCTCCGAATCCGTTTCCGACGGTATTGGACACTAAAAATGTTACATTATCGCAATCGACCGAAATTGTTGTGAGTTCCGACTGAATCCGTTTCGTACACACGGAATGGAGTCATAGATACGGGTCCAGGGAGATTTGTTGTGTCTTGCATTTTGGCAGAAGGAGACTCTCATCACTCTACTTTATGAATGTGGCTCTGGTCGTAGGCTCCCATTGCTTCCTCTTGCAATTCCTTAGTGTGTTGTCATGAAGTGTTCAGCATGTAGGCCTATTAGACGTTCTGCATACGAGAAAAAAAAACATTCGTTAAACTTGCTGTACAAACAAATACGAATAGCATTTGAACAATGTTAACGGCAAAGGTAAGTCTTGCTATAAAATCCGCCCAAAATTGATGGTTTTTTTTTTTAGTAATCCCTTCAGAATGCTACACAATACTAAAAAATTGATAAATGGACAAACTGTGTGTATTAACTAACTAAAAATAAATCTAAAAAACAAATCTTTTAACCATTGCAGTTGTTATTGGTAGGTCTAATAAAACAAATTCGTATTCACTTCTTATTAGGTAACAATAAAAATAGTTAAAACTTCTAGAATTTAGTTTTTTTAGTTCTTACAAAAAAAGAATTTGTACATTAGTATTGTGTAGTGTTCTGGAGCCTATTACAAATGTTAATTTAGACCGGTTTTTATAATTACAATGTTTACCACGCAAGCAACCTGCGCACAATTCAGTGCGTACCTACGTGTTTATCAGGGTCTCATACAAACCCAGTGTGACGTACCGAATGGTACAGACTCAGCCTGCGTGGTAAACGTAGTAATTGAGACTCACCTTCCCCATCAACAATAAGTAATGGAAGGAAATACTTACTGGTTTGAAGCTGTCATCAGTCACCGTCACCTAAAGGTTGCCATTGGCCCGCGATAATCCTTCCGGGTCACCCCAGGGGCCTCATTCCAGTACATTTGCTAAGTTAAAGGGGGGCTGTCACAAACGTCCAATGTGCTCATACACGCATAAGCCGAAAACGCGAAGTCTCTACGATTTCAGATCAGCGAGTTATACCGTTGAGTGAGAAATTTCTCACTCAACGGTTATACCGATGTATCGCCCAGCAGCTGAGTTTGTGACGTCATCGCTACCCAGTTATTCCCGCACGAGGCTGGTTCCACGCGCCCACCGCCTGGGTTGTGTTCATTCCACAACCTCAATTCATTTTTCTGACGACTCAAAGTATATTTAATAATATGAGCATGGTTGAAAATCATCTTTAACCGTGACAACAAACCTTTAACCCCGGTGTTAATCAATAGCCAATCAGGATTAAGGTTATCAGATGCCGATCGAAGGAATACATTGTTGAAGAAACGAAACAAAATAAAAACAAAAACAGTCTAATAACCTCAAAACGTTGACAAAATACTAAATACTACTCTTAATATTAGTTAAGATAACTCTTCTTAACCCTACTATCTGACAGGTTCACATGTGACTCCATGTTATACAGAGAAAGCCTTGGTAGGAGTAGACCCCGAGAGTTAGCAAGAGTGAAGGAGAGTTATAAAAATGTACCGGCATGAGGCCCCTGAGTGTTAACCAATCGGGGCCGCGTATTTACTTGGGCCGGCGGGAGAGATAAGCCGTCAGAAACCAGGCTCGAGATACGCCGACAAATGCGGTTACCATAGGACCTCTGTGCAACCACGGCGACATTAACGCACTCTACGGTAGATGTTAGACACGGCCGTCAGCGGAGGGCAGGGTCAGACTTCTACGATAGAGTCGTTAATAGTCGAGATCCCTCCGGTAACAGGTTGCCACGCTCCTCCTAGGACTTCATGACGCTTCTATTATCTAGTTAGTTGTACCCTCTACAGTACACAAAGCTACGAGCGAGCCCACAGCCGATCACTCGCCCAACCCAACGTGCCACACAACCAGTTCTAACGGACTTAGAATAGTCTGGGCGAAACCTGGGGGCCGGGCAAGGTTCATACTTGCGCAATGTTTATACCGGGGTCCAATGATTGTCGAGAGGGTCTTTTGTCGTGAGCAGGCTGGCGTGGTTGTCACCCCTGGCTGTTGTAAGTCCGCTATGGCCCGACCATGACCCCGCAAAGATACACTACGCGTGTGCACCAGCAGAAAGTCGATGGTTTTGCCCTGGTCTATTTACTAACTTCTGCTAATCCCTAAATATAGTGAACACGCCCGAATTCAAGTTGTGCAAAGCGATTATGAAAAACATTAAAAATATTAAATTACACATAGGTTAAATTTAAGCAACCAATCCTAATATTTACTGTTAGCAGTGTCGATTAGGTTTTCAATAGTATGAACAGTCAGTGTCTAGATATTTATTTTTAAAACAATTGCATTATATTTAGCTCAGCTCCTATGAATAATGTTATTGTTATTTTTTTTTTACCGCAACTTAAACGTATTTAATGAATTAATATTGAAGGAAAGAAAATTAAGAAGACACTTTGGTTAGCACATAAGCACATGCTAGGCTACTTATTATGTAAATATTGCAACAGTGCTGTAGCCTCTTTCATAGTCAATCAATCGATCATGAACGGCAAACATTTATTATACTATGTGATTGATCGGAGTTTATTGCGCGAGCTAGTAGCTACTAAATAGACCCCTGGCCGGCAACCACCTGTTAGGACCAGCATCTTCGAGAGGGCACTGACCCCAGCCAATGGCAACCACCGGGCAAACCATCGTCATGCTACCAGGGCGGGTGAAGGTGGTGATTCATGGAATGGATGATCTTTAGATATTTCACAATTTGAATCTGATGTATACTTATGGTAGGGTATTTCCTTCCTGCCACAGTATTACATTTATTTATAATTAATTCCCTCTTTTCTTTCTTGGTGGTTTTGTCTTGAAGTATTCAGAGCATATTGGGCGTTTCACCTATAATCAAGCAATCAATTTTATAAACCTGCAGTTCAAACAAAATTCAAATATTATAACAGCTGATGTTAACGGCAAAGGGTAGTCTCACTATAAAATCCGCGCAATATTACGGGTTTATAGTAATAGCTTGAGAACGTTGCACAATATTAAAAAGTTGATAGATGCTTGAACTGGTGGTATGAATGAACTAATAATGCACGTATAAAAAAGATAAGAAATACTTTAATAAAAGTGGTTATTATCGGTTGGTCTAATGGAAAATAATTCACATTTCATTTCTTAATATCTGGTAACCGTAACAATAACATTGTTTGAAACTTTTAGAATGTAGTCTAGTTTTTTAGTTCTTACGAAAAAGAAATACGCACATTAATATGGTGTAGGGTTTATTAGCCTTACTGAAAACGTCAATTTAGCCTGGTTTTTATAGTTACTATGTACAGCATGCGAGCCACTTGCGTACAATTCAGTGCGTACCTACGTGTTTATCAGGGTCTCATACGAACCCAGTGTGACGTACCGAATGGTACAGACTCAGCCTGCGTGGTAAACGTAGTAATTGAGACTCACCTTCCCCATTAACAATAAGTAATGGAAGGAAATACTTACTGGTTCGAAGCTGTCATCAGTCACCGTCACCTAAAGGTTGCCATTGGCCCGCGATAATCCTTCCGGGTCACCCCAGGGGCCTCATTCCAGTACATTTGCTAAGTTAAAGGGGGGCTGTCACAAACGTCGAATGTGCTCATACACGCATAAGCCGAAAACGCGAAGTCTCTACGATTTCAGATCAGCGAGTTATACCGTTGAGTGAGAAATTTCTCACTCAACGGTTATACCGATGTATCGCCCAGCAGCTGAGTTTGTGACGTCATCGCTACCCAGTTATTCCCGCACGAGGCTGGTTCCACGCGCCCACCGCCTGGGTTGTGTTCATTCCACAACCTCAATTCATTTTTCTGACGATTCAAAGTATATTTAATAATATGAGCATGGTTGAAAATCATCTTTAACCGTGACAACAAACCTTTAACCCCGGTGTTAATCAATAGCCAATCAGGATTAAGGTTATCAGATGCCGATCGAAGGAATACATTGTTGAAGAAACGAGACAAAATAAAAACAAAAACAGTCTAATAACCTCAAAACGTTGACAAAATACTAAATACTACTCTTAATATTAGTTAAGATAACTCTTCTTAACCCTACTATCTGACAGGTTCACATGTGACTCCATGTTATACAGAGAAAGCCTTGGTAGGAGTAGACCCCGAGAGTTAGCAAGAGTGAAGGAGAGTTATAAAAATGTACCGGCATGAGGCCCCTGAGTGTTAACCAATCGGGGCCGCGTATTTACTTGGGCCGGCGGGAGAGATAAGCCGTCAGAAACCAGGCTCGAGATACGCCGACAAATGCGGTTACCATAGGACCTCTGTGCAACCACGGCGACATTAACGCACTCTACGGTAGATGTTAGACACGGCCGTCAGCGGAGGGCAGGGTCAGACTTCTACGATTGAGTCGTTAATAGTCGAGATCCCTCCGGTAACAGGTTGCCACGCTCCTCCTAGGACTTCATGACGCTTCTATTATCTAGTTAGTTGTACCCTCTAAAGTACACAAAGCTACGAGCGAGCCCACAGCCGATCACTCGCCCAACCCAATGTGCCACACAACCAGTTCTAACGGACTTAGAATAGTCTGGGCGAAACCTGGGGGCCGGGCAAGGTTCATACTTGCGCAATGTTTATACCGGGGTCCAATGATTGTCGAGAGGGTCTTTTGTCGTGAGCAGGCTGGCGTGGTTGTCACCCCTGGCTGTTGTAAGTCCACTATGGCCCGACCATGACCCCGCAAAGATACACTACGCGTGTGCACCAGCAGAAAGTCGATGGTTTTGCCCTCGGGGTCTATTTACTAGCTTCTGCTAATCCCTAAATATAGTGAACACGCCCTTATTCAAGTTGTCAAAGCGACTATGAAAAACATTAAAGATATTTAATTGCACATGTAGGCTAATGCAGTAAGTGTTAAGCAACCATTCCTAATTTTTACTGTAAGCTGTGTTGATTAGGTTTTTAATAGTATAAATTTTCGGTGTCTAGATAGGCCTATTTATTTTTCAAACAATTGCATTATATTTAGCTCAGCTCCTATGAATAATGTAATACCGGTAGTTATTTATTTATTAATTGCAACTAAAGCAAATTTAATAAATTGATATCTTCTTCTTCTTCTCAATTGCCCACATTTGGCTATTATGCCATCATGCTGGATCTGGTCAACCAGTAGAGACACGCTTCTTTCTCCACCCTCTTCATGCCGCTCGGCATTGATATTGATTTTATTGATATTGATTTGAATTGATATTGAAGGAAAGAAAATTATGAAGACTCTTTAGTCAGCACATGCGTCTATGTTAGGCTACTTATAACGTAAATATTGCAACAGCGCTGTAGCCTCTTCGATAGTAGTTGATCAATTGATCATGACCGGCAAACATTTAGTGTACTGTGTCATTGATCGAAGTCTACCGCGCGAGCTTGTAGCTACTAAATAGACCCCTGGCCGGCAACCATCTGTTAGGACCAGCATCTTCGAGAGGGCACTGACCCCAGCCAATGGCAACCACCGGGCAAAGCATCGTCATGCCACCGGGGCGGGTGAAGGCGGTGATTCATGGAATGGATGATCTTAAGAAATTTTACAATTTGAATCTGATGTATACTTATGGTAGGCCTATGATATAGGCTTTTAATTAACACATTTTTAGTGAATGGTTAATTATAATCTCTCATTAATGGTCAACCTTCAAGTTTGATGAATGTGGCTGGTGCAATTCTTGTACACTGTTTGTTTTCAGTTCTGTGCACCGGCTGTTTGCCATTTTACTTGTCGACATCTTGCCTGTTGAATGGTGAAATTGTGACAATTGATTTGCCTTCATTCAATCAATAGCATGTTGCATACTACTGAATTATTATTATTATTGATTTAATGAGCCTACCTTTATCTTCATTAGTTATGTTCCGTCTAGTACGTATCAATTTGCTGTCAGTGGGCGAAGTGGCGAGCGGACAGTGTTGTGGATTGTAATGCGCAGTGCTTTCACTCTTGTTTCCTGTACCAGTATGCTACTAGTACTAGGATAGTAGATGTGCGCCAGTGCTTTCACTCTTGTCTCCTGTACCAGTATGCTACTAGTACTAGGATAGTAGATGTGCGCCCGTGCTTTCACTCTTGTCTCCTGTACCAGTATGCTACTAGTACTAGGATAGTAGATGTGCGCCCGTGCTTTCACTCTTGTCTCCTGTACCAGTATGCTACTAGTACTAGGATAGTAGATGTGCGCCCGTGCTTTCACTCTTGTCTCCCGTACCAGTATGCTACTAGTACTAGGATAGTAGATGTGCGCCCGTGCTTTCACTCTTGTCTCCTGTACCAGTATGCTACTAGTACTAGGATAGTAGATGTGGCGGGTCGAGTTACATGACTACAACGTAATGTGTGTGCTTGTTGTCCTACCTTGTTTCTGCGCACACCCACCTCCAATAGACTCCAAACGTGCTGAATGGTCCCTGTGTCTTAGCTGTTCCTTCCTCTGCAGGTGTTCGTCCCTCTGAGAAAGTAGAGTAAAATGTATAGTTAGGTATGCAAAGTAATACAGTGATGGTTTCGTACACGGTTTAGTCCTTCATTAATTCAAACTGGGATTTTTAGGGCGTCATGGAATTTGAATTAAAGCGGGACTACTGTGTAAACTATGACGTTGGACATAAACATAGTAACGTGGTAACCAATAACTGCAATGTTTGTTTCACGTGCAAAATAAACATTGGCGAACAACATTGAATTTCTTTTATTGGTGGAGGTGTAACAGTTTTCAGCGAGTAGACATAGTAAAGTAACCAACAGCCCATCATATGACAGCTTGAAGCAAACTAGAGGCTTCCCAGGTTTGACTTAATATTATAGAAGGTTTTGTAGCAAACATAAACGTACATTTACCTTCCGTGTTTATTATTAGGCCTAGTACATATTTATTATTAGGGTTTTTTCATGGCGTACTCGACAGCTAGATCTTACAACGTTCGCCTTTTATTATAGTGATTCAGGACTGGCAGAAGTATTATAGTAATCTATTAATTGTGGTATTATGACGTACTCGACATCTAGTTCATACAATATTGATCATTTAGGCACCTCTTATGACAGGTATAGCTACGTACCCTGGGCCAATTCTACCCTGAGCCCAGATGGAGGTTTAGCTTACCACCGTAGGCCTAGTGTTTTGTATTGTATATTACATTTACCATCACATTCATACAGATACAGAATAGGGTGAACTCTACAAGACAAAAAACAACAATCTTGAGAACTTTCGGTCTTTGCATTTCTTTGAAAGTTAACGATTTGAAGTGGTGGTTTTAATGACTTGCTCAACCGTTCGTTAGTATAATATCACATAGCCTCATGTGACCGATACGGTGTACTCAAATAAAAACTCTAGTTGTAGCGAGATCCATTATGACAATTTTTGGTCTCAAGCGTCGACGACTTTACTTTGCTTGGGGCAATTTAGCGGACCTTGAGAAGAAATGTGTTTTTTCACAGAAGGCCGTGACCACTTTACATTGTTACTTGTGATTCTTTTGTTTTTGTTTACTATTTTTTTTGTATATAGGCCTATATATATCTGCCTCCTGTTTCCAACTTAAGTTAGGTTAAATTTTGTGTTAATAGCTCACACCACCAAACCGATGAGCAAACCAAGATAGTAGAGAGAAACACACCCACACAGTTTGGACTGGAACACCAACTATGTGAGTAAAGAGTCATCGTTGAATTGTTCTGTTCAACATAGGCTACTAATTTGTTGACTTTTAAATTCCATTATTTATTCAATCTATTTTCTTATCAGTGTCGATACTGATTGGAAAAAGGACATAACAGTGGAACTAATGCTTTCAATGCTGCTAAATGCATCAAACAAAATATATGTCACTCATCATAGCCTATAAAGAAAAAGTTAAGCTTAACGTCCATTGAAGTGCTGCCCTTTGTATTGTTTTTCTACAAACGATATTATGTTTTAAACAGTTCAAGGTATTTTATCGGTGCAAAATTGTCAAAGTGACAGTAGCTTCACTATCTTTACTTATGCCTAACAGGTTTAGTATAGCCAGTGCTTTTAAGTCCGATTCACACAAAGTTATAAGGTATTGCAATAGCAATAAGAATAGGGTATAAGAAAGTGGTATAAGGTATAAGCTTAGGACGCCAAAGACTTTCCTGAAAAGGTACTACATTTTTGTGTAGACTTCTTTGACTTGCTCTGGCGGCAGTTTGAGTAACTACAGCTGGCTGTCAATCAGCTGACTTCCCGCAGCAGTTATTTACGTTTTAAACCGGCATCGAATCTAATGACAATAATTTAAAAAAGTAGTTAAAAATAATAAGAAAAACAATAATTATTATTATTCATTATTGTTGTGTTGTTAAATCATTAATGACGCCGATGGGAGAAGATATTTTGCACGTAGTCACCGGATGCAAGGTCTCTTTGATGTGTACCGGATGTATACGGTGAGTTTTTGTTTTGACTAATAATTTAAAATGAAAGCATCTGTTACATTGATTCAAGTTGCTAGCATCCCATTGGCGTGTTATAAGTGAGGTTTCAACGCATGATTGGTCCGTCATAAGAAAGTTTAAATATCTGAACTCTCTTATACCAGTCTTATACCAATTGCTATTGCTATTGCAATGACACATTTGTGTGAACCCTTGTACGTAATCCCTATGGCCCAACTCGGCTTGTGACTATACCTATACCTTATAACATTCTTATAACTTTGTGTGAATCGGGCTTTACCTTTCTTTTCCTGTTTGGGTGTAGGTTTAGGCCTATGATACAACTTTTTCAAAAATCTAGTTACGTACTAACTAACAAGGCTTGCAGAAATGTGTGATTATATTTATATATTGATATTGATGATAATAATAATAATACATATAACTAAACATATTTACTTACTTAAAAAACTGCGAGCTTAAAATTGACATGCACACTGGACATCCTCTCAAATGCATTATGAGAAGTGACGTTGCCTAGCGTTTGACAGCCTAGCATGGGACAACAGAGAGGGGTCGATACAATGCAGATAACAATGAAGGTCTGATTGTTAGTCAGTGACTATTGGAAGAAACAAGGAACCAGGGCCTGGATTCACAAAGATGCCTAACTCTAAGTTGTCCTAAGTTAGGCAAATCCTAGAGAGATGAATCAAGATAAATCATCCTTGGGTATTACTGAACATTCACAAATACAATATTATTAGTTAAATTGTTGTTATTTTACTATATTGTATCTTTATTGCATTGTAGAGCGACATATGCGTGATTTATATCACTAAGATTTGCCTAAACTAGGACGTCTTAGCACTTGGCACTTTTGTGAATCTGGGCCCTAGTGTCCAAATCGATCTATGCAGCAATGTAACACAAATTGATGCGGTAGGAGGGGCCAAACGGCTAGATATGTGCAAGTAGTGTAAGAATAGAGGGAACCCAACAGCTTACCTGGTTGGTGACTGCAGGGGTCTCGTAGATAAAATTAGGGTGTACATATAAAAGAATTTAGACATAAAACGGCCAAACAGGGCCTTGTTCACTCGACGAGTGCAGAGGGATGACGCAGAGGAGTCATGGACGTTTTATGTCTAAATTCTTTTATATGTACACTTTTATCTACGAGACCCCTGCAGTCACCAACCAGGTAAGCTGTTGGGTTCCCTCTATTCTTACCCTACTTGCACACAAATTGAAACGTTTGTGACTTTTCCACAGGGTTGAAGAAGCGGGAAAACCCGAGTGCTCGGCGGTCCCTTTGGAGGCGGCAACAGCGTAGGGCCTGGCCTGGTGGTGGTGGTGGTGATGGTGGAGGAGCCAACGGAAGGATGAACCACCACCACGTCGGCCACGTCCAAGTGGTGAATTACAACTTCAACGTAGTAAAGGGATTCGCGGGTTTGCCGCGGCCCCTGACCCCTAACTTTACCAAGTACCAATAAAATGTGCATCTTGTAAATATGTGTTATCAAGTTAACTGTTATTAACGGGTAGAGCTTTTTTTTTTTCGTAATTCGGTGATATCGCGAAATTCATCAATAACAGTCACATTGCTCGAATTTAAAGTTTTCTCGACATGACTGTTTCTCTATGCTGCCTTACAATAACAAGCAAGTATGTGATTTTTTGCTAAAAGACTACTACACCTAGTTTACTAAATTACAAACAGAAACGAACATAGCATGATATAAACCTCGAATAATGATGATGTTATTTATTCTTGTGATCTTTGTATTGTCTCTTTTATTTGATTTATCAAATGTTTGCGTTTCATGGCGGGATGAGTCGAGAAGTATGAAAATTAAAATGCGAAATTGGCGTATGATGGCACTGAAAGTTGCGAGTATTTAAGGACGTACCTAACCGTTAAATCATACGACATTAGTGTTTTTGCTGATTTTTAGACAAATATGCGTACAGGTTTTACGCATAATGGTGGGTTCACAACCTTTACGATGGCGTAAGAAATACGCAGCGTAACGTAAGAGCAAATAGAAATTAATTTTATTCTAAAATGGGTGGAGTCACATAAAACATTAGGTAGGCCTATCCTGAATGGCAAACGACTTTACGCCACTCTTATAGCTTTTATAATGGTTATTTTTTCGAACTTGCACAAAAATCGTGTTGTTTGCAGTGACGAGCACGAGTAATTTATTTTGACTGAAACCAAATTGATCTTCTTCTTAACGTATTGTATTCTGCCAACACTACATTACAGTTGCGAGTAAATTGCTTTCAGTATACACCGACAAATATAATGTCACAACTACAAAACCGCTTTTTTTTTAAATTTTTTTTTTAACTAAATTTGGAAGAAAATGGTAAACTTTCATGCAGATCTATATCTTGTTATAAAGCAGTACAGTATTTATAAAAGCTAACCTACTTATGGCTCTTACCTTGATGTACAGCCTGGAGATGGGTTAAAACAGTAACTTTGTTTAAATATTTAAACCCTTTCATTAAATGCAATCAAACATTAACCATGATGAAACATATCTAACCAAGCACTTCCTTCCCCCCCCCCCCCCCCCCCCGTTAGTTTGTAGTTTGTCGCAAGAAGCTTGTATTAAATGGGGAGGCGTACAATAAACGACTACACCGCAGCGCTGCGAGCATTCCGGCCACTGAGCACTGCCTGCTAGAAGTCACCGAAAACCCTTCGAGGTGGCAGTGCACTACATGTATTGGAAAAATTTCCGTCGATTCCAAAGTAGTCAAATAGTTTTTCTATCCAATCAGACTGTTCAGGGACTGTTGGCCGGACCGCTTGCAACGCTCCCTGTGCACTTGTTACGCCTCTCATATTCTATATACATATTAATGTTCGGTATCATTAATTAATTTAATGTAGGCCTATGTAATAATTAATGTATTCGAAAGAATTAAATACCAGTAAAAAACAGTGATAGCAAGTGCAATGTAGGCCTACATAGCTTAGTTTTATAACTGAATAGGCTAGGATAGACATTAAATAAAAAAATAAAAAAAAATATAGCTAATGATTTGACTTTTTTTGTACCTTTATGCGGTTTAAAGGCCCCAAATTGGCAGTAGCACAATATTCGGCCATTTCTTTTACTAGGCTTACTTAATTAAAACCCTTCAATAATGCATATATTTACAGCTAATTAAATAAAAATTATGGCATTTGTATAGGTGAATACATTATTAAACAGTAGACACCGAATAAAAATAAAAATTTAAAAATTATAAATTTGTTGTAAACACATGAAATTGTAGAATTTTTAACATACAGTAGTTCAAAATAGTGGTCGAAGGTCAGCACCTTGACCTTGAGAAAATATGTGATAGTTCATAGAGGGCTGTGGGCACTTTGCATTGTCACTTGTAGGCCTATTCTTGTTTGTTTTTTTTTTCATTTTTTTTTCATTTCATGTTTATTTCATAATAGCCCCACGCAGTTTTGGACTGAAACGTTATGTAAAGTGAGTAAAGAATAAAATATCGACCTAAAGAAATGCCTCGTTTGGCAGTTTAATATATTTAAAATTTATAATTCTATCTCAGGGCTAGTAATCAATTCATTTAATGTCTATCCCAATCGGCAATCAGTTACAAAACTGATTTAAAAGTGGACATTGCATCAGAACTATTTCTTCCGTGCAATTATGCATCAAACAAATATTGTCCTATACATTGATTGTGTACGTTCTATACTTTAAATATATCAACTAAATTCAAAATTGTGAAAGCTACACTAGGCCTATATTTGGACCGAACAGGCTAGCATGACAGTGGTTGTACACACAAAAAATTTGGTAACAAACTAAAAAAGCTTGCAGAAAGATGTAATTATATGCTGATATTATTATTTATATAACTAAATATATATATATATATATATATATACTTACTTTAGAAACTGCAAGCTAAAAATATGACATGCACACTGGACACCCACTCAACTGCGTTATGAGAAATGCACGTTGCCTAGCGTTTGACAGCCTAGCATGGGACAACAGAGAGGGCGTGGGTACAATGCAGATAACAATTTGAAGATGTGATTATTAGACATCTTGATTAATAGTTGCAATACGCACTCTAGCGGAAGAAACGGGAACCAGGGAGTACCTCGATCGTGTGGCTATTATTGGTTTGTTGACAGCTGACAGTGGCGCATTCTGCAGTTGAATTTAACCACGAGTTGGAAGAAACAAGGACAGTAGTGCATCCAAATGACCAAATGACACACACTGTTATTTTACTGGTAGAGGAATTTGTTTTTTGTAACTTGCGATAACACGAAATTCTATAGGCTACTAAAAGTTGAATCGCTCGAATTTTAAAGTTTTTCGCGACGCGACGGAAAACACCGTGGTTGGTCACCGCTTATCATCTTGTCGCATGGTAAGAAAAAAAAGTGCCACTAGAAGCATTTGCTAGTAGTAGGTTGAACTCATGGTCCGTCGATCCCCTGGCTCGGAGGTTCGATAAACCTCAAAGTAAGGTCTTCTCATGGGCACGAAAATCGCCATTCTCGTACCCACTACAAAAACTGCTTTATTACTTAAATTTACTAATTTATTATGCAAAATTATTTTCAGAATACAGAACACTTAAAAATGCAGATAGACTACAAGTATAATTAAATTATTTCAATTAGATGTAATGCGGTTTTGAGCCAGAATTGTTTTTGACAGATCAATTCAGTTTTTTTCTGAATGATTCTCTCATTTGAACAACATGTGATTTTTAACATTGTGGAAATGGATGGGACGACCTGACTTGGGAGTCGACGAGCCCCCACCAGGGAATTTACGGACCTTGGGTTGAACTAGGTGGGGACAGAATGGTAAAGGTAGCTCACTACGTTCACACCCAAAATTAGCGCATGTTCATGTTGGGTGGTTCACAAGCGCTCGTGACTAACAAGTCATTAATGAACTAGCACACTTAACTATGATACATGAGGAAATTATGCGCGTTATTACGCTTTTTCCACTTGAAAACTCGCGTGATGCTAGGCCTACCCAGCACCTGAGATACTTTACTTGCTTTTACCTCGATCCTGTGGCTATTATTGGTTTGTTGACAGCTGACAGTGGCGCATTCTGCAGTTGAATTTAACCACGAATTGGAAGAAACACATTAATGTAACTAGGCATATACAAAAGAATGTAACTATGTCTGTTGTTGTATATTTATGTACCATCTTCCACGGCAAATTGAAGGCTGCCTCTATTTGCACCCAAGTTGGGTGAGCGCAACATTTAAAATGCTATTTTCCCCCAAGTTCTGCGCATGCCCAGGTGTGTCCAGCATTTGAAATGCTATTTGCACCCAAGTTGTTTTCACCCAAGTTGGGTGTGTCCAACACTTAAAATGCTATTTGCACCCAAGTATTTTCACCCAAGTTGGGTGTGTCCAACACTTAAAATGCTATTTGCACCCAAGTTGTTTTCACCCAAGTTAAGTGTGTCCAACATTTAAAATGCTATTTGCACCCAAGTTGTTTTCACCCTAGGTGGGTGTGTCCAACACTTAAAATGCTATTTGCACCCAAGTGAACCCCAACTTGGGTGAAAACAACGTGGGTGCAAATAGCATTTTAAATGTTGGACACACCCAACTTGGGTGCATTTCAAGTGTTTGACACACCCAACTTGGGTGAAAACAACGTGGGTGCAAATAGAATTTTAAGTGTTCGACACACCCAACTTGGGTGAAAATAACTTGGGTGCAAATAGCATTTTAAATGTTGGACACACCCAACTTGGGTGAAAACAACTTGGGTGCAAATAGCATTTTAAGTGTTGGACGACACACCCAACTTGGGTGAAAATAACTTGGGTGCAAATAGCATTTTAAGTGTTGGACACACCCAACTTGGGTGTAAGCCACTTGGGTGCAAATAGCATTTTAAATGTTGGACACACCCAACTTGGGTGAAAACAACTTGGGTGCAAATAGCATTTTAAGTGTTGGACGACACACCCAACTTGGGTGAAAATAACTTGGGTGCAAATAGCATTTTAAGTGTTGGACACACCCAACTTGGGTGAAAACAACTTGGGTGCAAATAGCATTTTAAATGCTGGACACACCCGCGCATGCGCAGAACTTGGGTAAAAATAGCATATTAAATGTTGCGCTCACCCAACTTGGGTGCAAATAGCCACTCCGCAAATTGAAACGGCCCAGTTCAGGCTAAAAACTCAGCACGATCTTCTAGGGAAGCATCTCCACCGAATAGGGGTGTTTGAGACGAGTACCTGCAAGCTGTGTGGAAATGGGGAGCAGGATAGGAGCCACCTGTTTGTATGTCCAAAACTGGCAGGTGAACGTGACGCAATGCCGAGCGGCATGAAGAGGGTGGAGAAAGAAGCGTGTCTCTACTGGTTGACCAGATCCAGCATGATGGCATAATAGCCAAATGTGGGCATTCGAGAAGAAGAAGATGTACTTATGTAAATGAAAAATAGCATTTATGCTAATAATAAAGATACTACTACTACTTTTGTACTTGTAGTAGTGTAAATAAAGTACTGTTCGACATTCAACTAAAAAACATTTTTTTTTTTTTGTATTTCGAATTTTTTTTATTTCGAAATGTGTTTTTTGGGGTCCCTTCGATTTCGATATATCGAGGTTATATTGTAAACCAACACATTAAAAAGCAGTCAAAAACTTGATCTTTGATTAACGCATCCAGCAGGCTCGGGACATGAGCTAATACTATGGTGGCGCTAAGGTCCGTAAATCCCCTGGTGGGGGTTTGTGAAACTCCTAAGTCCCATCCATTTCCACAATGTTAAAAATCAAATGTTATTCAAATGGGAGAATCATCCAGCTAAACCAATTAACTGATGCGGCAAAAACAATTCTGGTTCAAAACGGCATATTGAAATAATTTAGTTATAGGCCCTACTTACATTCTATCTAGTACATTTTAAGATGTAGTATTTTTAGATCAAATTTTACACAATACATTGGTATTTTGAGTAGTAAACCAGTTTTTGTAGTGGGCACGAGAATTGCAATTTTTGTGCCCGTGAGACGACCTTAATTTGATGTTTACCGAACGTCCGCCAGGGGATTGACGGACCTTGTGGTGGCGCTGTCTACATCAAGCTTTGCAGTGCCATTATCACAGCCTTCTGGATGGTGGGTCAATCAGCAGGTTGTGATAAGCTGGCGCTGGGATAATGTGGTTTGTTGAATGTCAAGACCTTGACCTTGAGAAAGTTAGTTCATAGGCTGGCCCCATGATACAATGATATTACTGTGTGGGCTAGGTATGACATTGCGCAGATGCTCGCGGCAGCCGGCCCGCTCGTGACGTCACGTGGATACAAGAATCGCCCAGCGCACGAGTCAAGTGCTCGCATTCAGGGCTCCGCTCTGAGTTATTGACAGGGGTAATCAATGAATACTGTCTCATGTTCTTAAAGGCCGATCCACAATTGAAATAAGGGTTGAAATAAGAATCCGTGAAATAGTGAAATAACAAGCAGCTGGTTCACAACAGTTTCGTAGTACCTTATTTCAACATAGGAGAGCGTTTCAATCGAGCACTTTTCCACCGGATCTGACGCCATAGTCACGGCCTTCTCCAAACTGTCCAAACCTATAGCAGGCCGTGGCCAAATGGGGCTTTGCACTGCGACTTTTTTCCACTCGCAGCGCCAGCACCGACAAACAACGAGCTGTCAAAATAATAAAATTGCAACATTATGAAGAAAACGAGGTATGGCGATAGTAGCTGCTCACCAGTTAAAACGTTTAATGATGGGCAACCAAGTTGTGGAAGTTTTGTATGTTTCTTGTTTGTTTTGAAGATTTGTTTTCAAAATCAGAATATTTTATTGTTTGACAGCTTGATGTTTATCCATCGATTCATTTCATTTGTTTCATTGTTGTAAAGCAAGCTAACAAGAAGCCTACGACGACGACATTAACAACAACCACAACAACAACAACAAATACAACAACAACAACGACAATATCCGGTTCGACTGGAGAAGGCCTTCTCTTCTCGAGCTCTGATTGGTTCGTCATAAGAAGTTGAAATAAGGTTGAAATAAGAAATGGTATTGAATCTTTCTTATGACTATTTCAATCCACTGTGACAATTGTGAACCACAGCATTGATATTGCATGTTTCAATTCGCTTAAACCTTATTGCTATTTCACTATTTCAACTCTTATTTCAATTGTGAATCCGCCTTAACTAAACACTCATATTTCAAATCCTCGCACTTTGTTTATGGTTGCCGTCTTGGTGACAACAGCTTATAATCTTCTTCAGATATCAGTAATATTGCCACAACAGAACTATTACTTTCCATTTTCTTGATACCGATATAAATAACTCACTTCCGTAAATAAACACGCACACAAAACTACTCTCGGTTATGTTCGCTCAATCCTTGTTAGTTTGAAACCTTTTTACGATAGTATTATTCTCGCCAAGTCATCATAAATTTATTAGGGTTGCTTACTTCCACAAATGTCTATAAACTTTTCTCACTGGCTGTATATCTGGACCTCTCAGTAGTGTGTCGTCTGCTTCCAATGTGCAAGGAGTCGTGTCCAAACGTCTCGTTGAGTGTAGATACTACAAAGATATTGAGAACTGTTGTCAGTGTGTTTGATTTGAGTGTTTAAAAAGTAGAATTTTCTACCCAAAGTGCTTAGTTACGGAAGAATATAAAAAAGTAATTAACTTTTATTAAAGTGTTATTTTAGACGTACATTGTCAATTAGAAGTTCCGATATTATAATATGAACTTTTTTTTTGTAGATATTAATAAGTGTGACGTGATGTGATACTATTTGCATATTTTGACCTACACAGTTGGTTCTCCACGTTTGTACAGCGTTAACTATTAGTAAGCAACTGTTTATTCGTATGCTTCGTTCGTAAAAGCTTTTTATTTATTTTTTAAATACATTATTATGTAGTAATGTACTCTACAGTTAAAAATACTAACAATGATGATGGTGTGGTGAGTGGATGTAACAACAGAAGCCCTACCAAACAAAGCGATTTACAGAGTGCCGACGGATAAATACAATTTATTTTTAGATTCCCTTATTATAAAGGATTGTGCTTAATTTGGGTTCGATTTTGTTAAGGGTCTGACAAATTCAATCGAAAGAATTGTAGAATTTGTTGATTGTTCTGAACATTTTGAACTCTCTGATTTGCATTGGGATTTAAAACACAAGTTGTTGGGTTATTCACCAAAAAAATCACGAAACGTCAAACCAGGATGCGTCTCAAAACTAATGTCGGCTTCGCTAATTGCCACGGAGGTACAAGGCTCGATACCCAAAGTAGAAAGAAAACTATAACATAGAGTAGTCGAGTCTTCACCACGGTAAGTCAAATATATCAGAATAATATTGTTACTGACTGCCATATACGAACATCTCCATAAAGGCATAAAGGCACCCACATAAAGCATTCTCTAAATATATTCACGTTATTATTTGGTATTGCAGAACAGTAAGCTACAGCTATAGGCCTAGTCAAAGCAATGCCGCTATCTCATCTGGTTCAATTAAGTTTCAATGATGTTATTGTTATTTTTAATTTATTGGCATATTCAATGTAATTTAAAACTTACAACTGATTCGCGTTATCAGGTCTTGATGAACATCACCTCCAAACGTCTAATATTATTTACACGTAATATCTAGAGAGAAAAACCACCGTATTTGAATTTGCATTTACGCTCGTATTTAAAGCCAGCACGCAATCACAATATAATTCGTATTTGAACAGTTTACAAATGAAATGTACCGACTTTATATTGTATTGCATGTGATGTGACGTTATACTGTACAGTGTATGGAACGGCATTATTACGTGCTACGTTTACATGGGCCTAACCATGCCTCCTAACCACAATTTTCGGTATCGAGATCGGGATCGCAAGTCGGAAATCGTCACAAAGTTAACTTACATGGTTCTTATGGCACTGTTCATGCACAACTAAATCGTAACGTCGTAATTGATTTTAATGGGAAATTGTACGATTGCAATCACGAAACCGATTACGATCACGATGCCAAAAATCGTGGCAAGGGCTTTAGTCCAGTACCGTACTGGAATCTTGGCCCATGTAAGCATTATATAATAATACGCAATATTATAAAATAAAAATGGTACGAAATACGAATCATAACTGACGTAATCGAATTAGGCGTAACTCTGGGTACGAATAAAATGACAATGCTAAAGCGAAATAATTCCAGCTAAAATGTGTTTGGTGTAACTATATATTTACCTACAAAATGCGTATTGTGTGTTAAATGTTGCTGTAACGGTTTTATCACATTCACATGACACATAATCATACGCAAAGATGTGTTTATCGGTCATGTCTTCATGTTACCACTGTACGCCTAATATTATAGTAGTTTCTACTGAGCTAATATTTCTATCCACTTATATAATGCATTGTTAGAAATCATGTTACAAACACATTCAAATACGACTTTAATTTTGACGATAGATATTTAATCAGTGGAGGAGAGTAGCATTTTAACACGCGCGAAGCGGCAGCCGGCCAGCGATCTTGTATCCACGTGACGCTATGCGCGGGTCGGACGAGATCGGGCGCGCGGGAGTGCCAGACCTAGGATATCCTTAGACCATGGACCGTACCCATAACATCACGCTGCAAGGTGGGCGTAGCCAAATGTAAAAAATGTCCCATTTATTTGTTTATTTTTATTTAAGGTTTCTTTCAAGCATACCATTACATAGATTTAGTTAAATAACACATTGAATGCCTAATATTGCCGGGAGCCCGGGACAGTCCTGTTTTTAGAGAGAATATCTTGTAGCCGAAACGCGAATATAAAAAGAACTAACTAAAAGAAGAACTATATTGTCAGGATATATATATGGCAATTTCAACCCGTTTATAAAATATGCACAACATGGGATCGTGCTTAAAAAGTTGTAACATTGCTTGGTATTGTCATAGCTAATGGTTTACTGCATTAAAACATTGGAATTAAAAACCTCTTTAGGGTTTTTTGTGTGGGTTCGTCCTTACAATTTCATAGGTAAATTACATGCAGTAGTAATAGCATATAGGAATGAATGAATTACCAGGCAATGTATCACTTCATTCTCTCTATTTATGCAACACCAGACAAATTGAAAGCATAACAACTCAAGTAGAAGGTCCAACGCGTGTAGTAAGCAGTGTGAAGTAGCCCGGCGTGGACAGCGAGCAGTGTGACGAGGTCCAACACGTGTAGTAAGCAGTGTGAAGTAGCCCGTCGTGCACAGCGAGCAGTGTGACGAGGATCAACGCGTGTAGTAAGCAGTGTGAAGCAGCCCGGCGTGCACAACGAGCAGTGTGACGAGGTTCAACACGTGAAGTAAGCAGTGTGAAGCAGCCCGGCGTGCACAGCGAGCAGTGAGACGAGGTTCAACGAGTGTAGTAAGCAGTGTGAAGCAGCCCGGCGTGCACAGCGAGCAGTGTGACGAGGTTCAACGAGTGTAGTAAGCAGTGTGAAGCAGCCCGGCGTGCACAGCGAGCAGTGTGACGAGGTTCAACGAGTGTAGTAAGCAGTGTGAAGCAGCCCGGCGTGCACAGCGAGCAGTGTGACGAGGTCCAACACGTGTAGTAAGCAGTGTGAAGTACCCCGGCGTGCACAGCGAGCAGTGTGACGAGGTCCAACGAGTGTAGTAAGCAGTGTGAAGCAGCCCGGCGTGCACTGCGAGCAGTGTGACGAGGTCCAACGAGTGTAGTAAGCAGTGTGAAGCAGCCCGGCGTGCACAGCGAGCAGTGTGACGAGGTCCAACACGTGTAGTAAGCAGTGTTTAGTAGCCCGGCGTGCACTGCGAGCAGTGTGACGAGGTCCAACGAGTGTAGTAAGCAGTGTGAAGCAGCCCGGCGTGCACAGCGAGCAGTGTGACGAGGTTCAACGCGTGTAGTAAGCAGTGTGACGAGGTCCAACGAGTGTAGTAAGCAGTGTGAAGCAGCCCGGCGTGCACTGCGAGCAGTGTGACGAGGTCCAACACGTGTAGTAAGCAGTGTGAAGTAGCCCGGCGTGGACAGCGAGCAGTGTGACGAGGTCCAACGAGTGTAGTAAGCAGTGTGAAGTAGCCCGGCGTGGACTGCGAGCAGTGTGACGAGGTTCAACGAGTGTAGTAAGCAGTGTGAAGCAGCCCGTCGTGCACAGCGAGCAGTGTGACGAGGTCCAACGAGTGTAGTAAGCAGTGTGAAGTAGCCCGGCGTGGACAGCGAGCAGTGTGACGAGGTCCAACGAGTGTAGTAAGCAGTGTGAAGCAGCCCGGCGTGCACTGCGAGCAGTGTGACGAGGTTCAACGAGTGTAGTAAGCAGTGTGAAGCAGCCCGTCGTGCACAGCGAGCAGTGTGACGAGGTTCAACGCGTGTAGTAAGCAGTGTGAAGCAGCCCGGCGTGCACAGCGAGCAGTGTGACGAGGTCCAACGAGTGTAGTAAGCAGTGTGAAGTAGCCCGGCGTGCACTGCGAGCAGTGTGACGAGGTCCAACACGTGTAGTAAGCAGTGTGAAGTAGCCCGGCGTGCACTGCGAGCAGTGTGACGAGGTTCAACACGTGTAGTAAGCTGTGTGAAGTAGCCCGGCGTGGACAGCGAGCAGTGTGACGAGGTCCAACACGTGTAGTAAGCAGTGTGAAGTAGCCCGGCGTGGACAGCGAGCAGTGTGACGAGGTCCAACACGTGTAGTAAGCAGTGTGAAGTAGCCCGGCGTGCACAGCGAGCAGTGAGACGAGGTTCAACGAGTGTAGTAAGCAGTGTGAAGCAGCCCGGCGTGCACAGCGAGCAGTGAGACGAGGTTCAACGAGTGTAGTAAGCAGTGTGACGAGGTCCAACGCGTGTAGTAAGCAGTGTGAAGCAGCCCGGCGTGCACAGCGAGCGGTGTGACGAGGTTCAACGCGTGTAGTAAGCAGTGTGAAGTAGCCCGGCGTGCACTGCGAGCAGTGTGACGAGGTCCAACACGTGTAGTAAGCAGTGTGAAGTAGCCCGGCGTGGACAGCGAGCAGTGTGACGAGGTCCAACGAGTGTAGTAAGCAGTGTGAAGTAGCCCGGCGTGGACTGCGAGCAGTGTGACGAGGTTCAACGAGTGTAGTAAGCAGTGTGAAGCAGCCCGTCGTGCACAGCGAGCAGTGTGACGAGGTCCAACGAGTGTAGTAAGCAGTGTGAAGTAGCCCGGCGTGGACAGCGAGCAGTGTGACGAGGTCCAACGAGTGTAGTAAGCAGTGTGAAGCAGCCCGGCGTGCACTGCGAGCAGTGTGACGAGGTTCAACGAGTGTAGTAAGCAGTGTGAAGCAGCCCGTCGTGCACAGCGAGCAGTGTGACGAGGTTCAACGCGTGTAGTAAGCAGTGTGAAGCAGCCCGGCGTGCACAGCGAGCAGTGTGACGAGGTCCAACGAGTGTAGTAAGCAGTGTGAAGTAGCCCGGCGTGCACTGCGAGCAGTGTGACGAGGTCCAACACGTGTAGTAAGCAGTGTGAAGTAGCCCGGCGTGCACTGCGAGCAGTGTGACGAGGTTCAACACGTGTAGTAAGCTGTGTGAAGTAGCCCGGCGTGGACAGCGAGCAGTGTGACGAGGTCCAACACGTGTAGTAAGCAGTGTGAAGTAGCCCGGCGTGGACAGCGAGCAGTGTGACGAGGTCCAACACGTGTAGTAAGCAGTGTGAAGTAGCCCGGCGTGCACAGCGAGCAGTGAGACGAGGTTCAACGAGTGTAGTAAGCAGTGTGAAGCAGCCCGGCGTGCACAGCGAGCAGTGAGACGAGGTTCAACGAGTGTAGTAAGCAGTGTGACGAGGTCCAACGCGTGTAGTAAGCAGTGTGAAGCAGCCCGGCGTGCACAGCGAGCAGTGTGACGAGGTTCAACGCGTGTAGTAAGCAGTGTGAAGTAGCCCGGCGTGCACTGCGAGCAGTGTGACGAGGTCCAACACGTGTAGTAAGCAGTGTGAAGTAGCCCGGCGTGGACAGCGAGCAGTGTGACGAGGTCCAACACGTGTAGTAAGCAGTGTGAAGTAGCCCGGCGTGCACAGCGAGCAGTGAGACGAGGTTCAACGAGTGTAGTAAGCAGTGTGAAGCAGCCCGGCGTGCACAGCGAGCAGTGAGACGAGGTTCAACGAGTGTAGTAAGCAGTGTGACGAGGTTCAACGCGTGTTGTAAGCAGTGTGAAGCAGCCCGGAGTGGACAGCGAGCAGTGTGACGAGGTCAAACGAGTGTAGTAAGCAGTGTGAAGTAGCCCGGCGTGCACTGCGAGCAGTGTGACGAGGTCCAACACGTGAAGTAAGCAGTGTGAAGTAGCCCGGCGTGCACAGCGAGCAGTGAGACGAGGTCCAACGAGTGTAGTAAGCAGTGTGAAGCAGCCCGGCGTGCACAGCGAGCAGTGAGACGAGGTCCAACGAGTGTAGTAAGCAGTGTGAAGTAGCCCGGCGTGGACAGCGAGCAGTGTGACGAGGTCCAACGAGTGTCGTAAGCAGTGTGAAGCAGCCCGGCGTGCACTGCGAGCAGTGTGACGAGGGTCAACGCGTGTAGTAAGCAGTGTGAAGTAGCCCGGCGTGCACTGCGAGCAGTGTGACGAGGTCCAACGAGTGTAGTAAGCAGTGTGAAGTAGCCCGGCGTGCACTGCGAGCAGTGTGACGAGGTCCAACGAGTGTAGTAAGCAGTGTGAAGTAGCCCGGCGTGCACTGCGAGCAGTGTGACGAGGTCCAACGAGTGTAGTAAGCAGTGTGACGAGGTTCAACGCGTGTAGTAAGCAGTGTGAAGCAGCCCGGCGTGGACAGCGAGCAGTGTGACGAGGTCAAACGAGTGTAGTAAGCAGTGTGAAGTAGCCCGGCGTGCACTGCGAGCAGTGTGACGAGGTCCAACACGTGTAGTAAGCAGTGTAAAGTAGCCCGGCGTGCACAGCGAGCAGTGAGACGAGGTCCAACGAGTGTAGTAAGCAGTGTGAAGTAGCCCGGCGTGCACAGCGAGCAGTGAGACGAGGTCCAACGAGTGTAGTAAGCAGTGTGAAGTAGCCCGGCGTGCACAGCGAGCAGTGAGACGAGGTCCAACGAGTGTAGTAAGCAGTGTGAAGCAGCCCGGCGTGCACAGCAAGCAGTGTGACGAGGTCCAACGAGTGTCGTAAGCAGTGTGAAGCAGCCCGGCGTGCACTGCGAGCAGTGTGACGAGGTTCAACGCGTGTAGTAAGCAGTGTGAAGTAGCCCGGCGTGCACTGCGAGCAGTGTGACGAGGTCCAACGAGTGTAGTAAGCAGTGTGAAGTAGCCCGGCGTGCACTGCGAGCAGTGTGACGAGGTCCAACGAGTGTAGTAAGCAGTGTGAAGTAGCCCGGCGTGCACTGCGAGCAGTGTGACGAGGTCCAACGAGTGTAGTAAGCAGTGTGAAGTAGCCCGGCGTGCACTGCGAGCAGTGTGACGAGGTCCAACGAGTGTAGTAAGCAGTGTGAAGTAGCCCGGCGTGCACTGCGAGCAGTGTGACGAGGTCCAACGAGTGTAGTAAGCAGTGTGAAGTAGCCCGGCGTGCACTGCGAGCAGTGTGACGAGGTCCAACGAGTGTAGTAAGCAGTGTGAAGTAGCCCGGCGTGCACTGCGAGCAGTGTGACGAGGTCCAACGAGTGTAGTAAGCAGTGTGAAGCAGCCCGGCGTGCACTGCGAGCAGTGTGACGAGGTCCAACGAGTGTAGTAAGCAGTGTGAAGCAGCCCGGCGTGCACAGCGAGCAGTGTGACGAGGTCCAACACGTGTAGTAAGCAGTGTTTAGTAGCCCGGCGTGCACTGCGAGCAGTGTGACGAGGTCCAACGAGTGTAGTAAGCAGTGTGAAGTAGCCCGGCGTGCACAGCGAGCAGTGCGACGAGGTTCAACGCGTGTAGTAAGCAGTGTGAAGTAGCCCGGCGTGCACTGCGAGCAGTGTGACGAGGTCCAACGAGTGTAGTAAGCAGTGTGAAGTAGCCCGGCATGCACTGCGAGCAGTGTGACGAGGTCCAACACGTGTAGTACGCAGTGTGAAGTAGCCCGGCGTGGACAGCGAGCAGTGTGACGAGGTCCAACGCGTGTAGTAAGCAGTGTGAAGCAGCCCGGCGTGCACAGCGAGCAGTGTGACGAGGTCCAACACGTGTAGTAAGCAGTGTGAAGTAGCCCGGCGTGGACAGCGAGCAGTGTGACGAGGTCCAACGAGTGTAGTAAGCAGTGTGAAGTAGCCCGGCGTGCACTGCGAGCAGTGTGACGAGGTCCAACGAGTGTAGTAAGCAGTGTGAAGTAGCCCGGCGTGCACTGCGAGCAGTGTGACGAGGTCCAACACGTGTAGTAAGCAGTGTGAAGTAGCCCGGCGTGGACAGCGAGCAGTGTGACGAGGTTCAACGAGTGTAGTAAGCAGTGTGAAGTAGCCCGGCGTGCACAGCGAGCAGTGTGACGAGGTTCAACGCGTGTAGTACGCAGTGTGAAGCAGCCCGGCGTGGACAGCGAGCAGTGTGACGAGGTTCAACGCGTGTAGTACGCAGTGTGAAGTAGCCCGGCGTGCACAGCGAGCAGTGTGACGAGGTTCAACGCGTGTAGTACGCAGTGTGAAGCAGCCCGGCGTGCACAGCGAGCAGTGTGACGAGGTCCAACGAGTGTAGTAAGCAGTGTGAAGCAGCCCGGCGTGCACAGCGAGCAGTGAGACGAGGTCCAACGAGTGTAGTAAGCAGTGTGAAGCAGCCCGGCGTGCACAGCGAGCAGTGTGACGAGGTCCAACGAGTGTAGTAAGCAGTGTGAAGCAGCCCGGCGTGCACAGCGAGCAGTGTGACGAGGTCCAACGAGTGTAGTACGCAGTGTGAAGCAGCCCGTCGTATACTGCGAGCAGTGTGACGAGGTCCAACGAGTGTAGTAAGCAGTGTGAAGCAGCCCGGCGTGCACAGCGAGCAGTGTGAGGAGGTTCAACGCGTGTAGTAAGCAGTGTGAAGTAGCCCGGCGTGCACAGCGAGCAGTGTGACGAGGTGCAACGAGTGTAGTAAGCAGTGTGAAGTAGCCCGGCGTGCAGAGCGAGCAGTGTGACGGGGTTCAACGCGTGTAGTAAGCAGTGTGAAGTAGCCCGGCGTGCACAGCGAGCAGTGTGACGAGGTTCAACGCGTGTAGTAAGCAGTGTGAAGTAGCCCGGCGTGCACTGCGAGCAGTGTGACGAGGTTCAACGCGTGTAGTAAGCAGTGTGAAGTAGCCCGGCGTGCACTGCGAGCAGTGTGACGAGGTTCAACGAGTGTAGTAAGCAGTGTGAAGTAGCCCGGCGTGCACAGCGAGCAGTGTGACGAGGTTCAACGCGTGTAGTAAGCAGTGTGAAGTAGCCCGGCGTGCACAGCGAGCAGTGTGACGAGGTGCAACGAGTGTAGTAAGCAGTGTGAAGTAGCCCGGCGTGCAGAGCGAGCAGTGTGACGGGGTTCAACGCGTGTAGTAAGCAGTGTGAAGTAGCCCGGCGTGCACAGCGAGCAGTGTGACGAGGTTCAACGCGTGTAGTAAGCAGTGTGAAGTAGCCCGGCGTGCACTGCGAGCAGTGTGACGAGGTTCAACGCGTGTAGTAAGCAGTGTGAAGTAGCCCGGCGTGCACAGCGAGCAGTGTGACGAGGTTCAACGCGTGTAGTTAGCAGTGTGAAGTAGCCCGGCGTGCACTGCGAGCAGTGTGACGAGGTTCAACGCGTGTAGTAAGCAGTGTGAAGTAGCCCGTCGTGCACAGCGAGCAGTGAGACGAGGTCCAACGAGTGTAGTAAGCAGTGTGAAGCAGCCCGTCGTGCACAGCGAGCAGTGTGACGAGGTTCAACGCGTGTAGTAAGCAGTGTGAAGTAGCCCGTCGTGCACAGCGAGCAGTGTGACGAGGTTCAACGCGTGTAGTAAGCAGTGTGAAGTAGCCCGGCGTGCAAAGCGAGCAGTGTGACGAGGTCCAACGAGTGTAGTAAGCAGTGTGAAGCAGCCCGGCGTGCACAAGTGAGCAGTGTGACGAGATCCAACGAGTGTAGTAAGCAGTGTGAAGCAGCCCAATGTGTTAGGTTAGCTTAGGTCAGGTTAGGTTTGGTTAGGTTTGGTTAGGTTAGGTTAGGTTAGGTTAGGTTAGGTTAGGTTAGGTTAGGCTAGGTTAGGTTAGGTTAGGTTAGGTTAGAACCTAACCCAACAGACAACACGATTAGACACTACTACAAGACATATACGAACACTACATAGATGGGATGGATGTTAGGTTGGGTTAGGTTAGGTTAAGCCGCGTTCACATAAATGACTAGTGACTATTGACTATTGACTATTGACTATTGATTAGTGACTAAGCGAATTGAACCATAGGCGATACGTGCTGACGTTCACACAACTTTACTTTTGACTTATGACTATTGACTATTGACTAACGAATTAAAGATATCTGGAAGTCATAGTTACAACCAATCACAACGTTCGCGTTCAGCCAATGAATGTGGAGCAACGGAAGTCAATACCACTATTCAATGACTGTCAAGTGTATATTTGTTTTTGACTATTTCCGGCGAATATTATTTATTTATTATTTTTATGAAGCTGTCATACAATAAAATATTCTTATTTTGAAAACAAATCTTCAAAACAAACAAGAAACATACAAAACCTTCACAACTTGGTTAAGCCCATCATTAAACGTTTTAACTGGTGAACAGTTACTATCGCCTTACCTCGTTTTCTTCATAATGTTGCAATTTTATTATTTTGACAGCTCGTTGTTTGTCAATCAGTTTGATTCATTTGTTCTAGGTGGCAGATCATACGTGTCAAAGAACTTAGTTGTGTAGTGTTCATATCTTTCTTTGGGTAGTCAATAATCACTAGTCAATAGTCAATAGTCAGTAATCAATAGTCATTTATGTGAATGCGGCTTTAGGTTAGGTTAGGTTAGGTTGTTAGGTTAGGTTAGGTTAGGTTAGGTTAGGTTAGGTTAGGTTGGGTTAGGTTAGGTTAGGTTAGGTTAGGTTAGGTTAGGTTAGGTTAGGTTAGGTTAGGTTGGGTTAGGTTAGGTTAGGTTAGGTTAGGTTAAGCCGCATTCACATAAATGACTATTGATTACTGACTATTGACTATTGACTAGTGATTATTGACTACCCAAAGAAAGATATGAACACTACACAACTAAGTTCTTTGACACGTATGATCTGCCACCTAGAACAAATGAATCAAACTGATTGACAAACAACGAGCTGTCAAAATAATAAAATTGCAACATTATGAAGAAAACGAGGTATGGCGATAGTAACTGTTCACCAGTTAAAACGTTTAATGATGGGCTTAACCAAGTTGTGAAGGTTTTGTATGTTTCTTGTTTGTTTTGAAGATTTGTTTTCAAAATAAGAATATTTTATTGTATGACAGCTTCATAAAAATAATAAATAAATAATATTCGCCGGAAATAGTCAAAAACAAATATACACTTGACAGTAATTGAATAGTGGTATTGACTTCCGTTGCTCCACATTCATTGGCTGAACGCGAACGTTGTGATTGGTTGTAACTATGACTTCCAGATATCTTCAATTCGTTAGTCAATAGTCAATAGTCATAAGTCAAAAGTAAAGTTGTGTGAACGTCAGCACGTATCGCCTATGGTTCAATTCGCTTAGTCACTAATCAATAGTCAATAGTCAATAGTCAATAGTCACTAGTCATTTATGTGAACGCGGCTTTAGGTTAGGTTAGGTTAGGTTAGGTTAGGTTAGGTTAGGTTAGGTTAGGTTAGGTTAGGTTAGGTTAGGTTTGGTTAGGTTAGGTTAGGTTAGGTTAGGTTAGGTTAGGTTAGGTTGGGTTAGGTTAGGTTAGGTTAGGTTAGGTTAGGTTAGGTTATGTTAGGTTAGGTTAGGTTAGGTTAGGTTAGGTTAGGTTAGGTTGGGTTAGGTTAGGTTAGGTTAGGTTAGGTTGTTAGGTTAGGTTAGGTTAGGTTGGGTTAGGTTAGGTTAGGTTGTTAGGTTAGGTTAGGTTAGGTTAGGTTAGGTTGGGTTAGGTTAGGTTAGAACCTAGCCCAACCCAACACACAACACAACAAGACACTACTACAAGACATAGACTAACACTACATAGATGGAATAAATTTTAGCTTATCCACATCAGCCTGTACACCTATTATGGGTTTCACTGCGAGCTGCGATCACCTCAGGCTACGAAAACTCATTTCTATCACTAGCCCATGACAATTTTATCTACATTAGTCTTTACACCAATTATGGGTTTCACTGCAAGCTGGGATCACCTCAGGCTACGAAAACACATTTCACTCACTAGCCCAATACAAGCCTATCTACATCAGCCTGTACACCTATTATGGGTTTCACTGCGAGCTGCGATCACCTCAGGCTACGAAAACTCATTTCTATCACTAGCCCATGACAAGTTTATCTACATTAGTCTTTCCACCAATTATGGGTTTCACTGCAAGCTGGGATCACCTCAGGCTACGAAAACACATTTCACTCACTAGCCCAATACAAGCCTATCTACATCAGCCTGTACACCTATTATGGGTTTCACTGCGAGCTGCGATCACCTCAGTCTACGAAAACTCATTTCTATCACTAGCCCATGACAAGTTTATCTACATTAGTCTTTACACCAATTATGGGTTTCACTGCAAGCTGGGATCACCTCAGGCTACGAAAACACATTTCACTCACTAGCCCAATACAAGCCTATCTACATCAGCCTGTACACCTATTATGGGTTTCACTGCGTGCTGCGATCACCTCAGGCTACGAAAACTCATTTCTATCACTAGCCCACTACAAGCTTATCTACAGCAGCCTGTACACCTATTATGGGTTTCACCCCTCCCTGACCCACTATATGCATCAATCCCTGAGTATACCACTCTTTTTTAAAATGTCCTCTTTTTACCACCACAACATGGCAACCCTTAGTTTGGTCAGTGGGGTTGGTGGGGGGGAGGAGAGACAATCAATCCTTTGATCATCTGAATTGAAGGCAAAATATGTTCAACTAACCGTTAACGACACCGAGACAACACACACAATACTACAATGTTTTGGGGGAAGGGTAAACATGCACTGCACCCGACGCTGCGCCACTGCAGACAGACATGCTTTGGGTTGTTGGTTGATTGTGTGTGGGGGGGGGGGGGGGGTCCAGAAGTAACTACCTAGCCTCGCACCACTGTGCGCGTCCTTACGATAAGTCAGTGCCGACGATAAGGCAGCAGCTGCCCAGCAACAGGTAATCGGCACACAGTAGTTGTCGATGGGGCGGAGGGGAGTTACAGTCTTTCAGAGACGCATTCATTACCGGCGTCCACTGGGCGATATCAGTGGCCCAGGTTCGAAGCCAGACGGGAGTGTAAACACGTTTTCTCAAGTGGTTCGTGTAGTAAACGAAGAAAACGAAGCTGCCGATTGATTGACTTAAATGTCGCTTAGTGGAGGAACTGATGCGGTATTGTGACACTGTTTTTTAACGTTTCAGCCGCCTGTTAATGTCAGTTTTTATTACTTTTCCGCAGTGATGATTTCAGGCATATCCCGGGGGGGGCTCCGCCCCCCCCGGCAGTTGTAAATGCCCCCCCCCCCTAGCAGATTGAAAAAATCACATGAAGTAATGTAAATTTGCAAAAAAAAAAAAAAATGCAAAATACAAGAAAATGAGGTATATTTTTCCACCTCATATAGGACTAGGAAATAAATCGATTTCCATGTTTCCGTTTCCATCGATTTCCAATCACCTCATATTCGAAAACTGAAAGGATGGCATCAACAGAGACCGTAACCCCCTCCGCCCCTGCCTTTTGTCACGGCGTCAAAAAAAAGCCATAAAATGAATTACTAATTTAGCAACACCCCAGATTTTTAACAGCCCCCCCTAGGAAAAAGGTCTGAAATCATCACTGCTTTTCCGTGTATGAAAATGCGAGGAAAATAAAGGTCCCCCGGTATTGTTGGTATGTTATAATATTCACGTATTTTTTTATTTGTCACGGCTCCGAATATCAATTAACATCAAATATTTCTACCAGTTGTCATACTTTGGGACGTATACCCCCCCCCCCCCTCCCCCCTACGTTAAATGTTGTTGTAGATAAAACAAGAGCAAACATGTTTACGGTAGGCAACCCCAAGAGTAGCCCTATTAGCCTCCTTTGTGTTTTTTTTATCACACCACACTCCATTAAGGTGACCATATTTTGGATATTGCAAACCGGGACAAACAAGTGGAAGGATACGAACTCCATGGACAAGCACGGGGCCTGGTCAGTCGAAAGAGGCGAAACATAATTTTTAATTAAAATTGCGTGCAAAAGCCTAGAAAACAGCTTTCTAACATGAATTAATAAAACAAAATAAATATCAATACATATTAAGTCGTTCAGCAATAATATCTTTTCAATTCTCACGGTGGTTTACGGTTGTAGGGACACTACGCGCCAATGATGTGGGTTATGTACTTGACTACTTGAAATGTGCACGTGTGTGTGCTTGGGGGGGTGGGGGGGGGGGGAGAGAGATAAGTTGAAGTCCTTCAGCAATAATATATCTTTCCATCTCACTGTGGTTTACAGTTTCCTCAATATAAGGAACGCTTGCTGTCTACGTCGGGGTTGTTGTCATGTTGTCGTCATGCCGATTATTTCCATCGTGTGCAGTCACTCTTGTAACTGTCGACTCCTTCTAGGGATGAGGAGAGAGAAAGTGATAGGGTTGGGGAGGGAGAGAGAGAGAGAGAGAAAACAGTAAACAATGTACACCTGGTCTGGACCTGTACGACGCTTCCAATGTCCGTGTACAGTCGCGATCATGACATTTGCCACAACCTCACTTGTTTCCTAAAGTAACCAGTCACGTCCGATTATCTACCGCCCCATTCTGTGCCTAACTTTTTGGTCAGAACTTCAACAAATATATGAACATACATGAATGCATGAATGGGGCATTCATGTACGCTGTTTGAACTAAAACAAAAGATTCCTAGAGTTCTTTTTTACGTTCGTAAAGGCGATCTTCCGTTTGATGGCTTGTGCACCATACAAGCCTCGTTATGATATTAGTCACGCACACTGTGTTTGGGGTTTTCAGGTATGCAATATGCGGTCGACGTAGATTATCACTAATGTGCCTGTTTCAACTAGAGACGTAGAAAATGAAGTAGGTCCTACATTGGACTCGGAGCCAGCGCAGTTGGCCGAGGTTGATTAGGCGTTGGTCTAGTAAACCGCGGTCTCTGTGTTCCAGGTTCGAATCCTGGCTTGGGCATAGATGTCATGTGGCGTTTTTTCATCCTCATAATCACCCACTCATCGTCTCGATTAGCCTCGTTGCAAAAATATGGGACGTAAAACCTAAAATATCATCTACATTGGACTTGGCTGATTAGTATTCATTGTACGTTGGATATATCTATTCTACACAAGATTCAATGAGACCCCTCAATGAGAATTAATAATTTTTCGCAGGAATCCATGCTGTAGTAAGGTGAACACCTTGGATGTACAATAATGCCCTACTCTAGGTGACTGAACTGTTAGGGTGTATGCATAGTTGCTAAGGAATTAACCAAGGGCTGTTATAGGGCTCCACCCCAGCAGCATTCGCCTTGTGACAGGAAACCCTTGAGTCAGAATTGCCAGTGAACGGTGTCGAACCAGCGACTTCAGTCTCGCGTATGACCAGTGAGTAGGGATGGGACGGTTAAACGTTCAACAGTTTAAACGTGTAGTGGTAAATTAGAGGTTATTAGATTACGCATAAACGGTTAGCAACGGTTAGTCAATTTAAAAATAAATAGTAAATAGTAATTACTGTATCATAAAATGTGGTGTTTTGAGTGACCTTTCAGTTTTGTTAAATTAAAAATAAATGTTTTTTTCCCAAATGTGCATGAGAGTTGAGTGTGGTTGAAACTTGAAACCCATCATAAGCCTGCCCCCGCCTGCCCACCACCAAAGCCACCACCAAACGAACGAACTTCCGGTGGAATGGAAATGGCTTGCTGTTGCTTGCACGTTCGTCGCCGGCGACTCGCGTATTCACTTGCCCTCACTGGCAACCGATCTCTCTCTCTCACTTCACGGAGTTACTGCCTGCCTGCCTGCCTGCCTGCCTGCCTCGCGATGTTTTGCCTTAGTCACGCTGGATTACGCTACCGAGTACCGACCCCCACCGCTCACAATAGCTCGGGGTGTCTTGCTGGCCAGTGGCAGCGCTTAATTATTGTCTTTGTGCTTGTTTTTATTGTTGCGTGTGTCTGTGACCGGGATTAGTTTTTTTTATTAAAAGTTAGGTTAGGGTAGGCCCCACTGGCCCCTATGGTAACATGGTTATGTACATGGTACTGGCCCAGCCTGCAGTGGGAGTTGGAGTTGGGAGTTGGACTACGATCTGCCGGTGTCAGCTGATTTGCCTTAGGTAAGGTCATCATTCTTTGGCGAGTGATAATTTGATAAAAAATAAAACCCCATCATAAATGGTCCAACAATGTTCCTAAGAATAATGCGAATTATACGAAAGTGTGAGATTACTATTTTGTTTTAATTATGTCTAGGTACATTTTTATCGGAATTAAAAAAAAAAAATTGGGGGGGCGGGGGGGTTAACCTTTTAAACGCGATTAGTTGGTGCGTTTAAACGTTTAGCAAAACAGCTGTTTTTTCCCATCCCTACCAGTGAGGCATTTCTTTCAGTCTCCACATGAGAAGAAAAAGTGGCTTCATTTGTGAAATGCATCGATTCTTCTCGTAGGGCACCTACCGTAGGGAACATGTGTTCTTCTCGTAGGCTGTTTAATGCAGGGTACCTGTAAATTAGTGGGTATACAATAAATACAAATATATTTATTTATTTATCTACCTATTTGTTTATTTATTTATTTACGAAGGAATTAATTATTCATAGATTAGGGTTGTAAGTATTTGCATGCTCGAGGCCAACTAAAATTGGAACATTTCGTTCTGGCCAACCACAGGGCTTCGTTAGGTCACGTGATACGTTTCGACCAATCACAGACAAGGGGGCGAGGTCGCAAAGACAGGCGTCTCGACGTGGACGCCAGGTTTTTTTCCAACGTGGCACCGTAAGTTTTTTAAAATGTTTTGCTCCGGTTAGTTTGCTCTAAACAGTAGTTTATTTTGCGAAGTGACTACCTAGAGTGTCATCACGTGATTCGTTAAGTGTCAACGTGTGTTGTGATCCATTTCAGTGCTACATTACCCGGTGTAAAGTGGTTTAATTTTAAAATAAAGTGTTGTAAAGATCGCAGCAACAGGTCGCACGGCGCCCACGATACGTAAGGACCGCTTCACACGAGCGACTCTGCGGCGCCGCTTAGCCGCGCCGCTGAGCGGCGGTGTTTAGCAGTACATTGTTTTAAATGAAGGTCTTCACACGAGCGACCGCCGCTAAATCAGCCGCGCCGCAGCGGCGGAGAGTTGCGAACTCGGCGTTTCAGACGCGACTAGTCGCGGTGAATTTTAGCGGCGCCGCTGGTAGCAGTACATTGTTTTAAATGAAGGTCTTCACACGAGCGACTCCGCGGCGCCGCCGTTCCTCGTATCTTCCCTTGTTTTGCGTACTTCAGTGATGTTCTGAGAGTGATTGGATGAGGTTGCAGCCATGGAGAACACTGAAGACTTCATTAATGAAGTAGAACAGCATCCCTCCATCCCTAATTTTTTTATTCAAAATTATTTAACTTAATTATTAGTATTCTTAGCAGAAACAAACACAAAGTTCTTTATTAAAGCTACTGAAAATCTAATTGGTTAACGGATTAGTATACCTAACTATTTTGAAAATGTGAAACTATGAAAAAAAGAATATATTTTCTCAGATAAGTCACTTTCACATCACAGTCACCTTTTTGTCACTACTAAACTTTAACCTTTGTCACAATTATAACTTTTTCGAAAGCTTGGACAGTTAGAGCCCTCACTTCTTTCAGTAATATCGTATTTTACTATTCACATTCATACATCCTACTATTATTATTAGCAATTATTATGGTTCAATATTGCATCTTTTTACAATAATAATTTCTATATAAAGCTGAAAGCACGTATATATAGGGTATGAACCTGCATCAAACATATTCATATAATCAAATCTAAAGTTTATCAAAGTTCAAATTACTATACATATATTCATAAACGGCCTTAATGCCTTGTATACGAGTTACAAGTTTAATACGAGTTTTTCGTAAACTGTTGGGCCACCATATATTATACATATTACAGGTGCCAAATAGTCTACGAAAAACTCGTATTCCTTACCTACTATTTCTGTGCTGTGTTATAACAATAAATATGATGGCAATTGTTAATTAATAAAAATTATTATTTACTTCAAGGTCAGGCCAAGTTTCTCGTCTGCCGGTATACACCTCCTCATGACTGTGTCCTCTCCTGATAACTTATATCCACTTCCACAATGGATAAAAGCTCATCAAAGGAGCTTCTTGACATGCGAAAGAATTGAAAACCCTTATTGTCGTCTTGTCTTAAATCGTCATACAGAGTATGGAATAACCCCTTTTGCAATCTCTCACTTAGCATGGCGTGAACCCATAGTTTTCTTTTTGGTTTCCTCTTCCGGCGCAGTCTTTTACGAAGCAGCAGAATAAGAAGCAAATCATCCTCCTCAGAATTCATATTGGTAATTGATAAAAGGAATGCCTGGGCACAAACGCGCGGCAGAGTCGCGTGCAGTCGCGTGCACGGCGGTTTACCGACGGCTCAGCGGCGCCGCTAAGCGGCGCCGCTGAGTCGCTCGTGTGAAGCGGTCCTAAGTCCATTGGACAAGCTTCATTTACAGATTTACACCATTTGAAACTAGAAACGTGATTATTGTCCCGTTCTCGTCGATAGCGAGTAGTGAGTTTACTATTTTTACAACTTTGAAACGGAAAATTGTGACGAATATCGACTAGAATACATCGAGAGGTAACTAATCGTTTTTCGAACGTTTTTGCGTAGATTGCCTCGCCAGCCGCCATCTTTGGTAAATCTCTGCACGTGGAGAATTTAATTTTTAACGTTCTATTTTGTCAACTATCTACTACATGGTCTACGCAAGCGATCTTACAGTGTCAAAAGAGTTATATTTTCTATTTTTATTTAATTTAATTTAATTTAATTTAATTTAATTTAATTTAATTTTAATTTAATTTTTTTTTTAATTATTTTTTATATTATTTAAATTTAATAAATATTCACAAGAACATAAAGTACTAACAGTCTAACACAGTCGTGTATGCTCATGATTTACTGTTCTATACGTGCGTCAAAATCACCCGTCGGTAAATTGAACATTTCGAAATGAAATAAAACAATGAAAATCAAATTGTTCGCATGAAATCAAAGCGCGGAGACGACCATATTCCTACTTCTTACTTCTTCTTTTTACTTCTATTCCTACTTTACTTTATTTCGCTCACTATTTCTACCATTTCTCATGGACATTAGTTGCATTCTGCTAACTTCTCTCGGTATTCAAAATAACTTTGGTTGCATGCTCCCCCTCCACTCTTCCCCTAATTCCAAAAGGCGTGACATTTATTAGGGTATCGTTGAGTGTTTGAAAACACGTTTATCCACTCTCTGAGCACAGTGCACGTATACAGTTTATTTGCAATTATTTTTATTTTCACTCTTACTCTGTTTCTCTACCTATCCAGTATCCAATATACGAAGAGAAGATGGCTACTCTTCACCCTAATAGGTAGTACAATAGTTTAGAGAAGGAAAATTCGGATATTGAATGTATAGAACGCAATCCCAATATTCGTCTTATGACTAAGGAAAACTTCGAGCACCCCCTCAAACATAACTACCAGTGGTGGGAAACAAACCTGCAACCTTCCGAGTTAGATTCTCACGTGATTTGTCTTTTATCTACCTAGTTCAAGGTAAATCTCCCCTGGTCTAAGGCCCGAATGCATAGTTCACACTCAAGCCCTCCTCAACTCAGCCTCTCCTAGCCACCAATCACAGTGCCGTCCACATGGCAATGCCGTCTCGTGATTGGTTTTGGAAGGTTTGAGTAAGGACTATGCATACGGGCCTAAGACTCTCGGGGTGGCGAGTTTGCGTATTGTGTTGCATAGACTTGTGAGCGGTGCTGTAGGAGTGTAGGTAGTACTTCTCTCGCGTACTCATCACAGCTGACCTGGTAGTAACCCCCTCGATTACCTCCCCTCTCGCGCCAAACAGTCACGGCGACCAATCACGCGTTCTCTTAACAACCCAAACAGAACACTTGTCAAATAACATATGCCCACTTGTTGCATCGTTGTCGTTTTGTCGTGCGGTAGGGTGTAGGTCCTAGCGTGAGCGATGCAGGGACGAGGGTTCGAATCCCACATAGTGCATGGGTGTTTGCCATCCACGCCACAGTGGCTTGTACGGCGCTAGTGTTTACATGCAGGGACGAGGGTTCGAATCCCACATAGTGCATGGGTGTTTGCCATCCACGCCACAGTGGCTTGTACGGCGCTAGTGTTTACATGCAGGGACGAGGGTTCGAATCCCACATAGCGCATGCGTGTTTGCCATCCACGCCACAGTGGCTTGTACGGCGCTAGTGTTTACATGCAGGGACGAGGGTTCGAATCCCACATAGTGCATGCGTGTTTGCCATCCACGCCACAGTGGCTTGTACGGCGCTAGTGTTTACATGCAGGGACGAGGGTTCGAATCCCACATAACGCATGCGTGTTTGCCATCCACGCCACAGTGGCTTGTACGGCGCTAGTGTTTACATGCAGGGACGAGGGTTCGAATCCCACATAGCGCATGGGTGTTTGCCATCCACGCCACAGTGGCTTGTACGGCGCTAGTGTTTACATGCAGGGACGAGGGTTCGAATCCCACATAGCGCATGCGTGTTTGCCATCCACGCCACAGTGGCTTGTACGGCGCTAGTGTTTACATGCAGGGACGAGGGTTCGAATCCCACATAGCGCATGCGTGTTTGCCATCCACGCCACAGTGGCTTGTACGGCGCTAGTGTTTACATGCAGGGACGTAGGTTCGAATCCCACATAGCGCATGGGTGTTTGCCATCCACGCCACAGTGGCTTGTACGGCGCTAGTGTTTACATGCAGGGACGAGGGTTCATCCCACATAGTGCATGGGTGTTTGCCATCCACGCCACAGTGGCTTGTACGGCGCTAGTGTTTACATGCAGGGACGAGGGTTCGAATCCCACATAGCGCATGCGTGTTTGCCATCCACGCCACAGTGGCTTGTACGGCGCTAGTGTTTACATGCAGGGACGAGGGTTCATCCCACATAACGCATGTGTTTGCCATCTACGCCACAGTGGCTTGTACGGCGCTAGTGTTTACATGCAGGGACGAGGGTTCGAATCCCACATAGCGCATGGGTGTTTGCCATCCACGCCACAGTGGCTTGTACGGCGCTAGTGTTTACATGCAGGGACGAGGGTTCGAATCCCACATAGTGCATGGGTGTTGGCCATCCACGCCACAGTGGCTTGTACGGCGCTAGTATTTACATGCAGGGACGAGGGTTCATCCCACATAGTGCATGGGTGTTTGCCATCTACGCCACAGTGGCTTGTACGGCGCTAGTGTTTACATGCAGGGACGAGGGTTCGAATCCCACATAGCGCATGCGTGTTTGCCATCCACGCCACAGTGGCTTGTACGGCGCTAGTGTTTACATGCAGGGACGAGGGTTCGAATCCCACATAGCGCATGGGTGTTTGCCATCCACGCCACAGTGGCTTGTACGGCGCTAGTGTTTACATGCAGGGACGTAGGTTCGAATCCCACATAGCGCATGCGTGTTTGCCATCCACGCCACAGTGGCTTGTACGGCGCTAGTGTTTACATGCAGGGACGTAGGTTCGAATCCCACATAGTGCATGGGTGTTGGCCATCCACGCCACAGTGGCTTGTACGGCGCTAGTATTTACATGCAGGGACGAGGGTTCATCCCACATAGTGCATGGGTGTTTGCCATCCACGCCACAGTGGCTTGTCGGCGCTAGTGTTTACATGCAGGGACGAGGGTTCGAATCCCACATAGCGCATGGGTGTTTGCCATCCACGCCACAGTGGCTTGTACGGCGCTAGTGTTTACATGCAGGGACGAGGGTTCGAATCCCACATAGCGCATGGGTGTTTGCCATCCACGCCACAGTGGCTTGTACGGCGCTAGTGTTTACATGCAGGGACGAGGGTTCGAATCCCACATAACGCATGGGTGTTTGCCATCCACGCCACAGTGGCTTGTACGGCGCTAGTGTTTACATGCAGCGACGTAGGTTCGAATCCCACATAGCGCATGCGTGTTTGCCATCCACGCCACAGTGGCTTGTACGGCGCTAGTGTTTACATGCAGGGACGTAGGTTCGAATCCCACATAGCGCATGCGTGTTTATAATATTGTCCTTCATCTAACACCCTCATCGTCTCTAATAGCATGATACGACAGCAGAGCCGTAATGCAGCAAGCATCATCATCATCACATTTACAATCCACATAATTGTTTGCATCAGTGGCGTAGCCAGGAATATAATTCGGAGGGATTTGGGAATTATCATGAGACAAATACAGTTTGTAAAGCGGTTCCACCACAGATGCAATTAGATGGAGGGGAAGGGGAAGAGGGAGGGGGGGGGGTCCACCACAACAACTGTGAGGAGCTGACGGGACTGGCAACGAAAATAAGCACACTTTAGATGATGATGTATGAATGTGTATTTTCTTAACATAACTTATTAATTACTTGACTGAATAGGTACTGAACTAAAGCTTGCACTTATAGGTTCCTCTTACAAAACTTACTAACTGAACTGATCTAAAACAAAAACCTACCGCCAGACAATCACCTTGACCTCCTCAGCTCACCGCCTTCTTGATAGGCGTACTTGTACTTGTCATTTAATAATTAGGTAAACAATAATCTGAATACTATAAATATGCTAAATAAATAAAGATGAAACTAAAGTAATGTTCATGTATGGTTATTTATAACACTCGGCCATCCTGTTGTTAATTGGCCGCAATTAACCGGTGGTAACGTGAAATGTTATCGTCTTACACAAAGTATTTGAAATAGTCTGGTTTTTTAGTCATCCGTTGTGGTCGTCGTGATGGCAGGTCTTCTGATGAGTCAGTACTGCGAACAGAGCGAGCGTCCAATTTGTCAGGCATATCATTGTCGCTGCTGTCACTGCTGTTATCATCGTCGTCTAAGTTGACACATTTCCACGGTTTCAGTTGGGATACGTGGGCTGACGTTGAGTAAAAGCGTCCAGATTCGGAATCGTCGAGCTGGCTCACACGATACGTGTCGGATGGTAGAACCTCGACAACAACTAAAGGTCCGCGAAACTTTGGATGAGTTTGTCGGGGCTCCACAACTAACCGGTGCTTTTTTCATAAATACAATCTCGCCTACGTCATAGGTTAAGCCTATGTAACGTTTTTTGTCATGCGCCACTTTCATCTTCCGTTGCGCTTGTTCAATGTTGTCTCGGGCAGTCGCTTGTAGTTCCTCCGGGCGCGTCCAAGTGTCGCTGCTGGAAGTCGCTGCTATTTGATGTAACACACCGTCATAAAATCTAGGTTTATAACCATGGAGGAGTTCGAATGGGGTTTTACCTGTTGTTTTCGAAACCGCACAATTCAAGTCTCTTTCGCATCGTTTCACATGTTTGTCCCAGTCGCGATGATTTTCACTCTCAACGGCAATCGATAGAACTGGTAACAGGGTTCTATTGACGCGCTCGACCTGACCATTTGCACGAGGATGCTTGGTGCTGTTCAAGGTATGATGAATTCCTTTCGACAAACAAAAGTCAGAAAAACGTTTCGACGTGAAACAAGAACCTCGATCAGAAATTATTTTATCGGGTAGGCCTTTATCCAAGATAAAGTCATCAAGACACTTTAATACATTATTCGTAGACGTGTCTTTGACAGGGTATAGCTTCACGAACTTAGTCAAGTTGTCTATCAATACCAAGATTTCTTGATTGCATTTCGAACTACGAACAAAGGGTCCTAAATGGTCAATGTTGATGACAGAAAACGGTCGTTCACCAGCTGGGATAGGGTGCAAAAATCCTGGTTCTTTCCCACTGCGTGCTTTGTACAGTAAACAGTCTAAACACATCTTTATGTGCTGCTGTACATACCGGCGCATACCAGGAAACCAGTATGTCTCCGTGATTTTTGCTATCACACGGTCAAGAGAAAAATGACCCATCAAGTCATGGAACTTGACGACTAAGCTCTTCCGCATCGATTTCGGAAGGACGTAAAGCAGACACTCTTTACCATTTTGAATTACAGTTTTAAATAATCGTCCATCATCTAAGGAGTAACCTGATGTCATCTGATTTTCATGCTGGGTCCTTTCATCTTGGGGTTTCTGCAGAATGAGGATGATTTGCTTGAGATAGTCATCACTTCTTTGAAACAAGAGGACTTGGTCAGACAGGGTCATGGAAACAAGGACATCAAGGCGGTTATCGAGTACCGAATCCATAATGTCGTTTCCTGCATCTTCTACTGGAGCACGACTCATCGCATCAACATGGCTCATACGTGTGCCAGGGCGATGGCGTATGTCCGTAATACTATATTCTTGGATTAGATTATACCAACGCGCTATTTGTGGATTCATTGTCCGCTTAGCGTTCAGGTATATGAAAGTTTGACAGTCGGTAACTACTGTGAAGGCAATGTCAAGAAGGAACTGACGTAATCGATCAATAGTCCATATGATGGCTAGTAGTTCTAGCTTGCTTGAATGGTACAATCGTTCTGCTGGTGATGTCCTACGGCTCACACAATAAACCAAGCAGAGTTGACCTTGGTCATTTTCCTGTAACAGCATACCAGCAATGCCATTTGCACTTGCGTCTGTGTGGACTTCTGTCCGTGCCGCTGGGTTGTATAACTGCAGACAGGGCTTTGATACAAGGGCTTGTTGGATATCACGGAAGGATTTTTCTTGTTCGGTGTCCCATTGAAATTGTACAGTTTGCTTTGTCAGACGTGTCAAGGGTTCCGCACGTTCAGCAAAGTTCTTAATGAACCGTCGGAAAAAGGAAGCCAAACCCAAATAACGGCGTACTTCATGGGCATCCTTCGGAGTGGGGTATTCCTCTATGGCTCTAATCTTTTGTTGTCCTGGAAAAAGCTGACCTTCAGATATCTGGAACCCGAGAAAATTTACTTTGCTCTTGCCAAATTCGCATTTACGCAGTTTTAACGTTAAGTTAGCCATCTTGAGGGCTTGAAGGACTAATGTCAACTTTTCGAGCATCTCCTCCCAAGTCTTAGAAACAATCAAAATATCGTCCAAATAACACATCGCAACAGTATTTCGCAGTGATCCAAGGACTCGAGACATCAAACGGGTGAATGTTGCAGGACCATTTGCAAGCCCGAATATGAGCCTCTCAAACTGTCCTGTAGTGTCCGGTGTGATGAATGCAGTTTTCGCTTTGGCGTCTTCAGAAAGGGGCACCTGAAGATAGCCATGTGCCAAGTCGAGTACAGTGAAGAATTTCGCTCCAGATAGCTGTTCCAGTTGATCATCTATGCTCGGAAGTGGGTACGGTTCTTTCACGGTCTGTGCATTCAGGCGGCGGTAGTCGACGACAAGACGTTGTTCGCCTGATTTCTTCTTTACCAAGAGCACTGGGCTGGCATATGGTGACGTAGTGTCCGTAACAAGTCCATGTTGTTTCCACTCGGAGACGATCTTATCAATTTCCAAACGTTCTTGCTTGCTGGCTCGATATGGTTTAGATGCGACTGGTTTGCTGCCTTCTGTTTCTTCGATGTCCATCGTTAAGAGATGCGTACATCCAAGTTCATCAAGTGATTGCGCAAAACAGCAACGGTATTCGTTGAGAAGCTGTTCGAGCTGATGTTTTTGTTCTGGCGTGATGGCGGGTCCTGTAATGATATCATCACTACTGATAGGCAAGGGATCAGGATTCTTATCGGTGATCAGTTGATGGGTGCTCAGTTGATCAGTCAGGTGCGCAGTGTACAGATTGACTTCTTCTGCACGACCTAAACTGGAGCCTGCGGCGAGAGTGCATGACTCAGGTCCGTGATTAACAATAGGAATCACAACACTATTGTCATGGATTTCGAGCAACATATCATGTTTTGACGATTGTGGTAGTAAAAGTAGACCACTTGGAAGGTCACATGTAGTTCGAACATAATTGATCGAGTTCGACTGTAATATCGTGTCCTGCTCCACTGATAACTTAAGTTTTTCGGATGTATTAGTCACTTGAAGGCCTCTGAACGGATCTGTGGTGCGGTATCCAAAGTGAAGTGAATCATCCAGTCTGATGTAGGCAATATGTGGAAGTTCAGTCCAGGTACGGCCCACGAGAAGATCAAGTGGTTGTGCCTTGTCGGGGACAATAAAGGCAGACACACTTGCGGATACAGTATCTATGCCGATCGTGACAGTGGATTTACCAAGCACAGTGGTAGCGGCTTGTGCGGTATCACCAAAACCATACAGGGTGTCTTCGGCTGATTGTACTGAAAGCTGACACTTGATTGCGGCAGAAGCTCTAATGGTGCAACAAGCACTGCCAGGGTCAATTAATGCTTGCACTGTGGTGTCATTGAGCTTAGCATTTAAAACAAATTTATTTACAGTATTAGCCGGAGTTGCATGAGAAACAAAATATTGTCTATTGGCTTGAGGGACAGACGCACGATCGTTTGATTGAGGCACAGGTGCTACTTGATTCGGGCAATGTCTTTGCGTATGGTCTGTACTATGGCATTTTAAGCAAAGTAGCTTTCGCGGAGGTTGCGTACAGTCACGTCCAATGTGCCCGTATTTGCAACAGTTATAACACAACCTGTCCCCACTATCATTTACCAACGGTTGTCTGGTCTCGTGCTTAAAAGAACTTACGTGTGACTGGACATGTGACGTGTTCGATACTGGAGATCTACTTGCGGGGCTGTTGGTACTGATAGATTGTGGAGTAGCGATCGTTTGACTGACCGAAGAGCGTGGTTGGAAGTCTCGTTTCCTGTCATCGGTCTGTCGCATAGAGTTAATACGGCTGGCGCGCTCGCGATCGACCTCTTCAAAATCTCGGATGTCGCGTAACAAGGAGTCAAGATCGTGATGGTAACGGGACAGAAGCATGGAGGTTAGGGAACGGGAGAACATACCAATACAAATTTGTTTCTTGGTATCTTCAAATGACAATGATAGATCCTTACATAAACGGACTTTTTCGTGGAAGTATAAACTGGTGTTTTCGGTTCGGCCCTGAACCCGTGTGGACATCTTTTTCCATAGCTCAGGCAAACTGATGGAGCCGACGAATGTGTTGCGAAATCTATACTTAAATAACGCGAGAGAAGTAATTTCGTCCCTGTTGGCGCAGTACCAATGGTGAGCAGCCCCCACCAGATGTGTCCTCGCTGCTTCTAAAGTGAATGCTTCCGGCCACTGGTGAAGCATGGATACACTCTCTAGCGAGTGTAACCAGTCTAGTGCCTGGTTACTAGATCCTTCTCCTGTGAACTTGGGAATGTTGCGAGCGAGATCGGGCATTACATGATATGAATTAGGTTTTTCAGGTGGTACCATATTTCGAGATTCAAGAATTGACATCAACATTTGGTCACGCTGCTGGTTTTGCTCTAAAATAAATTTCATGAAATCACGAACGTTAAAGCTCTCTTCCGGGCCTTGTGAAACTGGTGGGCTAATTCCAGCAGGTACTTCGGGCGTATGTCCAGAGACAGATGGTGTTACTGGTTGGTTCATGTCTGTAGTTACTGGTAGTACCTCGGATTGTTGACTACTGACAGCTGACAAGAGGTTTAAATTATTTAAATTGATCATATCATTTGAGTTTCCCGCTTCACTCATCTTACGATCGATGTCGATATCAAGGCAGAAATCGATTGTTAGTATTCCGTCAACACGTCTAGCAGGCTGTGGTGCTTGGCTCCGCTCACGAGGCAAGAAGCAGTCCGTACATCGGCTAGGAACACAATTTGCGCGTCTTTTTTTTCCTACGAAAACATGGCGGCTAACAATGAAATGAATTACATTTTCGACTGATATTTATTACTCGGAGTACGGACGGTTCAAAAACGTTTTTAAATGCACAAAAAAAATTTTTTGTCCGGAATATCGCAACGTACAATAAATGTAGCTTGTTATAACTTTCTCTTTTACGAAATCAACACGCACAACACGTGGTAGCTTACCGTTTTCAAGGCTGATATTATGATGGTCGGACGATGGGCTGGTGCTAAATATTCTTATTACCACTTCTGAAATGTGAGGAGCTGACGGGACTGGCGACGAAAATAAGCACACTTTAGATGATGATGTATGAATGTGTATTTTCTTAACATAACTTATTAATTACTTACTGAATAGGTACTGAACTAAAGCTTGCACTTATAGGTTCCTCTTACAAAACTTACTAACTGAACTGATCTAAAACAAAAACCTACCGCCAGACAATCACCTTGACCTCCTCAGCTCACCGCCTTCTTGATAGGCGTACTTGTACTTGTCATTTAATAATTAGGTAAACAATAATCTGAATACTATAAATATGCTAAATTAAGGGGACCCGGTACCTCCTATGGTGCCAATGTTAAATTGTAGGACTTTGCTTGCCTTTTTCTCATAAAGTATTCAACCTATCAGTATGAATTTTTAAATTCAGGTTAACTGTAGTGTTGTTCATACTTTAACATGAGCTTTTTTGGAAATTCAAAATATAAGTACCATTTTCATTACTTTTCAAAGTTTACTATTTTCTGATACCTTTTTCATACATATTAAAATTATAAAACTCTCATTTTTCAAAAATTTCAAAATTCCCCATGTTAAAGTGAGAACACAATACTGATACACATGTCAAACAAATTTCACAACCATCAGACACATAGTGGTTGAGAAAAAGTCACTTTTGTATACAAAAATGTACTTTTGAGATAATCGCTGTTAAAGTTTGGATCCGGTCAACATATTTCATTTCTATGACTTTGAGTGCCGTTTTCTCAGGACGTTTTTAACCTACAACACTGAAATTTTAAACTCAGGTTCATTTACTGTAGGCCTAGACCTAGGCCTAGGTGTAACATATTCACTTTCTTCAATAGCAGTAGTTTGAGTAGGCATGATAGTACTAGGCCTAGTACTAGGCCTAGGCCTAGAGGTAGGGGAAGTTCTGGGACTTGCAAGCCTAGGCCTAGAAGTTGAGGTTACACTGCCATTTCCATCCACATTAGCATTAATTATAACCTTCGCATTGGTTTTAAACAGTCCTTTACGCTTCTTGAACACTTTTTATACGGATTTACTCATATTCACTCGCAAGAAACACTTTCACAGTCAGAGAACCTAGACTTCAAGCGAATAAAATGTCAAACAAACAAGTGCACCGCCTACGAACTCGTTCTTCTTCTTACTGAATATCGATAAAGATGACCAACCTATGAATGTAAAATACTAGCTAAAATAGCGCGCTGTTTTTAAATACATTGAAGAGAGTTAATAAAGCATACGAGGACTGCCATTGCTATACTAATATACCAAAGTAAACCGCGCACGGCCGTGTTTAATAATTAATTGCCGTACTTCCTCTGATTCGATTATTAAATATGTTATATCATTACAATCAGAAAGTACACTAGTATCAAAAATCAAGTGTTACAAAAAAAACGTGAATTTTGAGATCTTGTACGGCCGGGTCCCCTTAATAAAGATGAAACTAAAGTAATGTTCATGTATGGTTATTTATAACACAACACAGCACACAATCATGTTTTGATATGAGGAGTCCATGTTATCTATGAAACTGAATTGATTTCACCAGCTTCTATAATTTGTACTTTGTTTTATTGCACCATATATTTGTAAGCAAGGACCAAGTACCATTATTTACTTAACCAGTGCATGATATATTATATAAATGATTAGGTTTATGGATTTTGTATTTACTGTACCTTTGGACTACCCCTGAAGCTGGGATTTTGGATGAGTAGCCAAGCTATAGTTGCCAGCTAGACGCTAGTACAGTAAGAATTATAAGATTATACATCTTAATAAAACCTAGAAACGGTGGAATCAAAACGAATACAATCCCGCAATTATAAGTGAAACATTCTTGTTTGCAGGCGACTTCGACAACGTGCATTCCAATCATGCAGTCCAATCCAAGCAATTCATATTGGAGATCGATACATCTTAACAAGACAACAACCAGCACAGAACCCATCTCTTCTTGAAGAAGTGCGTATTCAAATGAAGGGGGGTTTCACTACGAGAACGACTGCGAGAACTACTACGAGAACTACTACGACAATGAATACGAGAACGTCTGCGAGAACGTCGAGAATCTACGCCACTGGACGCAGATAAGAAACACAGTGGAAACACAACTCATCGGTTTGAGCGCATGCTATTCGGTGTGACCGTCTTATACAATGTACCGGCAGGTTGTTTCGAGCTTTAGCTGGGTAGAATGCTCTTGCCAAAAACTCTCCCCCCCCTAGGTAGGTTCATCTAGCGGTATTGAGCATTCACCCATTGTTGAGTGTGGTATATGTTATTGTTGTTGTTGTTGTTGTTGTTGCCGTTGTTGCTGTTGTTGTTGTTGTTGTTTCCTAGTGACACTGCTGGTATCATTGTATAAGTAGGTCACACGTGTGTCAATAGTAACTAAACATGGTCTGCTGACATTTTGCAAGTATAAGCTTCCAGAACTTCCAGTCTCATTGTACGGACTTCCTACGCAGTGACCCCAGCCACTTGGTACAACTGACGAAACCCCCGCTAGGGGATGTACGGACCTTGGCTATCTCCAATAGCGACCGTGATTGAATTCGAACATCTGCTGCTCCGCCCGGCATCCCTTCTTCTCGTTCTCTAGGAACTACTCCAGCTGTAGAGGCGTCCGTGCTTGAATTCGAACATCTGCTGCTCCGCCCGGTATCGCTTCTTCTCGTTCTCTAGGGACTACTCCAGCTGTCTGGCGTCCGTGCTTGAATTTAAACATCTGCTGCTCCGCCCGGTATCACTTCTTCTCGTTCTCTAGGAACTACTCCAGCTGTCTGGCGTCCGTGTTTGAATTCAAACATCTGCTGCTCCACCCGGTATCGCTTCTTCTCGTTCTCTAGGAACTACTCCAGCTGTCTGGCGTCCGTGCTTGAATTTAAACATCTGCTGCTCCGCCCGGTATCACTTCTTCTCGTTCTCTAGGAACTACTCCAGCTGTCTGGCGTCCGTGCTTGAATTCAAACATCTGCTGCTCCGCCCGGCATCGCTTCTTCTCGTTCTCTAGGAACTACTCCAGCTGTCTGGCGTCCGTGCTTAAAATCAAACATCTGCTGCTCCGCCCGGCATCGCTTCTTCTCGTTCTCTAGGAACTACTCCAGCTGTCTGGCGTCCGTGCTTAAAATCAAACATCTGCTGCTCCGCCCGGCATCGCTTCTTCTCGTTCTCTAGGAACTACTCCAGCTGTCTGGCGTCCGTGCTTGAATTGAAACCTCTGCTGCTCCGCCCGGCATCGCTTCTTCTCGTTCTCTAGGAACTACTCCAGCTGTCTGGCATCCGTGCTTGAATTCAAACATCTGCTGCTCCGCCCGGCATCACTTCTTCTCGTTCTCTAGGAACTACTCAAGCTGTCTGGCGTCCGTGCTTGAATTCAAACATCTGCTGCTCCGACCGGCATCGCTTCTTCTCGTTCTCTAGGAACTACTCCTGGCGTCCGTGCTTGAATTCAAACATCTGCTGCTCCGCCCGGCATCGCTTCTTCTCGTTCTCTAGGAACTACTCCAGCTGTCTGGCGTCCGTGCTTAAAATCAAACATCTGCTGCTCCGCCCAGTATCACTTCTTCTCGTTCTCTAGGAACAACTCCAGCTGTCTGGCGTCCGTGCTTAAAATCAAAAATCTGCTGCTCCGCCCAGTATCACTTCTTCTCGTTCTCTAGGAACAACTCCAGCTGTCTGGCGTCCGTGCTTGAATTCAAACATCTGCTGCTCCGCCCGGTATCGCTTCTTCTCGTTCTCTAGGAACTACTCCAGCTGTCTGGCGTCCGTGCTTGAATTCAAACAACTGCTGCTCCGCCCAGTATCGCTTCTCGTTCTCTAAGAACTACTCCAGCTGTCTGGCATCCGTGCTTGAATTCGAATATGTGCTGCTCCGTCCGGAATCGCTTCTTCTCGTTCTCTAGGAACTACTCGGCTGTCTGGCGTCCGTGTCTCCTCTGGGTCTTGGACTGCCATTATAGATATTAGTATAAGCTACTTGCTGTTGTGTGGTATCCGGTAAACATCCATGCGCAGTATAGTAAAGTAAAGTCTAAGTTATGGCGCAACATAGTCTAGGTGGACTGCTATTATAGATATTAGTATTAGCTACTTGCTGTTGTGTGGTATCCGGTCAAGATCCATGCCCAGTATAGTAGAGTAAAGTCTAAGTTATGGCGCACCATAGTCTAGGTGGACTGCCATTATAGTTATAAGTGTTAGCTACTTGCTGTTGTGTGGTATCCGGTCAAGATCCATGCGCAGTATAGTAGAGTATAGTTTTAGTTATGGCGCAACATAGTCTAGGTGGACTGCCATTATAGTTATAAGTGTTAGCTACATGCTGTTGTGTGGTATCCGGTCAAGATCTATGCGCAGTTTAGTTTAAATATTAGAAACTACTGTTGGTTGCTTCCAAGATATCTGGATGAAGACTCATGCAAGATACTATGAAGATGTTAGCTACTTGCTGTTGTGTGGTATCTGGTCAAGATCCATGCGCAGTATAGTAGAGTATAGTCTTAGTTATGGCGCAACATAGTCTAGGTGGACTGCCATTATAGATATAAGTATTAGCTACTTGCTATTGTGTGGTATCCGGTCAAGATCCATGCGCAGTATAGTAGAGTATAGTCTAAGTTATGGCGCAACATAGTCTAGGTGGACTGCCACTATATATATTAGTATGAGCTACTTGCTGTTGTGTGGTATCTAATCAAGATCCATGCGCAGTATAGTATAAATATTAGAAACTACTGTTAGTTGCTTTCAAGATATCTGGATGAAGACTCATGCAAACTACAATGAAAATGAAGATGTAAGTTAGCTACTTGCTGTTGTGTGGTATCCGGTCAAGATTCATGCGCAGTATAGAAGAGTATAGTCTAAGTTATGGCGCAACATAGTCTAGGTGGACTGCCATTATAGTTATGTGTTAGCTACTTGCTGTTGTGTGGTATCCGGTCAAGATCCATGCGCTGTATAGAAAAGTATAGTCTAAGTTATGGCGCAACATAGTCTAGGTGGACTGCCATTATAGATATTAGTATTAGCTACTTGCTGTTTTGTGGTATCCGGTCAAGATCTATGCGCTTTATAGTAGAGTAAAGTCTCAGTTATGGCGCAACATAGTCTAGGTGGACTGCCATTATAGATATTAGTATTAGCTACTTGCTGTTGTGTGGTATCCGGTCAAGATCTATGCGCATTATAGTAGAGTATAGTCTAAGTTATGGCGCAACATAGTCTAGGTGGACTGCCATTATAGTTATAAGTGTTAGCTACTTGCTGTTGTGTGGTATCCGGTCAAGATCCATGCGCAGTATAGAAAAGTATAGTCTTAGTTATGGCGCAACATAATCTAGGTGGACTGCCATTATATATATTAGTATTAGCTACTTGCTGTTGTGTGGTATCCGGTCAAGATCCATGCGCAGTATAGTAGAGTATAGTCTAAGTTATGGCGCAACATAGTCTAGGTGGACTGCCATTATATTTATTAGTATTAGCTACTTGCTGTTGTGTGGTATCCGGTCAAAATCCATGCGCAGTATAGTAGAGTATAGTCTTAGTTATGGCGCAACATAGTCTAGGTGGACTGCCATTATAGTTATAAACGTAAGCCACTTGCTGTTGTGTGGTATCCGGTCAAGATCCATGCGCAGAATAGTATAATCATAAGAAACTACTGTTAGTTGCTTCCAAGATACCTTGACAAAGACTCATGCAAGTTACTATGAAGATAAAGATGTTAGCTACTTGCTGTTGTGTGGTATCCGGTCAGGATCCATGCGCAGTATAGTAGAGTTTATTCTAAGGTATGGCGCAACATAGTCTAGGTGGACTGCCATTATAGATAATAGTATTAGCAACCTGCTGTTGTGTGGTATCCGGTCAAGATCAATGCTAAGTATAGTAGAGTATAGTTTAAATTGTTGCGCAACATAGTCTAGGTGGACTGCCATTATAGATATTAGTATTAGCAACTTGCTGTTGTGTGGTATCCGGTCAAGATCCATGCTTAGTATAGTAGAGTATAGTTTAAGTTGTTGCGCAACATAGTCTCGGTGGACTGCCAATAAAGATATTAGAATTAGCTACTTGCTGTTGTGTAGTATCCGGTCAAGATCCTTGCGCATTATAGTATAAATAATAGAAACTACTGTTAGATGCTAACAAGCTATCTGGCCGAAGACTCAAGCAAGAAACAATAAAGATGAAGATGTTAGGTACTTGCTGTTGTGTGGTATCCGGTCAAGATCCATGCACAGTATAGTAGAGTATAGTCTCAGTTATGGCGCAACAAAGTCTAGGTGGACTGCCATTATAGATATAAGTATTAGCTACATGCTGTTGTGTGGTATCCGGTCAAGATCCATGCACAGTATAGTAGAGTATAGTCTCAGTTATGGCGCAACATAGTCTAGGTGGACTGCCATAATAGATATAAGTGTTAGCTACTTGCTGTTGTGTGGTATCCGGTCAAGATCCATGCACAGTATAGTAGAGTATAGTCTCAGTTATGGCGCAACATAGTCTAGGTGGACTGCCATTATAGATATAAGTGTTAGCTACTTGCTGTTGTGTGGTATCCGGTCAAGATCCATGCATAGTATAGTAGAGTATAGTCTCAGTTATGGCGCAACATAGTCTAGGTGGACTGCCATAATAGATATAAGTGTTAGCTACTTGCTGTTGTGTGGTATCCGGTCAAGATCCATGCACAGTATAGTAGAGTATAGTCTCAGTTATGGCGCAACATAGTCTAGGTGGACTGCCATTATAGATATAAGTGTTAGCTACTTGCTGTTGTGTGGTATCCGGTCAAGATCCATGCATAGTATAGTAGAGTATAGTCTCAGTTATCGCGCAACATAGTCTAGGTGGACTGCCATTATAGATATAAGTGTTAGCTACTTGCTGTTGTGTGGTATCCGGTCAAGATCCATGCACAGTATAGTAGAGTATAGTCTCAGTTATGGCGCAACATAGTCTAGGTGGACTGCCATTATAGATATAAGTATTAGCTACTTGCTGTTGTGTGGTATCCGGTCAAGATCCATGCTCAGTATAGTAGAGTATAGTCTAAGTTATGGCGCCACATAGTCTAAGTGGACTGCCATTATAGTTATAAGTGTTAGCTACTTGCTGTTGTGTGGTATCCGGTCAAGATCCATGCGCAGTATAGAAGAGTATAGTCTTAGTTATAGCGCAACTGAGTCTAGGTGGACTGCCATTATAGTTATAAGTGTTAGCTACTTGCTGTTGTGTGGTATCCGGTCAAGATCCATGCTCAGTATAGTATAAATTAGAAACTTCTATTAGTTGCTTTCAAGATATCTGGATGAAGACTCATGCAAGATACTTTGAAGATGAAGATGTTAGCTACTTGCTGTTGTGTGGTATCCGGTCAAGATCCATGCGCAGTATAGTAGAGTATAGTCTTAGTTATGGCGCAACATAGTCTAGGTGGACTGCCATTATAGTTATAAGTGTTAGCTACTTGCTGTTGTGTGGTATCCGGTCAAGATCCATGCGCAGTATAGTAGAGTATAGTCTTAGTTATGGCGCAACATAGTCTAGGTGGACTGCCATTATAGTTATAAGTGTTAGCTACTTGCTGTTGTGTGGTATCCGGTCAAGATCCATGCGCAGTATAGTATAAATATTAGAAACTACTATTAGTTGCTTTCAAGATATCTGGATGAAGACTCATGAGAGATACTTTGAAGATGAAGATGTTAGCTTCTTGCTGTTGTGTGGTATCCGGTCAAGATCCATGCGCAGTATAGAGTATAGTCTTAGTTATGGCGCAACATAGTCTAGGTGGACTGCCATTATAGATATAAGTGTTAGCTACTTGCTGTTGTGTGGTATCCGGTCAAGATCCATGCGCAGTATAGTATAAATATTAGAAACTACTATTAGTTGCTTTCAAGATATCTGGATGAAGACTTATGCAAGATACTTTGAAGATGAAGATGTTAGCTACTTGCTGTTGTGTGGTATCCGGTCAAGATCCATGCGCAGTATAGTAGAGTGTAGTCTTAGTTATGGCGCAACATAGTCTGGGTGGACTGCCATTATAGTTATAAGTGTTAGCTACTTGCTGTTGTATGGTATCCGGTCAAGATCTATGCGCAGTATAGTAGAGTATAGTCTTAGTTATGGCACAACATAGTCTAGGTGGACTGCCATTATAGTTATGTGTTAGCTTCTTGCTGTTGTGTGGTATCCGGTCAAGATCCATGTGCAGTATAGTAGAGTATAGTCTTAGTTATGGCGCAACATAGTCTAGGTGGACTGCCATTATAGTTATAAGTGTTAGCTACTTGCTGTTGTGTGGTATCCGGTCAAGATCCATGCGCAGTATAGTAGAGTATAGTCTTAGTTATGGCGCAACATAGTCTAGGTGGACTGCCATTATAGATATAAGTGTTAGCTACTTGCTGTTGTGTGGTATCCGGTCAAGATCCATGCGCAGTATAGTATAAATATTAGAAACTACTATTAGTTGCTTTCAAGATATCTGGATGAAGACTCATGCAAGATACTTTGAAGATGAAGATGTTAGCTACTTGCTGTTGTGTGGTATCCGGTCAAGATCCATGCGCAGTATAGTAGAGTATAGTCTTAGTTATGGCGCAACATAGTCTAGGTGGACTGCCATTATAGTTATGTGTTAGCTACTTGCTGTTGTGTGGTATCCGGTCAAGATCCATGTGCAGTATAGTAGAGTATAGTCTTAGTTATGGCACAACATAGTCTAGGTGGACTGCCATTATAGTTATGTGTTAGCTACTTGCTGTTGTGTGGTATCCGGTCAAGATCCATGTGCAGTATAGTAGAGTATAGTCTTAGTTATGGCGCAACATAGTCTAGGTGGACTGCCATTATAGTTATAAACGTAAGCCACTTGCTGTTGTGTGGTATCCGGTCAAGATCCATGCGCAGAATAGTATAATCATAAGAAACTACTGTTAGTTGCTTCCAAGATACCTTGACAAAGACTCATGCAAGTTACTATGAAGATAAAGATGTTAGCTACTTGCTGTTGTGTGGTATCCGGTCAGGATCCATGCGCAGTATAGTAGAGTTTATTCTAAGGTATGGCGCAACATAGTCTAGGTGGACTGCCATTATAGATAATAGTATTAGCAACCTGCTGTTGTGTGGTATCCGGTCAAGATCAATGCTAAGTATAGTAGAGTATAGTTTAAATTGTTGCGCAACATAGTCTAGGTGGACTGCCATTATAGATATTAGTATTAGCAACTTGCTGTTGTGTGGTATCCGGTCAAGATCCATGCTTAGTATAGTAGAGTATAGTTTAAGTTGTTGCGCAACATAGTCTCGGTGGACTGCCAATAAAGATATTAGAATTAGCTACTTGCTGTTGTGTAGTATCCGGTCAAGATCCTTGCGCATTATAGTATAAATAATAGAAACTACTGTTAGATGCTAACAAGCTATCTGGCCGAAGACTCAAGCAAGAAACAATAAAGATGAAGATGTTAGGTACTTGCTGTTGTGTGGTATCCGGTCAAGATCCATGCACAGTATAGTAGAGTATAGTCTCAGTTATGGCGCAACAAAGTCTAGGTGGACTGCCATTATAGATATAAGTATTAGCTACATGCTGTTGTGTGGTATCCGGTCAAGATCCATGCACAGTATAGTAGAGTATAGTCTCAGTTATGGCGCAACATAGTCTAGGTGGACTGCCATAATAGATATAAGTGTTAGCTACTTGCTGTTGTGTGGTATCCGGTCAAGATCCATGCACAGTATAGTAGAGTATAGTCTCAGTTATGGCGCAACATAGTCTAGGTGGACTGCCATTATAGATATAAGTGTTAGCTACTTGCTGTTGTGTGGTATCCGGTCAAGATCCATGCATAGTATAGTAGAGTATAGTCTCAGTTATGGCGCAACATAGTCTAGGTGGACTGCCATAATAGATATAAGTGTTAGCTACTTGCTGTTGTGTGGTATCCGGTCAAGATCCATGCACAGTATAGTAGAGTATAGTCTCAGTTATGGCGCAACATAGTCTAGGTGGACTGCCATTATAGATATAAGTGTTAGCTACTTGCTGTTGTGTGGTATCCGGTCAAGATCCATGCATAGTATAGTAGAGTATAGTCTCAGTTATCGCGCAACATAGTCTAGGTGGACTGCCATTATAGATATAAGTGTTAGCTACTTGCTGTTGTGTGGTATCCGGTCAAGATCCATGCACAGTATAGTAGAGTATAGTCTCAGTTATGGCGCAACATAGTCTAGGTGGACTGCCATTATAGATATAAGTATTAGCTACTTGCTGTTGTGTGGTATCCGGTCAAGATCCATGCTCAGTATAGTAGAGTATAGTCTAAGTTATGGCGCCACATAGTCTAAGTGGACTGCCATTATAGTTATAAGTGTTAGCTACTTGCTGTTGTGTGGTATCCGGTCAAGATCCATGCGCAGTATAGAAGAGTATAGTCTTAGTTATAGCGCAACTGAGTCTAGGTGGACTGCCATTATAGTTATAAGTGTTAGCTACTTGCTGTTGTGTGGTATCCGGTCAAGATCCATGCTCAGTATAGTATAAATTAGAAACTTCTATTAGTTGCTTTCAAGATATCTGGATGAAGACTCATGCAAGATACTTTGAAGATGAAGATGTTAGCTACTTGCTGTTGTGTGGTATCCGGTCAAGATCCATGCGCAGTATAGTAGAGTATAGTCTTAGTTATGGCGCAACATAGTCTAGGTGGACTGCCATTATAGTTATAAGTGTTAGCTACTTGCTGTTGTGTGGTATCCGGTCAAGATCCATGCGCAGTATAGTAGAGTATAGTCTTAGTTATGGCGCAACATAGTCTAGGTGGACTGCCATTATAGTTATAAGTGTTAGCTACTTGCTGTTGTGTGGTATCCGGTCAAGATCCATGCGCAGTATAGTATAAATATTAGAAACTACTATTAGTTGCTTTCAAGATATCTGGATGAAGACTCATGAGAGATACTTTGAAGATGAAGATGTTAGCTTCTTGCTGTTGTGTGGTATCCGGTCAAGATCCATGCGCAGTATAGAGTATAGTCTTAGTTATGGCGCAACATAGTCTAGGTGGACTGCCATTATAGATATAAGTGTTAGCTACTTGCTGTTGTGTGGTATCCGGTCAAGATCCATGCGCAGTATAGTATAAATATTAGAAACTACTATTAGTTGCTTTCAAGATATCTGGATGAAGACTCATGCAAGATACTTTGAAGATGAAGATGTTAGCTACTTGCTGTTGTGTGGTATCCGGTCAAGATCCATGCGCAGTATAGTAGAGTATAGTCTTAGTTATGGCGCAACATAGTCTGGGTGGACTGCCATTATAGTTATAAGTGTTAGCTACTTGCTGTTGTATGGTATCCGGTCAAGATCTATGCGCAGTATAGTAGAGTATAGTCTTAGTTATGGCACAACATAGTCTAGGTGGACTGCCATTATAGTTATGTGTTAGCTTCTTGCTGTTGTGTGGTATCCGGTCAAGATCCATGCACAGTATAGTAGAGTATAGTCTTAGTTATGGCGCAACATAGTCTAGGTGGACTGCCATTATAGTTATAAGTGTTAGCTACTTGCTGTTGTGTGGTATCCGGTCAAGGTTCCATGCACAGTATAGTAGAGTATAGTCTTAGTTATGGCGCAACATAGTCTAGGTGGACTGCCATTATAGTTATAAGTGTTAGCTACTTGCTGTTGTGTGGTATCCGGTAAACATCCATGCGCAGTATAGTAAAGTAAAGTCTAAGTTATGGCGCAACATAGTCTAGGTGGACTGCCATTATAGTTATGTGTTAGCTACTTGCTGTTGTGTGGTATCCGGTCAAGATCCATGTGCAGTATAGTAGAGTATAGTCTTAGTTATGGCGCAACATAGTCTAGGTGGACTGCCATTATAGTTATAAGTGTTAGCTACTTGCTGTTGTGTGGTATCCGGTCAAGATCCATGCGCAGTATAGTAGAGTATAGTCTTAGTTATGGCGCAACATAGTCTAGGTGGACTGCCATTATAGATATAAGTGTTAGCTACTTGCTGTTGTGTGGTATCCGGTCAAGATCCATGCGCAGTATAGTATAAATATTAGAAACTACTATTAGTTGCTTTCAAGATATCTGGATGAAGACTCATGCAAGATACTTTGAAGATGAAGATGTTAGCTACTTGCTGTTGTGTGGTATCCGGTCAAGATCCATGCGCAGTATAGTAGAGTATAGTCTTAGTTATGGCGCAACATAGTCTAGGTGGACTGCCATTATAGTTATGTGTTAGCTACTTGCTGTTGTGTGGTATCCGGTCAAGATCCATGCGCTGTATAGAAAAGTATAGTCTAAGTTATGGCGCAACATAGTCTAGGTGGACTGCCATTATAGATATTAGTATTAGCTACTTGCTGTTGTGTGGTATCCGGTCAAGATCTATGCGCATTATAGTAGAGTATAGTCTAAGTTATGGCGCAACATAGTCTAGGTGGACTGCCATTATAGTTATAAGTGTTAGCTACTTGCTGTTGTGTGGTATCCGGTCAAGATCCATGCGCAGTATAGAAAAGTATAGTCTTAGTTATGGCGCAACATAATCTAGGTGGACTGCTATTATATATATTAGTATTAGCTACTTGCTGTTGTGTGGTATCCGGTCAAGATCCATGCGCAGTATAGTAGAGTATAGTCTAAGTTATGGCGCAACATAGTCTAGGTGGACTGCCATTATATTTATTAGTATTAGCTACTTGCTGTTGTGTTGTATCCGGTCAAAATCCATGCGCAGTATAGTAGAGTATAGTCTTAGTTATGGCGCAACATAGTCTAGGTGGACTGCCATTATAGTTATAAACGTAAGCCACTTGCTGTTGTGTGGTATCCGGTCAAGATCCATGCGCAGAATAGTATAATCATAAGAAACTACTGTTAGTTGCTTCCAAGATACCTTGACAAAGACTCATGCAAGTTACTATGAAGATAAAGATGTTAGCTACTTGCTGTTGTGTGGTATCCGGTCAAGATCCATGCGCAGTATAGTAGAGTTTATTCTAAGGTATGGCGCAACATAGTCTAGGTGGACTGCCATTATAGATAATAGTATAAGCAACCTGCTGTTGTGTGGTATCCGGTCAAGATCAATGCTAAGTATAGTAGAGTATAGTTTAAATTGTTGCGCAACATAGTCTAGGTGGACTGCCATTATAGATATTAGTATTAGCAACTTGCTGTTGTGTGGTATCCGGTCAAGATCCATGCTTAGTATAGTAGAGTATAGTTTAAGTTGTTGCGCAACATAGTCTCGGTGGACTGCCAATAAAGATATTAGAATAAGCTACTTGCTGTTGTGTAGTATCCGGTCAAGATCCTTGCGCATTATAGTATAAATAATAGAAACTACTGTTAGATGCTATCAAGATATCTGGCCGAAGACTCAAGCAAGAAACAATAAAGATGAAGATGTTAGGTACTTGCTGTTGTGTGGTATCCGGTCAAGATCCATGCACAGTATAGTAGAGTATAGTCTCAGTTATGGCGCAACATAGTCTAGGTGGACTGCCATTATAGAGATAAGTATTAGCTACTTGCTGTTGTGTGGTATCCGGTCAAGATCCATGCACAGTATAGTAGAGTATAGTCTCAGTTATGGCGCAACATAGTCTAGGTGGACTGCCATAATAGATATAAGTGTTAGCTACTTGCTGTTGTGTGGTATCCGGTCAAGATCCATGCACAGTATAGTAGAGTATAGTCTCAGTTATGGCGCAACATAGTCTAGGTGTACTGCCATTATAGATATAAGTGTTAGCTACTTGCTGTTGTGTGGTATCCGGTCAAGATCCATGCACAGTATAGTAGAGTATAGTCTCAGTTATCGCGCAACATAGTCTAGGTGGACTGCCATTATAGATATAAGTGTTAGCTACTTGCTGTTGTGTGGTATCCGGTCAAGATCCATGCACAGTATAGTAGAGTATAGTCTCAGTTATGGCGCAACATAGTCTAGGTGGACTGCCATTATAGATATAAGTATTAGCTACTTGCTGTTGTGTGGTATCCGGTCAAGATCCATGCTCAGTATAGTAGAGTATAGTCTAAGTTATGGCGCCACATAGTCTAAGTGGACTGCCATTATAGTTATAAGTGTTAGCAACTTGCTGTTGTGTGGTATCCGGTCAAGATCCATGCGCAGTATAGTAGAGTATAGTCTTAGTTATGGCGCAACATAGTCTAGGTGGACTGCCATTATAGTTATAAGTGTTAGCTACTTGCTGTTGTGTGGTATCCGGTCAAGATTCATGCGCAGTATAGAAGAGTATAGTCTTAGTTATTGCGCAACTGAGTCTAGGTGGACTGCCATTATAGTTATAAGTGTTAGCTACTTGCTGTTGTGTGGTATCCGGTCAAGATCCATGCTCAGTATAGTATAAATTAGAAACTTCTATTAGTTGCTTTCAAGATATCTGGATGAAGACTCATGCAAGATACTTTGAAGATGAAGATGTTAGCTACTTGCTGTTGTGTGGTATCCGGTCAAGATCCATGCGCAGTATAGTAGAGTATAGTCTTAGTTATGGCGCAACATAGTCTAGGTGGACTGCCATTATAGTTATAAGTGTTAGCTACTTGCTGTTGTGTGGTATCCGGTCAAGATCCATGCGCAGTATAGTAGAGTATAGTCTTAGTTATGGCGCAACATAGTCTAGGTGGACTGCCATTATAGTTATAAGTGTTAGCTACTTGCTGTTGTGTGGTATCCGGTCAAGATCCATGCGCAGTATAGTATAAATATTAGAAACTACTATTAGTTGCTTTCAAGATATCTGGATGAAGACTCATGAGAGATACTTTGAAGATGAAGATGTTAGCTTCTTGCTGTTGTGTGGTATCCGGTCAAGATCCATGCGCAGTATAGTAGAGTATAGTCTTAGTTATGGCGCAACATAGTCTAGGTGGACTGCCATTATAGATATAAGTGTTAGCTACTTGCTGTTGTGTGGTATCCGGTCAAGATCCATGCGCAGTATAGTATAAATATTAGAAACTACTATTAGTTGCTTTCAAGATATCTGGATGAAGACTCATGCAAGATACTTTGAAGATGAAGATGTTAGCTACTTGCTGTTGTGTGGTATCCGGTCAAGATCCATGCGCAGTATAGTAGAGTATAGTCTTAGTTATGGCGCAACATAGTCTAGGTGGACTGCCATTATAGTTATAAGTGTTAGCTACTTGCTGTTGTATGGTATCCGGTCAAGATCTATGCGCAGTATAGTAGAGTATAGTCTAAGTTATGGCACAACATAGTCTAGGTGGACTGCCATTATAGTTATGTTTTAGCTTCTTGCTGTTGTGTGGTATCCGGTCAAGATCTATGCGCAGTATAGTAGAGTATATTCTAAGTTATGGCACAACATAGACTAGGTGGACTGCCATTATAGTTATGTGTTAGCTTCTTGCTGTTGTGTGGTATCCGGTCAAGATCTATGCGCAGTATAGTAGAGTATAGTCTTAGTTATGGCGCAACATAGTCTAGGTGGACTGCCATTATAGTTATAAGTGTTAGCTACTTGCTGTTGTATGGTATCCGGTCAAGATCTATGCGCAGTATAGTAGAGTATAGTCTAAGTTATGGCACAACATAGTCTAGGTGGACTGCCATTATAGTTATAAGTGTTAGCTACTTGCTGTTGTGTGGTATCCGGTCAAGATCCATGCGCAGTATAGTAGAGTATAGTCTTAGTTATGGCGCAACATAGTCTAGGTGGACTGCCATTATAGTTATAAGTGTTAGCTACTTGCTGTTGTGTGGTATCCGGTCAAGATCCATGCGCAGTATAGTAGAGTATAGTCTTAGTTATGGCGCAACATAGTCTAGGTGGACTGCCATTATAGTTATAAGTGTTAGCTACTTGCTGTTGTGTGGTATCCGGTCAAGATCCATGCGCAGTATAGTATAAATATTAGAAACTACTATTAGTTGCTTTCAAGATATCTGGATGAAGACTCATGAGAGATACTTTGAAGATGAAGATGTTAGCTACTTGCTGTTGTGTGGTATCCGGTCAAGATCCATGCGCAGTATAGTAGAGTATAGTCTTAGTTATGGCGCAACATAGTCTAGGTGGACTGCCATTATAGATATAAGTGTTAGCTACTTGCTGTTGTAAGGTATCCGGTCAAGATCCATGCGCAGTATAGTATAAATATTAGAAACTACTATTAGTTGCTTTCAAGATATCTGGATGAAGACTCATGCAAGATACTTTGAAGATGAAGATGTTAGCTACTTGCTGTTGTGTGGTATCCGGTCAAGATCCATGCGCAGTATAGTAGAGTATAGTCTTAGTTATGGCGCAACATAGTCTAGGTGGACTGCCATTATAGTTATAAGTGTTAGCTATTTGCTGTTGTATGGTATCCGGTCAAGATGTATGCGCAGTATAGTAGAGTATAGTCTATGTTATGGCACAACATAGTCTAGGTGGACTGCCATTATAGTTATGTGTTAGCTTCTTTCTATTGTGTGGTATCCGGTCAAGATCCATGTGCAGTATAGTAGAGTATAGTCTTAGTTATGGCGCAACATAGTCTAGGTGGACTGCCATTATAGTTATAAGTGTTAGCTACTTGCTGTTGTGTGGTATCCGGTCAAGATCCATGCGCAGTATAGTAGAGTATAGTCTTAGTTATGGCGCAACATAGTCTAGGTGGACTGCCATTATAGATATAAGTGTTAGCTACTTGCTGTTGTGTGGTATCCGGTCAAGATCCATGCGCAGTATAGTATAAATATTAGAAACTACTATTAGTTGCTTTCAAGATATCTGGATGAAGACTCATGCAAGATACTTTGAAGATGAAGATGTTAGCTACTTGCTGTTGTGTGGTATCCGGTCAAGATCCATGCGCAGTATAGTAGAGTATAGTCTTAGTTATGGCGCAACATAGTCTAGGTGGACTGCCATTATAGTTATGTGTTAGCTACTTGCTGTTGTGTGGTATCCGGTCAAGATCCATGTGCAGTATAGTAGAGTATAGTCTTAGTTATGGCGCAACATAGTCTAGGTGGACTGCCATTATAGATATAAGTGTTAGCTACTTGCTGTTGTGTGGTATCCGGTCAAGATCCAGGCGCAGTATAGTAGAGTATAGTCTTAGTTATGGCGCAACATAGTCTAAGTGGACTGCCATTATAGTTATAAGTGTTAGCTACTTGCTGTTGTGTGGTATCCGGTCAAGATCCATGCGCAGTATAGTAGAGTATAGTCTTAGTTATGGCGCAACATAGTCTAGGTGGACTGCTATTATAGTTATAAGTGTTAGCTACTTGCTGTTGTGTGGTATCCGGTCAAGATCCATGCGCAGTATAGTATAAATATTAGAAACAAATATTAGTTGCTTTGAAGATATCTGGATGAAGACTCATGCAAGATACTTTGAATATGAAGATGTTAGCTACTTGCTGTTGTGTGGTATCCGGTCAAGATCCATGCGCAGTATAGTAGAGTATAGTCTATGTTATGGCGCAACATAGTCTAGGTGGACTGCCATTATAGGTTTAAGTGTAAGCTACTTGCTGTTGTGTGGTATCCGGTACAGATCCATGCGCAGTATAGTATAAATATTAGAAACTACTATTAGTTGCTTTCAAGATATCTGGATGAAGACTCATGCAAGATACTTTGAAGATGAAGATGTTAGCTACTTGCTGTTGTGTGGTATCCGATCAAGATCCATGCGCAGTATAGTAGAGTATAGGTTTAGTTATGGCGCAACATAGTCTAGGTGGACTGCCATTATAGATATAAGTGTTAGCTACTTGCTGTTGTGTTGTATCCGGTCAAGATCCATGCGCAGTATAGTAGAGTATAGTCTCAGTTATGGCGCAACATAGTCTAGGTGGACTGCCACTATAGTTATAAGTGTTAGCTACTTGCTGTTGTGTGGTATCCGGTCAAGATCCGTGCTCAGTATAGTACAGTTAAGTCTTAGTTATGGCGCAACATAGTCTAGGTGGACTGCCACTATAGTTATAAGTGTTAGCAACTTGCTGTTGTGTGGTATCCGGTCAAGATCCATGCGCAGTATAGTAGAGTATAGTCTTAGTTATGGCGCAACATAGTCTAAGTGGACTGCCACTATAGTTATAAGTGTTAGCTCCTTGCTGTTGTGTGGTATCCGGTCAAGATCCATGCGCAGTATAGTATAAATATTAGAAACTACTATTAGTTGCTTTCAAGATATCTGGATGAAGACTCATGCAAGATACTTTGAAGATGAAGATGTTAGCTACTTGCTGTTGTGTGGTATCCGGTCATGATCCATGCACAGTCTTGTAGAGTATAGTCTTAGTTATGGCGCAACATAGTCTAGGTGGACTGCCATTATAGTTATAAGTGTTAGCTACTTGCTGTTGTGTGGTATCCGGTCAAGATCCATGCGCAGTATAGTAGAGTATAGTCTCAGTTATGGCGCAACATAGTCTAGGTGGACTGCCATTATAGTTATAAGTGTTAGCTACTTGCTGTTGTGTGGTATCCGGTCAAGATCCGTGCTCAGTATAGTACAGTATAGTCTTAGTGATGGCGCAACATAGTCTAGGTGGACTGCCACTATAGTTTAAAGTTTTAGCTCCTTGATGTTGTGTGGTATCCGGTCAAGATCCATGCGCAGTATAGTAGAGTATAGTCTTAGTTATGGCGCAACATAGTCTAGGTGGACTGCCATTATAGTTATAAGTGTTAGCTACTTGCTGTTGTGTGGTATCCGGTCAAGATCCATGCGCAGTATAGTAGAGTATAGTCTTAGTTATGGCGCAACATAGTCTAGGTGGACTGCCATTATAGATATAAGTGTTAGCTACTTGCTGTTGTGTGGTATCCGGTCAAGATCCATGCGCAGTATAGTATAAATATTAGAAACTACTATTAGTTGCTTTCAAGATATCTGGATGAAGACTCATGCAAGATACTTTGAAGATGAAGATGTTAGCTACTTGCTGTTGTGTGGTATCTGCTCAAGATCCATGCGCAGTATAGTAGAGTATAGTCTAAGTTATGGCGCAACATAGTCTAGGTGGACTGCCATTATAGATATAAGTATTAGCTACTTGCTATTGTGTGATATCCGGTCAAGATCCATGCGCAGTATAGTAGAGTTCTAAGTTATGGCGCAACATAGTCTAGGTGGACTGCCATTATATATATTAGTATGAGCTACTTGCTGTTGTGTGGTATCTAATCAAGATCCATGCGCAGTATAGTATAAATATTAGAAACTACTGTTAGTTGCTTTCAAGATATCTGGATGAAGACTCATGCAAACTACAATGAAAATGAAGATGTAAGTTAGCTACTTGCTGTTGTGTGGTATCCGGTCAAGATTCATGCGCAGTATAGAAGAGTATAGTCTAAGTTATGGCGCAACATAGTCTAGGTGGACTGCCATTATAGTTATGTGTTAGCTACTTGCTGTTGTGTGGTATCCGGTCAAGATCCATGCGCTGTATAGAAAAGTATAGTCTAAGTTATGGCGCAACATAGTCTAGGTGGACTGCCATTATAGATATTAGTATTAGCTACTTGCTGTTTTGTGGTATCCGGTCAAGATCTATGCGCATTATAGTAGAGTATAGTCTAAGTTATGGCGCAACATAGTCTAGGTGGACTGCCATTATAGTTTAAAGTTTTAGCTCCTTGATGTTGTGTGGTATCCGGTCAAGATCCATGCGCAGTATAGTAGAGTATAGTCTTAGTTATGGCGCAACATAGTCTAGGTGGACTGCCATTATAGTTATAAGTGTTAGCTACTTGCTGTTGTGTGGTATCCGGTCAAGATCCATGCGCAGTATAGTAGAGTATAGTCTAAGTTATGGCGCAACATAGTCTAGGTGGACTGCCATTATATTTATTAGTATTAGCTACTTGCTGTTGTGTTGTATCCGGTCAAAATCCATGCGCAGTATAGTAGAGTATAGTCTTAGTTATGGCGCAACATAGTCTAGGTGGACTGCCATTATAGTTATAAACGTAAGCCACTTGCTGTTGTGTGGTATCCGGTCAAGATCCATGCGCAGAATAGTATAATCATAAGAAACTACTGTTAGTTGCTTCCAAGATACCTTGACAAAGACTCATGCAAGTTACTATGAAGATAAAGATGTTAGCTACTTGCTGTTGTGTGGTATCCGGTCAAGATCCATGCGCAGTATAGTAGAGTTTATTCTAAGGTATGGCGCAACATAGTCTAGGTGGACTGCCATTATAGATAATAGTATAAGCAACCTGCTGTTGTGTGGTATCCGGTCAAGATCAATGCTAAGTATAGTAGAGTATAGTTTAAATTGTTGCGCAACATAGTCTAGGTGGACTGCCATTATAGATATTAGTATTAGCAACTTGCTGTTGTGTGGTATCCGGTCAAGATCCATGCTTAGTATAGTAGAGTATAGTTTAAGTTGTTGCGCAACATAGTCTCGGTGGACTGCCAATAAAGATATTAGAATAAGCTACTTGCTGTTGTGTAGTATCCGGTCAAGATCCTTGCGCATTATAGTATAAATAATAGAAACTACTGTTAGATGCTATCAAGATATCTGGCCGAAGACTCAAGCAAGAAACAATAAAGATGAAGATGTTAGGTACTTGCTGTTGTGTGGTATCCGGTCAAGATCCATGCACAGTATAGTAGAGTATAGTCTCAGTTATGGCGCAACATAGTCTAGGTGGACTGCCATTATAGAGATAAGTATTAGCTACTTGCTGTTGTGTGGTATCCGGTCAAGATCCATGCACAGTATAGTAGAGTATAGTCTCAGTTATGGCGCAACATAGTCTAGGTGGACTGCCATAATAGATATAAGTGTTAGCTACTTGCTGTTGTGTGGTATCCGGTCAAGATCCATGCACAGTATAGTAGAGTATAGTCTCAGTTATGGCGCAACATAGTCTAGGTGTACTGCCATTATAGATATAAGTGTTAGCTACTTGCTGTTGTGTGGTATCCGGTCAAGATCCATGCACAGTATAGTAGAGTATAGTCTCAGTTATCGCGCAACATAGTCTAGGTGGACTGCCATTATAGATATAAGTGTTAGCTACTTGCTGTTGTGTGGTATCCGGTCAAGATCCATGCACAGTATAGTAGAGTATAGTCTCAGTTATGGCGCAACATAGTCTAGGTGGACTGCCATTATAGATATAAGTATTAGCTACTTGCTGTTGTGTGGTATCCGGTCAAGATCCATGCTCAGTATAGTAGAGTATAGTCTAAGTTATGGCGCCACATAGTCTAAGTGGACTGCCATTATAGTTATAAGTATTAGCAACTTGCTGTTGTGTGGTATCCGGTCAAGATCCATGCGCAGTATAGTAGAGTATAGTCTTAGTTATGGCGCAACATAGTCTAGGTGGACTGCCATTATAGTTATAAGTGTTAGCTACTTGCTGTTGTGTGGTATCCGGTCAAGATTCATGCGCAGTATAGAAGAGTATAGTCTTAGTTATTGCGCAACTGAGTCTAGGTGGACTGCCATTATAGTTATAAGTGTTAGCTACTTGCTGTTGTGTGGTATCCGGTCAAGATCCATGCTCAGTATAGTATAAATTAGAAACTTCTATTAGTTGCTTTCAAGATATCTGGATGAAGACTCATGCAAGATACTTTGAAGATGAAGATGTTAGCTACTTGCTGTTGTGTGGTATCCGGTCAAGATCCATGCGCAGTATAGTAGAGTATAGTCTTAGTTATGGCGCAACATAGTCTAGGTGGACTGCCATTATAGTTATAAGTGTTAGCTACTTGCTGTTGTGTGGTATCCGGTCAAGATCCATGCGCAGTATAGTAGAGTATAGTCTTAGTTATGGCGCAACATAGTCTAGGTGGACTGCCATTATAGTTATAAGTGTTAGCTACTTGCTGTTGTGTGGTATCCGGTCAAGATCCATGCGCAGTATAGTATAAATATTAGAAACTACTATTAGTTGCTTTCAAGATATCTGGATGAAGACTCATGAGAGATACTTTGAAGATGAAGATGTTAGCTTCTTGCTGTTGTGTGGTATCCGGTCAAGATCCATGCGCAGTATAGTAGAGTATAGTCTTAGTTATGGCGCAACATAGTCTAGGTGGACTGCCATTATAGATATAAGTGTTAGCTACTTGCTGTTGTGTGGTATCCGGTCAAGATCCATGCGCAGTATAGTATAAATATTAGAAACTACTATTAGTTGCTTTCAAGATATCTGGATGAAGACTCATGCAAGATACTTTGAAGATGAAGATGTTAGCTACTTGCTGTTGTGTGGTATCCGGTCAAGATCCATGCGCAGTATAGTAGAGTATAGTCTTAGTTATGGCGCAACATAGTCTAGGTGGACTGCCATTATAGTTATAAGTGTTAGCTACTTGCTGTTGTATGGTATCCGGTCAAGATCTATGCGCAGTATAGTAGAGTATAGTCTAAGTTATGGCACAACATAGTCTAGGTGGACTGCCATTATAGTTATGTTTTAGCTTCTTGCTGTTGTGTGGTATCCGGTCAAGATCTATGCGCAGTATAGTAGAGTATATTCTAAGTTATGGCACAACATAGACTAGGTGGACTGCCATTATAGTTATGTGATAGCTTCTTGCTGTTGTGTGGTATCCGGTCAAGATCTATGCGCAGTATAGTAGAGTATAGTCTTAGTTATGGCGCAACATAGTCTAGGTGGACTGCCATTATAGTTATAAGTGTTAGCTACTTGCTGTTGTGTGGTATCCGGTCAAGATCCATGCGCAGTATAGTAGAGTATAGTCTTAGTTATGGCGCAACATAGTCTAGGTGGACTGCCATTATAGTTATAAGTGTTAGCTACTTGCTGTTGTGTGGTATCCGGTCAAGATCCATGCGCAGTATAGTAGAGTATAGTCTTAGTTATGGCGCAACATAGTCTAGGTGGACTGCCATTATAGTTATAAGTGTTAGCTACTTGCTGTTGTGTGGTATCCGGTCAAGATCCATGCGCAGTATAGTATAAATATTAGAAACTACTATTAGTTGCTTTCAAGATATCTGGATGAAGACTCATGAGAGATACTTTGAAGATGAAGATGTTAGCTACTTGCTGTTGTGTGGTATCCGGTCAAGATCCATGCGCAGTATAGTAGAGTATAGTCTTAGTTATGGCGCAACATAGTCTAGGTGGACTGCCATTATAGATATAAGTGTTAGCTACTTGCTGTTGTAAGGTATCCGGTCAAGATCCATGCGCAGTATAGTATAAATATTAGAAACTACTATTAGTTGCTTTCAAGATATCTGGATGAAGACTCATGCAAGATACTTTGAAGATGAAGATGTTAGCTACTTGCTGTTGTGTGGTATCCGGTCAAGATCCATGCGCAGTATAGTAGAGTATAGTCTTAGTTATGGCGCAACATAGTCTAGGTGGACTGCCATTATAGTTATAAGTGTTAGCTATTTGCTGTTGTATGGTATCCGGTCAAGATGTATGCGCAGTATAGTAGAGTATAGTCTATGTTATGGCACAACATAGTCTAGGTGGACTGCCATTATAGTTATGTGTTAGCTTCTTGCTATTGTGTGGTATCCGGTCAAGATCCATGTGCAGTATAGTAGAGTATAGTCTTAGTTATGGCGCAACATAGTCTAGGTGGACTGCCATTATAGTTATAAGTGTTAGCTACTTGCTGTTGTGTGGTATCCGGTCAAGATCCATGCGCAGTATAGTAGAGTATAGTCTTAGTTATGGCGCAACATAGTCTAGGTGGACTGCCATTATAGATATAAGTGTTAGCTACTTGCTGTTGTGTGGTATCCGGTCAAGATCCATGCGCAGTATAGTATAAATATTAGAAACTACTATTAGTTGCTTTCAAGATATCTGGATGAAGACTCATGCAAGATACTTTGAAGATGAAGATGTTAGCTACTTGCTGTTGTGTGGTATCCGGTCAAGATCCATGCGCAGTATAGTAGAGTATAGTCTTAGTTATGGCGCAACATAGTCTAGGTGGACTGCCATTATAGTTATGTGTTAGCTACTTGCTGTTGTGTGGTATCCGGTCAAGATCCATGTGCAGTATAGTAGAGTATAGTCTTAGTTATGGCGCAACATAGTCTAGGTGGACTGCCATTATAGATATAAGTGTTAGCTACTTGCTGTTGTGTGGTATCCGGTCAAGATCCAGGCGCAGTATAGTAGAGTATAGTCTTAGTTATGGCGCAACATAGTCTAAGTGGACTGCCATTATAGTTATAAGTGTTAGCTACTTGCTGTTGTGTGGTATCCGGTCAAGATCCATGCGCAGTATAGTAGAGTATAGTCTTAGTTATGGCGCAACATAGTCTAGGTGGACTGCTATTATAGTTATAAGTGTTAGCTACTTGCTGTTGTGTGGTATCCGGTCAAGATCCATGCGCAGTATAGTATAAATATTAGAAACAAATATTAGTTGCTTTGAAGATATCTGGATGAAGACTCATGCAAGATACTTTGAATATGAAGATGTTAGCTACTTGCTGTTGTGTGGTATCCGGTCAAGATCCATGCGCAGTATAGTAGAGTATAGTCTATGTTATGGCGCAACATAGTCTAGGTGGACTGCCATTATAGGTTTAAGTGTAAGCTACTTGCTGTTGTGTGGTATCCGGTACAGATCCATGCGCAGTATAGTATAAATATTAGAAACTACTATTAGTTGCTTTCAAGATATCTGGATGAAGACTCATGCAAGATACTTTGAAGATGAAGATGTTAGCTACTTGCTGTTGTGTGGTATCCGATCAAGATCCATGCGCAGTATAGTAGAGTATAGGTTTAGTTATGGCGCAACATAGTCTAGGTGGACTGCCATTATAGATATAAGTGTTAGCTACTTGCTGTTGTGTTGTATCCGGTCAAGATCCATGCGCAGTATAGTAGAGTATAGTCTCAGTTATGGCGCAACATAGTCTAGGTGGACTGCCACTATAGTTATAAGTGTTAGCTACTTGCTGTTGTGTGGTATCCGGTCAAGATCCGTGCTCAGTATAGTACAGTTAAGTCTTAGTTATGGCGCAACATAGTCTAGGTGGACTGCCACTATAGTTATAAGTGTTAGCAACTTGCTGTTGTGTGGTATCCGGTCAAGATCCATGCGCAGTATAGTAGAGTATAGTCTTAGTTATGGCGCAACATAGTCTAGGTGGACTGCCACTATAGTTATAAGTGTTAGCTCCTTGCTGTTGTGTGGTATCCGGTCAAGATCCATGCGCAGTATAGTATAAATATTAGAAACTACTATTAGTTGCTTTCAAGATATCTGGATGAAGACTCATGCAAGATACTTTGAAGATGAAGATGTTAGCTACTTGCTGTTGTGTGGTATCCGGTCATGATCCATGCACAGTCTTGTAGAGTATAGTCTTAGTTATGGCGCAACATAGTCTAGGTGGACTGCCATTATAGTTATAAGTGTTAGCTACTTGCTGTTGTGTGGTATCCGGTCAAGATCCATGCGCAGTATAGTAGAGTATAGTCTCAGTTATGGCGCAACATAGTCTAGGTGGACTGCCATTATAGTTATAAGTGTTAGCTACTTGCTGTTGTGTGGTATCCGGTCAAGATCCGTGCTCAGTATAGTACAGTATAGTCTTAGTGATGGCGCAACATAGTCTAGGTGGACTGCCACTATAGTTTAAAGTTTTAGCTCCTTGATGTTGTGTGGTATCCGGTCAAGATCCATGCGCAGTATAGTATAAATATTAGAAACTACTATTAGTTGCTTTCAAGATATCTGGATGAAGACTCATGCAAGATACTTTGAAGATGAAGATGTTAGCTACTTGCTGTTGTGTGGTATCCGGTCAAGATCCATGCGCAGTATAGTAGAGTGTAGTCTTAGTTATGGCGCAACATAGTCTAGGTGGACTGCCATTATAGTTATGTGTTAGCTACTTGCTGTTGTGTGGTATCCGGTCAAGATCCATGCGCAGTATAGTAGAGTATAGTCTAAGTTATGGCACAACATAGTCTAGGTGGACTGCCATTATAGTTATGTGTTAGCTACTTGCTGTTGTGTGGTATCCGGTCAAGATCCATGCGCAGTATAGTAGAGTATAGTCTTAGTTATGGCGCCACATAGTCTAAGTGGACTGCCATTATAGATATAAGTGTTAGCTACTTGCTGTTGTGTGGTATCCGGTCAAGATCCATGCGCAGTATAGTAGAGTATAGTCTAAGTTATGGCGCAACATAGTCTAGGTGGACTGCTATTATAGTTATAAGTGTTAGCTACTTGCTTTTGTGTGGTATCCGGTCAAGATCCGTGCTCAGTATAGTAGAGTATAGTCTCAGTTATGGCGCAACATAGTCTAGGTGGACTGCCATTATAGTTATAAGTGTAAGCCACTTGCTGTTGGGTGGTATCCGGTCAAGATCCATGCGCAGAATAGTATAATCATAAGAAACTACTGTTAGTTGCTTCCAAGATACCTTGACAAAGACTCATGCAAGTTACTATGAAGATAAAGATGTAAGCTACTTGCTGTTGTGTGGTATCCGGTCAAGATCCATGCGCAGTATAGTAGAGTTTATTCTAAGGTATGGCGCAACATAGTCTAGGTGGACTGCCATTATAGATATAAGTATATGCAACCTGCTGTTGTGTGGTATCCGGTCAAGATCAATGCTAAGTATAGTAGAGTATAGTTTAAATTGTTGCGCAACATAGTCTAGGTGGACTGCCATTATAGATATTAGTATTCGCAACTTGCTGTTGTGTGGTATCCGGTCAAGATTGATGCTTAGTATAGTAGAGTATAGTTTAAGTTGTTGCGCAACATAGTCTCGTTGGACTGCCAATAAAGATATTAGAATAAGCTACTTGCTGTTGTGTAGTATCCGGTCAAAATCCTTGCGCATTATAGTATAAATAATAGAAACTACTGTTAGATGCTATCAAGATATCTGGCCGAAGACTCAAGCAAGAAACAATAAAGATGAAGATGTTAGGTACTTGCTGTTGTGTGGTATCCGGTCAAGATCCATGCACAGTATAGTAGAGAATAGTCTCAGTTATGGCGCAACATAGTCTAGGTGGACTGCCATTATAGATTTAAGTATTAGCTACTTGCTGTTGTGTGGTATCCGGTCAAGATCCATGCACAGTATAGTAGAGTATAGTCTCAGTTATGGCGCAACATAGTCTAGGTGGACTGCCATAATAGATATAAGTGTTAGCTACTTGCTGTTGTGTGGTATCCGGTCAAGATCCATGCACAGTATAGTAGAGTATAGTCTCAGTTATGGCGCAACATAGTCTAGGTGGACTGCCATTATAGATATAAGTGTTAGCTACTTGCTGTTGTGTGGTATCCGGTCAAGATCCATGCACAGTATAGTAGAGTATAGTCTCAGTTATGGCGCCACATAGTCTAAACTCGGTCCCTATCCAAGATACACGCCGGTAAAGAGGACTCCTCAAAGGGCGGATTATTTCCCGCTCACTGTGCAAGGTTGTAAACGTCAAACTTGTCACCAGGAAGGATGCACAGTTTTTAAAAAAAGTGACCACCAATAATATCTATTCAAATAAGAAAAACACCCACTTGACAATAGGAAGACGGGGGCTTCTATCCCTTTTCTAAGGGTTGTACATAATTATCTCTTGCTTCGACGGTCCGTGTGGTTTGGAGCTGTCTTTACTATGTTAGAAGCTAAGTGGTTTGCCAAATAAAGGGGATGATTGACAGCATAAGTCTCCAACAATAAGAAACAGTTCCTTTTAGTTCTCATTTTGCCGGCGTGTATCTTGAATTGGGACCGAGAATAGGTGGACTGCCATTATAGTTATAAGTGTTAGCAACTTGCTGTTGTGTCGTATCCGGTCAAGATCCATGCGCAGTATTGTAGAGTATAGTCTTAGTTATGGCGCAACATAGTCTAGGTGGACTGCCATTATAGTTATAAGTGTTAGCTACTTGCTGTTGTGTGGTAACCGGTCAAGATCCATGCGCAGTATAGAAGATTATAGTCCTAGTTATTGCGCAACTGAGTCTAGGTGGACTGCCATTATAGTTATAAGTGTTAGCTACTTGCTGTTGTGTGGTATCCGGTCAAGATCCATGCTCAGTATAGTATAAATTAGAAACTTCTATTAGTTGCTTTCAAAATATCTGGATGAAGACTCATGCAAGATACTTTGAAGATGAAGATGTTAGCTACTTGCTGTTGTGTGGTATCCGGTCAAGATCCATGCGCAGTATAGTAGAGTATAGTCTTAGTTATGGCGCAACATAGTCTAGGTGGACTGCCATTATAGTTATAAGTGTTAGCTACTTGCTGTTGTGTGGTATCCGGTCAAGATCCATGCGCAGTATAGTATAAATATTAGAAACTACTATTAGTTGCTTTCAAGATATCTGGATGAAGACTCATGCAAGATACTTTGAAGATGAAGATGTTAGCTACTTGCTGTTGTGTGGTATCCGGTCAAGATCCATGCGCAGTATAGTAGAGTGTAGTCTTAGTTATGGCGCAACATAGTCTAGGTGGACTGCCATTATAGTTATAAGTGTTAGCTACTTGCTGTTGTGTGGTATCCGGTCATGATCTATGCGCAGTATAGTAGAGTATAGTCTAAGTTATGGCACAACATAGTCTAGGTGGACTGCCATTATAGTTTTGTGTTAGCTACTTGCTGTTGTGTGGTATCCGGTCAAGATCCATGTGCAGTATAGTAGAGTATAGCCCTACCATATTTGAGTGATTTCCTTTTGTTTCAGAAACGTCAAGATTTCCTTAGACCCTGGATGCCTCTGGTCTCTCAACAAGAAGCCAAGATAGAAACAATTCAAGATTGTGAACATTTTGTTACATAAAGACAGACATTTGTTACTTTCTTTGAATTCATACATTTTTAAGTTATACTAAAATTATACCGTAGTTTAGCCTCAAGACTAACTTCAGTGTTTTGTTGTGAAGCCTGAAAGAACTTTAAAACTATGCAATTACATGAAAACATCATTACTCAAGAACTGTGGCAGAAATGGACTGATAAGATTCTTCTGTTCCACACGAATTGAAATGTTTTGTGTTTTGCTTTATTGATTTACTGTACATTCAAAGAAAGTGTTTTGTATATATACTATTAAATAAAAGCTTAAATTTCATAATCCAATAATTCATCATCATCATCATTATCCATTGCCATGTCTTGCTTCTGGCAGGGTAAGCTTGGGTTTCACAACCAAATTTTTCCACCTCTTCGTATCTTCCCACAATCGTTCTTCCACTACTTGCTGAATTAAATAGTAGTTTTTGTTCATCAAAATATAATAACACCTAGTCATTTACAAATTGTATAGCGTTAAATTGGATTGCAGTTGATATTGTTTCAAACTGTATATCATCTTTCCGAAATGTTTTTACGGAGCGTGCTTGCATGTGTTTTATACTAGGAAAACGCTCCGCGTTGCCAGAAGAGCGAGTTGGTTCAATGTTTTAAAGCAAACGCATCTTTTGAATATCATATTTCTCTTTAAAACAAAAAAACTTTTATAATAAACATATGATTTTTTTACAAGATGGCGGAGCAAGTAACAACCTTATTACTTGTGTATATCATTTCTCGATATGTTTCTAATAAATGCACGAAATATTATTTAAATCCGTTAAGATGTTTTCTTTAAATAAATTAAAACCTTTAAGTTGATTTTTCGATGGATTTCCGCATAATTTAATTCGACCATGGTCTACTCAATAGGCTCTCATTCATAAACTATTAAACCTATCAGTGTATGGAAAGTTCCATAATGTAGATATAGACTATATGTAAAATGTATTATTGTTTAATCATACAATAACCCGCTTTTAAATTATAATAAAAGCTTTTTTATTTGTCTACAAAGTTCGTTGTTAACATTTGCATTTTTGCCGTGAAAGTCATAAAACATAACACGCCATTGTAGCCATTCTATGATAGGTATCAACATTCCAAATACACAGTGAGAAAGGTCTGACTCCCTACGCCATTCCTGCAGCATACTATGTGCATCTAACTTCAATGGTCCGCAAATGCGAATCATATCGGTGGAACACTGTAAAAATGAAGAAAATGTCTGCCGTAAATAAACAATATTTGTTTATAACATGGCGGTTAAAGCAACAATTTTGAAACTTATGTCGAGTGTTGGTAGTATTGATGTGTACCTACATTTAAAAAATCATTAATATCCGTGTGTAAGTTTTAATTTAAATAAATAAATAACAAAACACGTGTTTCAGTTGTTAATTTTTTGTAGGTTGGCATCTTATGTCATTGTAGCCATTTTATGACAGCTATCGAGATTCCAAATAGTAATGCATAGGTATTGTTACGTACGCTATTTTTGGTGTATACTATGTGCATATAATTGCAAAAGTCCGCAAATGCGAATCATATCGGCGGAACACTGTAAAAATGAAGAAATTATTGTTGTAAATAAACAATATTTTGTTATAAGATGGCGGATAAACGTACAATTTTGAAATTATTGTCAATTGTTGGTACGGTTTATATAAATCTACATGAGAAACATTATTAAAATCCGTTGGTAAGTTTTCATTTAATTAAATAAATAAACAAATTTTATTTTTCAGTAATTAATTTTTGTAGGTTGGCATCTTGACGAATTTTGCTGGTTATGTTAACAGCATCGAGTTTAGTAGTCACAAATGTTGACAGAAAATTTCAGCCAAATACATCAAGCCGTTTGACCTGTGCGCGACGAACAAAATTTAGTGCACATACATACAGACATACATACAGACAATGGTGGGTAGGAACGGATTTTTTTAGTTCCGTTCCTTGGAACTAGTTCCTTTTTAAGGAACTAAGGAACGGTATAGTTCCTTTTTTCCAACCAAGAACTGTGGAACGCCATAGTTCCAATTTGCCAGGAACTGTAACTTTTTTTCATAAGTTCCTTTTATTTTTACTTGACTGTACAATCTTGAAGAACGAAAGCGCCAAAACATAGTTTGCTTACAAGATGACAGAAACGAGAAATCTAAAACAACTTTTTTTAAATATTTCATTCTTGTCTACCCATCCCAACCCTCCACCTGCTACGCCACCCCCGCGTGGGGTCTCCAATTAGTCGCACACCGGCACAAGCTGAAGACCCGAAACTGGTGACTAATCCCAAATCGCTCGTGCGGAATAAGCTACTGACCAACCGTCCAACCCCTCCTATACACAGGTGTGAGAGCAACTCAGACTGACATTCCGAAATCAAACAAAACATAAAATATATCACTTGTCAACCCATCACATCAGTCAATGTTCGAATTCATCAACTTCGAATTCATTGGAAACGGGAAGGCTTTGATGATGAAAGATGTGGGGGATGAAAGTGGAGTGGGGGTGAAGTTATTTAGGGGCAAGGAGCTATCTCAATATTTACTGATCTATTCAATTCTTCGCGACAAGTGCATGTGACAACATCGCTGTCCCTTTCGATCGTTTTGTAGTAATGTCTGGTGTTCGTGGCAATAACATACTGCCCTTTAAAAAATACAGACCATTTTTCTTTCCGGGCGAAAGTGATATTTTCGGCAACGAAGGAAATTTTTCGGCAAAATGCTTGCTTTGTGTGCCAGTTAAAAAAGTAATCGGTGCTTCGAGGTCATCGCCAGCCAATCTAAAGAAGCACATGCATTTTGATTCCTACAAATCTCAACCATATTTTAGGCGTTATTTGCGAACCCTTGGCATTGAATTTAATTTAAAAACTTTAATTAAATTAATTATAATAGTTATTAATAATTAATGTAAATTGTAATGCATTAAGAATTAACAATATAAAATAACCTCTTACTTTTAGTCAATGTTCTTGGTGTATGGTATAATGCATACACCCGGATTATAACAATTGAGTCGATCCCGCTCGGCAATATCCAAAGAAAAATGGTTGTTTGCAGAAAGGAACTATTTAGGAACTTAGTTCCATTTTGAAAGGAACTAAGGAACGCCCCAGTTCCTTTTTTTTTTAGAGGAACTTGGAACTGGAAAGAGTTCCTTTTTCCTTGCGTGAACTGGAACTGGAACTAGTTTCATTTTTTAAGGAACTTACCCAACACTGCATACAGACATACATACATACAGACACACAGACAAAGCGCCGATCGAGTTGTATGGAGAGATTCACTCCGCTTCGCTACGCTCATCTAATTAATGATTTTGTAAGTATTTTCGACGGAAGGAAGAAGCCCATTAGGCTCTTCCTAGTTATTTTTTGTTTTCTCTGCCATACATTATTAACGTCCTCAAAATTGTTTTCCGTCAGCATTTAGTTCTAATATATCCAATAATAAATAATATATCTAATATATCCAATAAGTATGCTGCAGGAATGGCGTAGGGAGTCAGACCTTTCTCACTGTGTATTTGGAATGTTGATACCTATCATAGAATGGCTACAATGGCGTGTTATGTTTTATGACTTTCACGGCAAAAATGCAAATGTTAACAACGAACTTTGTAGACAAATAAAAAAGCTTTTATTATAATTTAAAAGCGGGTTATTGTATGATTAAACAATAATACATTTTACATATAGTCTATATCTACATTATGGAACTTTCCATACACTGATAGGTTTAATAGTTTATGAATGAGAGCCTATTGAGTAGACCATGGTCGAATTAAATTATGCGGAAATCCATCGAAAAATCAACTTAAAGGTTTTAATTTATTTAAAGAAAACATCTTAACGGATTTAAATAATATTTCGTGCATTTATTAGAAACATATCGAGAAATGATATACACAAGTAATAAGGTTGTTACTTGCTGCCAATATATATATCTAATATAGAAAAATATATCCTTTTGGAACAACGTTTTCTCTCCCCTATCGGTCCATTTATAATAATAATAATAATGATAATAATAATAAAATAATAATAATAATAATAATAATAATAATAATAATAATAATAATAATAATAATAATAATAATAATAATAATAATAATAATAATAATAATAATAATAATAATAATAATAATAATAATAATAATAATAACACACACACACCACGTTCTAGCCTCCGTCGGAGACGGACGTGTTTTTCGTTCGCTCCGCTTCACCGTGTTATTTGCGTGCTATTCCCAGCGCGGTACAGTTACAGCCTTAGGTGCGGGGCAGCTAAGTCGTTTGTCCATTTCTTATTGTCTGCTACGTTCTGCTTGTGCCTTACAAGTTAGTGTTGCTTATTCTTGTTCAGTTTTTTCTCCTCTTTCGTTTGGAGTAGTTTTTATTTTCGAATTATTCATTCTTAAGTTAGTTTTGGCCTTGCAAATTATTGCTTTTCATTTCTCATTTTAACCCTCCTTGTTGAACCCTGCCATTTTAGAAGTGTCTTATTCATCATTGTGGTTTTGGTTATTCGTTCTTGTTCGGTTTGCTGCCTGGTCTTCAAGGCCAGGTAGCAGTGGTTTTGTCCGACTTGTCTGGCGTGTTTTTATTTAAATATTCCAGAGGGTTTTTAGTTGACTCGTATCACCATGAGTCAACTGAAGCCGCAAGACTTTTTGAAGAAGTCCCCTGTCCCCGCTGTAAAAAAACGGGGCCGGTAAGGCCGTTAAGGTGCCCCTCGTGCGAGGGCCCAATAAAGGTGTGCCTGCGCCCCTTGCTGTCCTGACCCGTGACTGTCCTCAGGCCTTCTCTGGCGGCAGTCACTACTGTCAACCAACGGGTTGATGTGCTGACTGGCTCGGCGCATCAATCTGTTACTGTTCTTCCCGTCTCTCCGCGCCTAAACAGGTCCTTATCTGACATCCAGGTAGCGACCAGCTCTGTTAAGGCTGCAGAAAACATGGTCGCTGGTTCAGCCAGCGCGCCGACACCGTTGTGCCCTACGCCGATCCCTGCTTTTCCGGTGGTTTCGTCGATCGTTGTCTCTGGGGTCCAGACTCCGCCAGTTACTAAGCCTACCATGGCCCAGGCTTTGCTGTCGGGCGCAGGTCAACGACCCCAGAGTCGTGTAGACCAACCCCGACCCTCCGCTGGTCAGGCATGTCCACAGAAGGACCAAGCTATCTTGTTTCCTTCTATAGAAAACGTTACCATCTCACAGTACATGCGGTCCCTCGCTGATGTCATCGGGGGCAAAAACATTACTTTTGCTTCCAGGATATCACAGGGCCGTGTGTGCTTCTATCTAAAGAGCAGGGCCTTGGTGGACACTTTCATGATTGACCACGGAGGGCTGTCAATAAAGGACCAGTTCCTGCCTGCCAAAAGGCTGGTCACTCCCGCCGAGCGGCTGGTGCTCTCCAACGTCTCTCCCCATATTCCACACCAAGCGGTCGAGGCCGAGTTGGCAAAACTTGTTCGGCTCGTGTCCCCGATGGCCTACATCAACGTGGGTGTGAAACAAGCCGACGTTGGCCACGTCTTCAGCTTCCGTCGGCAGATATTTGTTGTCAAAGCTGAGAACATCAATCTACCAGATTCCATCCTGGTCGATTTCGACGGAGAGCGGAATCGTGTTTTTCTCAGCTTTGACGACATCAAGTGTTTCAAGTGCAAGCAGACCGGTCACATTGCCCGTGCTTGCACTGTCTCCACTGTTAAACCAGTCTCTGTCGATGTGGCTTCCACAATTGTTGCGTCCACCTGTGACAAAAGGAAGACACCCGCGACGGTAGAGAGCGCCGAGGCCACCGCCTCGACGTCGACTGAGAAATCTTCAGCCGTGACGCCAGTGGAAATCCACGAAGCGGCTGGTCCCCTGCGTCAAGTCTCAATGGACTGCAGCGAGCCAAGCCTTCTCCAAGTCAACGAGGGTGATGCCATTTTCACTCTTGTTGGGAAATCTACGAAGTCCCGTAGCAAGTCCCCTGCTAAGAAGAGACCCAGGCAGGATGATAGGACACCACCCGGTGAGGTGACCATGCCCCTGGCTGCGGTAGAGCTTCTTAACAGTAAGGAGCCTACCAACACGCTTTCCACCAGCGCTTTCCTGCAGTTCTTTGCAGACGTCAAGGGGACCGATCAACCCTTAAAGATTGCCCATCATTTCACGCGCGACATTCGAGGACTTGTCGAGATGCTAGAGCTAATAAGGCCGGCAGTCCGAGATGTGCGAGCCATAAAAACGAGAGTGTGGCGTCTCACAGGCACACTACTCAAGGCACATGCCTACTACGAGGCGACCGGTGACGACAGTCAATCTCTCTCCAGGTCGAACTTTGTAGAGAGCCTTGAGTCAAATGGTCTGGAGTGATTCACAACACCATGGGAGAGGCATCAATAATAACCCCTAATACTAAGAGCGTCCTCAGCGACTCGAAGTGGAGTCAGCTGTCTACTTTCCTCGATCGCCACTTTCCCGACGTCATCCTCTTACAGGAGACAAACACGCCTTCCGCACCTCTGCCCCTTCTCATTTCTAAATACACATTTTATTTCAACTCCCCAGTTCAAGTGTGTACTGGCACCATGATCGGACTTCGAAAGTCGTCCCCCATTGTGTTCCGTGCACACAATATTCTCTGTCCCGGTTATCTTCAAGAACTACTCTTGGAGATTCCCGCCACAAAACGGTCTCTACACGTAATCTGCGTGTACTTACCTCACGACCAACACGTGGCCCTCGATATGTTAGGGCTACTCGAGCGACACATTCGAGACGTGCGTGGTGCTGCTGGAACCGACGCCCAGATTGTTGTCGGGGGAGATTTCAACTGCACGTTGAATCCCAACATCGACAGATCTAGTGGCAACGAGCGGTATCCACGGCTCGTTAACCAGCTCCGCAACACGGTCACTGCAGCAGATCTCTCTGATTTGTGGCGGGAGTTTTATCCCGTCGACCCAGGCTTCACCTTCGTCGGCAACGCCCCTTTTCACAGCGCATCACGCATTGATCGTTTTTATGCTACTCCCGACGTGACGACCACGGTGACCGGAGTGCGGGTTCTGCCCTCGTTTTCCGATCACCTGGCCTTGCTCACAACCTTGTCTCTACGCACACCAAAGTTTGCCTCTCCCTATTGGCGTTTTGACAACTCCCTCCTCGACGACCCTTGCTTCGGGGATTGCGTTCGAGAGCTCTTAACCTCCTTCGAGGCACGACGCCACATGTACGCTTCCCTCCACCACTAGTGGGATGCCCTCAAACAGGAGATTAGTACCACGACAATCAGGTTCGTTCGACTACGCCTACAGCTCAACGACGAAACGTTCATTCGTCTGGAGCGGCGAGTCGACCAAATCGTGTCTAGCCCCTTGCTTGGGGGACACACCACGGCCGATTTAGCCCGTGCTAACGAGCAAGTCCGCGAGGGTACACACGACGAAGCGAGAGACTGTTGGCACACTCGCGTTACGAACAACTGCTTGCCATAGACAGTCCTGCAGCTCCGAATTTGGCGCGGGACATGGCACCAACTTTCCAGCCTCTTAAACAGCTGCGGTTCGAGGGACGTATCGTCTCCGACGGCTCATCTCTCTGCACGGCAACAAAGCAACACTTCCAGGAGGTCTATAGTGCCATGCCCGTGGCCATCGATGGGGACTCGCCTTTGTACGAGTTGCTGCCAACTCTCTCTCGCTTCCAACGCGAAAGTCTGGATCGGCCCTTCACTCACCAAGAACTCTCAGAGGCGCTGGGCTCCCTGAACAAGGGTAAGGCCCCAGGCATAGACGGTCTCACTCCCGAGTTCTACTCGTTCTTCTGGAATGAGCTGTCTGACCCTTTCAAGTCCGTGCTGGAGTGCTCTCTAGTGGATGGGTTTCTCCCCAAGTCCGCTCAAAAATCCCTTCTGACCCTTTTGCCTAAATCGGGAGACAGGATGGAAATCAAGAACTGGCGTCCCATCTCCCTCCTCACCGTGGATTATAAAATCCTAGCCCGCGCTCTGGCGACGCGTCTTAGCGAGGTAGTCAGCTGCCTGGTCCATCCTGACCAGGGATATTGCATTCCCGGGAGAACTATCTTTGATAGTGTCCACCTTCACCGAGACGTCCTAGAGTATGCCAACAGTGAAGGAGTGCCCCTGGCAGTGCTGTCCCTCGATCAGCAGGGTGCGTTCGACAGGGTCAACCACGACTATCTCTTCCACCTTCTTCGCACTTACGGGTTTGGAGAGTCTTTCGTGAGTGCCCTGAGAACGCTCTACGCCGGGGCCACGTGTCATGTACGGGTGGGGTGTTGCCTCACGGCACCCTTTGTTTTTGGCCGTGGCATCCGACAGGGTTGCCCGCTGTCAGGGTTACTCTTCTCCTTGACGGCTGAGCCGTTTCTCCGTCTGTGCAGAACAAAACTCGAGGGTTTCTCTCTGCCAGGAATGCCCGAACGCAGGCTCGTGGTATCCGGCTATGCCGACGACTTCTCGGCATTCATTGCCAACAACCAAGATTTCGATCGCCTCCGAGAAGTGTACGATGTCTACTCTGCACAGTCGGGAGCGAAGCTAAATGCCGAGAAGTCCACGGGACTGTGGGCGGGCAGTTGGATCGGCCGACTTGACGCCCCGCTCGGGTTTGCGTGGTCCAACGAAGGCGCCAAAGTTTTGGGAGTCGTGTTAGGAAACACGCCCGGCGTGGTGGCCAGGAGCTTGGAGGAATTGCTCACTAAGTTCATGGCAGCAGTTCACAGGTGGCGTTTCAGGTCGTCGGCAATGTCGCTTCGTGGCCGCGTCCTGGTGGCAAATCAGTTCCTGGCCCCCAGGCTATGGTACACCTTCCAAATAATTCCTCCCCCTCTGGCTCTTATTAATCGGTTGCAGGGAGAACTGGCCAACTTCGTTTGGGCGGGCAGGAGACATTGGACTCGCCTACGAGAACTTTGCGCTCCTCTTCATCTGGGGGGGCTCGGTCTGGTTCACCTTGCGTCCAAGGTAGCGATGTTTCGGGTTCTCTATGCCCACCGATACTTATCGAACTTGGACGACCATCCCTGTCACGCCATGACCCGACACTTCCTCGGAAAGTTTCGACGTCTTGGTCTTGGGTGGCAGGTATTGTTTCATCCGCAAATCGGTGGACCAGCAGCCCGAAGCACGTCCGATTTTCTCCGGACGGTTCTGGTGGCTTTAGTCCTTTGCATAACGAGAATGACGGTATAAAATTTGGGTCAAAGGATGACATACATCAAATGAAAGCTTGAGATGAGTACTTTTCAAAAAACCATGATATACCTCTGGCAAATCCAGCTTTCTATGTCAAAACTAGGGTCAAAGGTAAAATTTGTAATTTTTTTAATAATTTTTAATTAAATAATGAAAAATGTTTGCAAGTTAAATCATACACTTTTAGTAAGGTAAATGTATTATGTTTCTTTAAAAAAAATTAAATTACCCATTTAGCCTTTTTTGACCTTAATTGAGGTCAATTTCCTCAAAATGGGTAATTTTAAAATTTTCTTCAAGTAATTGGCCAATATTCATTATATCAACGTACTTATTCATAAATACGTTAAAATGAATAGTTCTTATTGTTATCACATTGTTTTCACGGTATTCATTCAAAATGGCGGTCAAAGGTCAGTAGGTAAGTATCGTCCAACTAGGTCTAGTAACTAAAATATTACTTGTGGGTACTCTAAAGACGCACAATTTTAACTGCAATTACAATAACGAATAACAATATAATGTTTTAATCGTAAGGGAATGTAATTATCATATAACTTATAAACTACTTAAGATTGTTACTGAATTTCTAATTAATGTCCTCAGACATCAGGGTATTCTTGAATGGGTGTGCAACTGCAACAAAATACATTTTTAGAAAAGAGCATGACCATGCTGAGATACGTGATATTATAGTATGATATGATATCTGTCCTAGCAGTCACTGTCTAGTCGTCAAATTAATCAAAATTGAAGTCAAAATCACTCAAAATTGAAGTCGTCAGATTAATCACCTTCTGATTCACTGGAATTCTCATGCTGGGTACCGATATTTGGACAGTCCTTCAGCTTACACGCGTGGGTACACTTCAGCTGATTGGCCAAACACTCATAGGTCGGCATCTTGCAAACACGGCAACAGTTACAGGCTAGGAGATCTATAACGGTCAAAGGTACTGGAGTTCCAATCATCCACTCGTTGCTCAGATCTCCTTTTGCCGTGGTTTTCCATCCATAGCCACACAGATCAGGAACATCAGGGTTGGCTTCCAAGCAACGTATCAATAGATCGTGTTTGGTTGATAACTCACAGTCGCAGGATATATGAAGCAGTAAGCAATCGTTACAAGGTGGTAGCAGATTAGACTTCATATCATCACACTTACTTCTAAAAAGCTCGTAGCGCAGCAGGTTGACGCATGACAGAGTCAGACAGGGTTTTTTGATGACATCGATAGAAACTCTCCAGTCCTGACCCATCTTGCTTAGCTTGACACAGAAATGCGAGTTTTTTCTCATGATATTCAAAGTTCTCTTTTTCCCTTTACCACTGAATGAGCTCACTCAGGTTGGAACTCATAGTCGTCCCCTACACCTACAGATGCGCCCGTTGTTAACAAGGTAACAGTTTCATACATGTCATTTCCCATATAGAAAACATATCCATAGCAACATTGGGTGCCTCTAGGTGAAGTGGCCGACTATGAATTCCAACCTTTGTCACAACCAGTGCATGGAGGTCAGAGAGGGTATTACATACTTCGAATCCCAACGAACTCGCTAGTTTTTACACATCTTCGAAGTGTGTTTGATTTTTGGTAGTCAAGCGTCAACCAGCTGCCCTACGAGCTTTTTAAAAGTAAATGTGATGATATTAAGTCTAATCAGCTACCACCTTGAAACGATTGTCTACTGCTTCAAATCCTGCGGCTACGAGCTAACCACCAAACAGCGGTCTGGATACGTTGTTTGGACGCCAACCATGATGTTCCTGATCCACGTGGCTATATGGATGGGAAACCACGGCAGAAGGAGATCTGAGCAACGAGTGGATGATTGGAACTCCAGTACCTTTGGCCGTTATGGATCTCCTAGCCTGTAACTGTTGCCGTGTTTGCAAGATGCCGACATGTGAGTGTTTGGCCAATCAATAAAAGTGTACCCACGCGTGTAAGCTGAAGGATTGTACAAATACCAGTACCAATACCAGTAGCCAGCATGAGAATTCCAGTGAGTCAGAAGGTGATTAATCTGACAGCTTGGACAGTGACTGCTAAGGTAGATATAACATAATACTAGTATCATATCACGTATCTCAGCATGGTCATGCTCTTTTCTAAAAATGTATTTTTTTGCAGTTGCACACCCATTCAAGAATACCCTGATGTCTGAGGACATTAATTAGAAATTCAGTAACAATCTTAAGTAGTTTATAAGTTATATGATAATTACATTCTCTTACGATTAAAACATTATATTATATATTATATATTCGTTATTGTAATTGCAGTTAAAATTCTGCGTCTTCAGAGTATCCACAAGTAATATTTTAGTTACTAGACCTAGTTTGACGATACTTACCTATTGACCTTTGACCGCCATTTTGAATGAATACCGTGAAAACAATGTGATAACAATAAGAACTATTCATTTAAACGTATTTATGAGTAAGTACGTTGATATAATGAATATTGGCCAGTAAATCGAAGAACATTTTAGAAATTACCCATTTTGAGGAAATTGACCCCAATCAAGGTCAAAAAAGGTAAGTAGGTAATTTAATTTTTTTTTAAATAAACTTTATACATTTATCTTACAAAAAGAGTATTTTTAAACTTGCAAACGTTTTTTGTTACTTAATTAAAAATTATTTAAAAAATTAAAAATTTGACCTTTGACCCTGATTTTGACATAGAAAGCTGGATTTTCCAGAGGTATATCAGAGTTTTTTGAAAAGTACTCATTTCAAGCTTTCATTTGATATATGTCATCCTTTGACCCAAATTTTATACCGACTAGGCCTTTTTCGAGCGTTATGCAAAGGACTACTTGGTTCTCCCTGCAAATAAAGCCTAGAAATTTTCCCTCCACCATCTGGGGTCTGCGCGACGTACCGCTAACGCTGACGTCACTTATCCCCACAGCCACCTCTCCGTTTATTCCGACCTGGTCTTCACTGGGATGCACAACGTTGGGAGACCTCCTTGTTGGGAACGAGTGGCTAGGAGTCGACCAACTGGAGGGTTTTGATGGGCTACTCGGTCGCACTCGAGGGGCTCTGACAATCAACGGAAACAGGATACGGGCCTTTTGCAGCCTCCGGTTCCGTAGAGTATTGCAGATTCCGGGTCCTGAACCCTGGCCACCAGCGCTTTACTACCGCCGCCCGCTTTCCGGCAAGTGGGTGCCCCTTCTTCCCGAGACCAATAGGCGGTCGATCCTGCTCGACATCATAGTCAAGGGGCTCGGTATAGACGGTTCGGCAGAAGGCCAATGGTCGAATGATCGGGTCAACTGGAAAGGCCTAGCTCGGCCACCTTCGTTAGGCTTAGATTCCGAGGTGGTTTGGCGATTCAACAAGAACCGTCTAGCCGATCCCATATTCTTGTATCACGCAGGACTGACCGCCTCCCGCCTGTGCCCATGGTGCCAGGTCGAGGGGACAGCCTGGCATATGCTAGTCTCATGGCGGCAGGCCACAGCCATGTGGCGGTTGGCTGACTCCTTGATCAGGGGCATACTGGGACGCCCTAGACTGTCTCTGAGAGATCTCTATGTCGGGTTCTGGCCCGACAAGGCCTCCAATGCCACACAGATAGATCTGGCCAACTATGTTCTCGTGTTGGCCAAGAGCACAGTCTACAGGCTCCTAGTATGCTATTTCAAGGATGGTAGGGTGCCTGCTCCCTACGAGGTTGTCCTAACGGCCCGTCTGAAGTCCCGCCTCCTCAAGGAGTATGCTTGGCATCTCGCGCGCGGGACGATTGACAGCTTTAGGGCAAAGTGGTGCGAGAGAGAGGCGTTCTGTTCCATCCTTGATGGAGAGCTCCTCTTTAGCCAAGCACTATCCCAGTGAAGCTCATATATATTTTCAGTTACTGACCGGTAGGGTTTGCTCACCCAAACCCTAATATTAATAATTTTGTAAGTATTTTCGACGGAAGGAAGAAGCCCATTAGGCTCTTCCTAGTTATTTTTTGTTTTCTCTGCCATACATTATTAACGTCCTCAAAATTGTTTTCCGTCAGCATTTAGTTCTTTTGTTTAAGTTTTGAGAAAAATATATCCTTTTGGAACAACGTTTTCTCTCCCCTATCGGTCAATTTATAATAATAATAATAATAATAATAATAATAATAATAATAATAATAATAATAATAATAATAATAATAATAATAATAATAATAATAATAATAATAATGATAATAATAATGGGATGAGTACAAATCGGCCACGACCGTACATAGCATCTACAGTTCGGTTTGGAAAAAATAATGTGGACAATGATATATTAAGTAGTTCTAAGTAGATTTTAATAAGGTAAACACATGGAAATACTTGACATTTGTGTCCGTACAACATATTTATGCCGGTTTTGACCGAGTTTGTATGTATTGCAACAATAAAATAATAATAATAATAACACACACACACGCACACACAGACATAGCGCCGATCGAGTTGTATGGAGAGATTCACTCCGCTTCGCTACGCTCATCCAATTAAATTTAAACAAAATGCTAGGCAACGTGTAAATTGTGCAGCTCCGATGTACAAGACAGGGCACATCTTTTTAGATGTGCTGCCCTCAAGGTTTTTATTGACTCCCTGCCCAATGATATGAGCAGGCCATAAAAGGAAGCAGTTTTATATTGGATAGTAAGACAAAAGAATGGCTGAAAAAGCCATCTTGGGACAAGAAGGAAAAAAAAGAATTAAATTTTTAGCCATGTTATTATTATTTATAAGATTATTGTATAAGTTAATCCCAGAATCCAATTCAACAATGAAATATCTAAATCATTGAGTCTTTAAATTATGTGTCCGGCTGTTTTGAAGGTAAGAAGCATCCAAAAATATTCGGCTCCGGCGGCTGGGGCTTCGCCCCAGACCCTTGTATGCCGACAAAATCAACGTTTTCTCCGGAATTCCGGTTGAACCAAGTTGGTAACCCTAACACTGGTTGAAAACCACGTAGGCCTACGCGTTGTTTGTGAGGAATGTCAGACTTGTTCACTGAGTCACTGTTGCCCGTTACTTGGATTCAAGCTTGTTTGTCTGGTGGGTAGAACATTCTAGACATTCTAGATGTTCTAGATGTTCTTGTCTACAGGGCTGGTCAAAGGGGGGGGGGGGTAAACTGTGCCCCGCAGAGGGCAGCTGCTCAACGGTGCTTTCCTTGAAATAACATCACTAGACACGAATTTTGACCATTATTTTACAGACGATAATTACATGCTTCCTTTGAATTTGATTTTATAATTTTTTAAACCTGTTTTTGGGGCGAGGGGAGGGGTCAATCTGTACCTCGCAGAGGGGGGCTGCTCAAAACGACGCTTTCCTTGAAATAACGTTATTACAAACGAATTTTGACTATTATTTTACAGTTGATAATTACATGCTCCTTTGAATTTAATTTTATAATTGTTTGAACCTGTTAAAAGGTGCAGTGTACAGTATTTATTTATTTAATGTATAATGTTTGGGTGTTTGGATAGTTGGGAAGGAATGTCTGAGGGCTGAAAGTAGGACTCAATCCTAGCATTTACCTTTACGACTGAGAAACATCTTCAGTCATGATTGCCGGTGGCCAGAATCGAACCGGTGACCTCGCAAATTGGTTGTCAAGTGGTATTGTAAAGCTGCCAGCTTAGTGGCCGTGATCTAGTAAACCACGGTTTACTTGTTATCCCGCATCACAAATAACAGCTGTTGAGCGTACGTTTGAATTCAATATTCCCGCCAAGAATGCTCCAGTTGGTAGCGACGTCAACGGGTAAAATCTACACTACGGTGAACGGGTTTCGACGACTCAGTCGTTGGGAAGGTAGCTGTTAGTGTGTCAGATAATAATAACAATTATATTATTATTATTATTATTATTATTATTATTATTATTATTATTATTATTATTATTATTATTATTATTATTATTATTATTATTATTATTTTATTGTTGCAATACATACAAACTCGGTCAAAACCGGCATAAACATGTTGTACGGACACAAATGTCAAGTATTTCCATGTGTTTACCTTATTAAAATCTACTTAGAACTACTTAATATATCATTGTCCACATCCAAACCGAACTGTGGATGCTATGTACGGTCGTGGCCGATTTGTACTCATCCCATTATTATTATTATTATTATTATTATTATTATTATTATTATTATTATTATTATTATTGTTATTATTATTATTATTATTATTATTATTATTATTATTATTATTATTATTATTATTATTATTATTATTATTATTATTATTATTATTATTATTATTATTATTATTATTATCATTATTATTATTATAGAAAAGAGAGTGAATTTGAAGAGGACATGACAGGCCTGGCAAGCCGGTGTTAGGAGCTCTTGAAGTGCCCTAGAATCCTGGTGGCTATAGCCACCCCCTGACCTAACTTAAGTTGGAAACAGGAGCCAGATATATATATATATATATATATATATATAAAGTAAGGATACATATTACGGTTTAACCAATCCAAATTTTATTTAAAATGATACTTCAACGTTTCGACGACTTTAGCGTCGTCTTTTTCAAGACATACAAACATAAAAAACAAATAAATAAAAAACCACAACAACCAAAAAACACTTGCATATAAAATGGAAAACACTGCCACAGCGATACATCACTGCGTACATCGTATTTGTTTTTTATGTTTGTATGTCTTGAAAAAGACGACGCTAAACTCGTCGAAACGTTGAAGTATCATTTTAAATAAAATTTGGATTGGTTAAACCGTAAAATGTATCCTTACTTTACATATTGCAACCAACAAAATCTAAAAAATCATATATATATATATATATATTATTATTATTATCATTATTATTATTGTGTGATTCTTATATAATGTCTAACGTGCTTCCGGTTGAGAAACTTTTTACTTACAGACTTATTCTAAATTTTTATTTTAAAGATTCCTATAAAGAGCTAGTTCAAAAGCATAAAATTACACGTAGTTATTCCAAAATTCTGTACAAAGTCCCCTCTTTTAATAACAAACATGGCCAAAGGCGTTTAGAATATCTAGTTCCTAAGTTATTTAATGAGTTACCTATTGATTTGTCCACCATCACACATTTATGGGAAGTCAAGCAATATTTAAAAAGCTTCCTTTTAACTATTTAATTTTTATAAAGTATCCTATCATTATGAATTTAAATTGAGTTTGAAGCCATCCAGTATCCTGTCTAGTGTCTATTTATTATGAGTTTAAATTGAGTTTGAAGCCATCCAGTATCCTGTCTAGTGTCTATTTATTATGAGTTTAAATTGAGTTTGAAGCCATCCAGTATCATGTATTGTGTCTATTATTTATGCATGTTATATTTAAAATTGTTCACATGAAAGTGTTATTGGACTTTATTTTAAGAATTTTGTTGTTGGTGTATTTTCTTTGTTATTGTTTTGTTAAAATTGTACCAGTTCGCTCTGCAATGTTTGTGTTTATGCAACCCAAAGGTTTTAGCTTAGTGGGAATTCTTATCGCAAATATATAAATAAATGATTATTATATAAAAAAAAAATTATTATTATTATTATTATTTTTATATTTCATTATTATTATTATTATTATTATTATTATTATTATTATTATTTTATTGTTGCAATACATACAAACTCGGTCAAAACCGGCATAAACATGTTGTACGGACACAAATGTCAAGTATTTCCATGTGTTTACCTTATTAAAACCTACTTAGAACTACTTAATATATCTTCTTCTTCTTCTTCTTCTTCTTCTTCTTCTTCTTCTTCTTCTTCTTCTTCTTCTTCTTCTTCTTCTTCTTCTTCTTCTTCTTCTTCTTCTGCTTCTCAAATGCCCACATTTGGCTATACTACTTAATATATCATTGTCCACATTATTTTTTCCAAACAGAACTGTGGATGCTATGTACGGTCGTGGCCGATTTGTACTCATCCCAGCATTCGCTCTTTGTACGGTGGAAACCACGAAAACCACCATCGGGATGGAGAACTTCTTGAAGTCTTCATTCTTCTTAGTTCAAAAATTTTCGCACTATCCTACACGTGTTCAAAATAATTGCTTTTTGCATCTCGATGTATATGTTCGGTTGGAGACCAATTAGTTTAATACTGTCATGGAGTTTACGTGGAACAATGCCATTTGCTGATATAATTAACGGTATAACAGTTACATTATTCTGCTTCCACAACCTTTTTTATTTCAATTGATAATTCCTTATATCTGTTTATCTTTTCCCGCCAAGTTGTCTCTACATTGTGGCATAAAGGGACGGCAACATCAATTAAAATCGTTTCTTGGTTCTTCTTGTCAATAAATATAATATCCGGTCTATTGCGATGTATGGTTTGGTCTGTAATAACTGCCCGGTCGTAATATAATTTGTAGTCTTTACTATCTAATACCTTTTCAGGCTTGTATTTGTAATACGCAGTGGTTGTGTTTATAAGTTTATACTTCATGGCTAATTTTTGATGTACAATGTTTGCAACTTGGTTATGCCTATGAAGATAATCTGTTTGACAAAGCATTTTGCACCCAGATACGATATGTTCAATTGTTTCGCCGTTCGAATTACATTTTCTACATTTATCTTCCACTGTGACGTCTTTCAGTATGTATTTTTTGTAATTGTTAGTCTTGATTACTTTATCTTGAATAGCGATCATAAATCCCTCTGTTTCGCTGAAAATGTCCCCGGACGTTAACCATTTGTTCGATGCTACCCTATCGACGCTATCCTTAAGAAGTTCTTTATAATGTCTGCTATGTAACGTCTTTTCTGATATTCTGATCTCTTTTGCTGTGTCAGAATTGAGTTTTTGAAGCAAGTTTAAATTTCCGTCATTTAAATTGAGGGGAGAAAGCGACTTGTCTGCCGATACTATAGCTCTATGAAGTTGTGAATGTGGGCATTTTGTATAAAAGTACTTTCTCAGAATTTCAATTTGTTTATAATATAAATTGTTTAAATCAATCAAGCCTCTTCCCCCTTTTTCTCTAGGTAGAGTCACTCGTTCTATTGCTGACTTAGGGTGATGACTTCTGTATTTGGTGAATGTTGTACGGGTGAGAATTTCTAGGGCATGAAGTTCTGTCTGTGTCCAGTTAATAATTCCAAATGAATATGTTAGTACCGGTATAGCATAAGTGTTAATTGCTTTGATCTTGTTTTTACCATTCAATTGTGTTTTTAAAATGGATCCTATTCGTTTCTTGTATGCAGAAATTAGTTTACTTTTCATCAGTTTATGATCAATTCGTTTAGCCTGCGCAAATCCTAGATATTTGTATATATCTTCTTCGTCCATTACTCCAATCCGGTTGTCTTCGTCAATTTCAAACTCTTCTAATTTCGTAATCTTTCCTTTGATGACATGAAGTGACTTACATTTATCAATTCCAAAATCCATACATATATCTCTACTGAATTCTAACGTTGAGTTAAGAAGATTCGTCATGTGTGTCGCATTTAAAGCATATTATTATTATTATAATTATTATTATTACTATTATTATTATCAATTATTATTATTATTATTGTTATTATTATAATAATAATAATAATTATTATTATTATTATTATTATTATTATTATTCTTTCGTAGGAAACCTGCTCGTTGGTCCAGTGGTTAGCATCCCTGCCTCCAATGCAGAAGGTCCCGGGTTCAAATCCCGCTTCAGGCAGAAGTTTTTAACTTATAATGTGGATTCAATTCCATTACTTCTTGGCTTAGGAATTGTCACATACTTGTGGTCTTGACAGCACCACTTTACTGATCCTCAATCAGGCCTAGATATAAACCTCATAGGTTGGCACTCATGTGCAGCACTGGACATAGAGGGCAGTGCGTAATGGCGTGGTTTGTTAATCTAACCTCTCTTGTAACACACGCATAATAAATACATTATCTACCATTATTACATACAGTGTCGTCATTTACAAGTGTTCCTAACAAACACCAAATGGTGTCAGAAGTAAAACGTGAAGAATCATAATTCATAATGGCTTCTTCACAATACAAGCCTCCAAAACCGTTCGTGCCCGGCATCAACCCAGCAGAAGATTGGCAGAGATGGCGTCAACGCTACGAAATATACTACGAAGCGGCAGACATCGACACAAAGCCGGTAAGAAAGCAAAGAGCAGATCTCTTACAAGCGCTAGGCGATGAAGCCCTAGAATTGTATAACGTGATGAGCGTGACGCTCGGCAACGAAGAAGACAGAACCCCTCAAGTCATTCTAGACGGTATAACCAAACATTACATGCTATATAAAAACACGACGTATTTGCGCCATTTGTTTTTTACGGAAGTACAGTCACCGGAGCAAACAATAGACCAATACGTCACGGCCCTCCGAATCAAAGCCAAAAATTGCGATTTCGGAGCCATCACAGAGTCTCTGATAAAAGACCGAATGATATGTGGCATAAGCGATGACAGCCTAAGACAAAGGCTATTGAAAGACCACACCCTAACCCTTGACAAAGCACTCAACCTGTGCAGAGCTGACGAAAGCTCTAAAGTCCAGGCTCAGATGATGTGCACACGTGCTGAAGTAGCTCATGCCATCACGTATTCCAACAATTATAGAAACAGGCCCAGGCAAAATGTTGAGGACTACAAAAAATCACAACAAAAACCTGAGAAAAGTAATAGGCCTAATGATTCTAAAAATCCATGCTACAAATGTGGTACGTTCCATGCACCACGTCAGTGTCCAGCCTTCGGCAGAACTTGTCGCAAATGCAACAAAGCCAATCATTACTCCAAAATGTGCAGAATGAACCAGGGACACAACTCAGTCCTGCATGCAGTAGAAGGTGAGCATAAAACGTCCGAAAGTGACTCATCGGAGAATGAATCATTTAGCATAGAATCACTACAACTTGATGCTGTCACAAGTAGAGCCGAATGGATAGAACAGATCACAATACACAACGTGAAAATACCGTTCAAACTAGACTCGGGGTCGGAAGTCAACGTGATACCGATAGATACTTACAACAAGTTCAAGAAAAAACCTCCAGTAAAACCAACGAACAAACGAGTGACATCATACACCGGTCACCAGATCAACCTAAAAGGTACGTGCCAACTAAAATGCAAAGTGAAAAATGTAAAGGCAACGTTAGACTTTTACGTAATTGAAAATGACGACACTGTATGTAATAATGGTAGATAATGTATTTATTATGCGTGTGTTACAAGAGAGGTTAGATTAACAAACCACGCCATTACGCACTGCCCTCTATGTCCAGTGCTGCACATGAGTGCCAACCTATGAGGTTTATATCTAGGCCTGATTGAGGATCAGTAAAGTGGTGCTGTCAAGACCACAAGTATGTGACAGGAATAAGTAAACGGTGACTTTGGAGCCGTCCTAGCAACGAAGCACTCAATAAATTCAAAGTCGTTCTGAATCAGCCTTGTTGATTCTGGCATCTGTCCGCAGGTGTTCGCACTGTCCAATCACTGATACATCTGTTTCATATTTTAAATATCGATCTTTGATTGGTTATCGCTCACTCGTCGATGGTGTTCGAAGCCTACAGGGTTGGTTCATTCACTTTAAGGGGGGACAACACTGAAAATCCTAACTTCTGCTCTATGGCAACAATTAAACTGAAACTTGTTGAACACACCAAACACTTACCTAAAGTTATTAATTTTTTTTTTTTTTTCCTGCCCAGGGACTGCTACCTTATCGTGGTGGGCAGGTTTGCGTGCTTTGTTGACCCCGAGAGCTATGCCGGCGGAAGCGTATGCTTCTGGTAGGGCCACCCTAGCCAGACTGGTCGAGGAGGAGAAGTCAGACGAAGTGCAGTCCACACCCCAATCCCCTTTCCACCCCTTTCCCCTTTCCTCACGCTCCCTCCTACTTGCCCCTTTCCTCCAAACAGCCCCATATTTCATCTTCATGTATCACCCACTCATTGTCTCGATTAGCCTCGTTGCAAAAATATGAGACGTTAAGCCCAAATAATCAAATCAATCAATCAATCAATTAATTTTTTTTTTTTTTAATATATATTTACATTTCTATTGTTATTGACATTGTTGTTGTTATTACAACAATGCACACCGGGAAAACGATTACATGAGAACCAATTGAGATAATCAACTTTTGTAAAGTGTTATTTGAAGTTATGCAGACAAGCAATGAAATGATGCATCACCACTTTGAACCTGTGTTTTTTATGGAGGCTATACATTTTTTACTTTTAACATTTTTATAAAAAAAAAAACATAAAAATGTTTTAATGAAAAAAAAATACTTTTTACATAGATACAAACTTGGCCATGCATCATTTTATCTTAATGGCATTGGAGAACACACACACAAAATATTATAAGATTTAAGTGGCCAGTTTAGAAGATATGAATTTCTCCATACTGTATTGTGTAGGAAAAATACTTCCTGCAAAATTGCAACAAAACCGGTCTTTGCTCGCATTTTAGGGCAAACACGCAGCGCATACATCCACAAGAATATAGATATGAGTATTTTATATGAAATGTATAATTTACTTTGTGTTTTGAATCGATTGTTAATAGTTTAAACAATTAAATAAAAAAAATTGTAGATTGAAATGTTTTGTTTTAAATAATGAGATTTTCAGTGTTGTCCCCCCTTAAATTAAAGTCCCCCACTGCAAATCAGTTTAATTACTGAGTGGGTAGACTCTAAATGTGAATTTATTTATTTATTTATTTTATTTACCCTGGCTGGTCTATAATCCCTCAATTCGAACTAATGTGTTGAATGTGAATGAACAAGTCAAGTACGAATTCTGGGTAATAGTTTGGAAGGAATGTACGCGAGCACTGTCAGTATGACTCAATCCAAGCATTCACTTTGTAACAGAGGAAAACCTCGGCGGTAAAAACAGTCACGATTGCCGGTATCGAATTGGCGACCTCCCAAATTGGACCATCATGGATCGAGTAAGCAGTGTGTGCGGGTGCCACCTCTATCGGTTCTTACAATAGGGAAGTCTCATCAAAAATAAATATTCCTCAAAGTATCTAAAAATGGAAGATCATTATCTAAAAATACGAGCGGAATAATTTTTATATCTGAGAAGCGTATATTTCCAAGTCTATTAGCATTTTAAGTTTGAAATTTGGAACTTCCCGTTCCGTAATTGAAAAACAGCTCTTGACGTCATATGTCATGTAAACAACTGCCTCCTTGAAGTATTCTTAATAATATCAACGATATTAAGTTGGATATTTTACAATATCTAGGATGCAGTGACTTTACAACAATGCCTTTTATACCACTGTTTTCTTCAGAAAATACATTTTGATACAGTATTTACCAAAACGTGTTTAAAATAGTGCAATTATTTAACATATTGTTGTTAATTAATGTTGAGAAGTGTTCATTTGCTAACTAGAAATAAACGTTGGTTCAGTAAAGTCTTATGAGAGCAATAATCTACTAAAGGGTGGGATTTCAGTACTATTTGTATGATATACAATTATTGTTTACTGACATATGACGTCAGAACCTTTTAATCACGAGCAAGATGGCGCAGGTTCGTTTCTGAGCGTGTTTTGACAGCAATATCTTTGACTTGCTGTTAAAGCGATGTTAATGCACCTTTCGAGCCGAAACCAATAGGGAGCTTGCATCAACGTCATTTCCGGTATCGCACGGTAGCCATACTGAGGTACTCTGTAAACATTTTGTTTACAATCTTCCGACACTGCATTGTTGCAATATTGCAGATGTCCTTTGACTGACACATCAACTGGTTTCAAACAATGGTTCCGTATTATGACTGAAAACAAAATAAGAACGCGTAAACTCTGTTTGAAGACAATCATTTGCATGTGTTATCATTTTCTTGAACTTTTACCTGCACACATCAATCTATAGGCCTACGGCTTGAAACTGTGATATTTCCTGGATACCCTATGTGTCTTCTATTGACAGAACAAATGTAAACAAGCAATGTGTACCTCATAATGGCCGCCACGTGACGTCTATTTATTTTAACTTGAGGTAACCAGAAAGCAAATAAAAAAAATGCGTGAGACTTCCCTATTCATGAATGCATAATAAGGTGAAGGACAAAATTACATCGAATGTTATGACTTTTATTTTTAGAATACAGTTAGATCAATGTCCTAACTAGAAATAACTAATCATACAGTTATGTATCCTAACTATTCTGGTAAACATTCTCCCTTGTAGTTGTACATAAATATGAAACAAGAAAATACGTTAATAACAATTATTTTTTGAGAGCCTGTAATGAAATCTGTTTTAGAATTGTGTCCTTGAATTCAAAGCTTTTCCAGGACATAATCTGTATGTATACATTTAAGACGGAATAGTATAATATACAGTATTTAATAAACAGTTAATTTGTAAAATTATATTGGCTTACTCATGTACTACACCGCTATTGTAAGCTGATTGACATAATATGTAAAGCAAATTTATTGCTAATAAAGATATACACTACTAAACATTCTTATTTCTTAGCCAAGAGTCAAGAGTCACTAAACCTCACCTTATAGTAACTCTTACCCAAGAGTCAAGAGTCACTAAGGTGAGGTTTAGTCACAAGATACATACCTATTGTAACTAAGTACAGTTACTCGCGTTACAACCATCTGGTAGTGTTTCCATCAGGGCTTAACGTCTTATTCATGCAACTATAGGTTAATCGAGACAATTATAATAGCTCCGATTCATAAATCATCTACGCTATCCTCCTTTTTTTGTCGATGAGGTGAACAGCCTCTCCGTAGTCTATGGTTGAAGATTATTCCCCCCATCAGGAGTATAAGGGAGGGGGGGGGGGGGAGGGGGATTGTGGGTCTCCCCCCTCAATGAATTCAAAAAGTCAAAGCCTTCCCAAAAACTCGGTAATTCCGAATCGCCACCTCATTTTTTAATGTGTCGTATTGTTTTCTATCCAAATAAAGAACATTATAACTGTTTTCTAGAATGTTCCTCAAAAACATTCAACATATTTTTTATCATTGGCCACAAGTAGCTATACGTATATAATATGAACAATAAATCTGGGTAATTTGATCTACTAGCCCTCAACTTCTTCCCCCCCCCCCCCGCAGCATAAAAAAAATAATCCGGTTAACACAAAATATGTTTCAGTTCATTTAATTCATGTCGCAAAGTCGATTACAATTCCTTGCGGGTTTAACTTGGAGGCTTAAACCCCCCAGACACCCTAATGGATTCGTCTTGCCCCCCCCCCCCCCCCTCTTGGAAAATATCTTGGCGACGCCTATGTACAAGCCTTGTCATTGCAACTCACAATGATAAGATTATTGTTCGATACGTTGTTGACCCAAAGAATGAGTCAAAACCAATGACCAATGATTTTCAACATCTATAGTAGGCTAGATCGCCAGGCTAGCAGCAGCTAGCGTAGCACTTTGATGCCATCTTGAAATGGGCAAATAACACAGGCGGGGATAGGAGTTTCTAATGCGACTTTCTGCCATTGGCAGCGCTAGCAGTACTAAAAGGTCCAAATTAGCATGTAAATTGCCAATTTCAAGATGACTTCAAATCGCTACGCTTGCTACTGAGTGGAAGGTTGGGGGACTGGCGATCTAGCCTACTATAGATGTTGAAAATCATTGGTCAAAACACAATGACAAAGTCGTTGAACACAATATAGGAACGTATGACCTGTACACAGTGACAGTGCTACGTACTTCCTATGCATACATGTATGAGTAATCATAACATCACGGACCGATACACAAGCAAGAAAACCAAAATGCTAATCATCTATGAACCAATTTCAACGTTCACGTTTTTGTTCGGGGTTGAAAAAGTAGGATCGGTTATTATTAAGTCGCTCTTCGGTATTCGCCGAGTTGGTTAGTAGTTAGTTAAAATAACGGTATCTTTGATTTATATTAGACATTATTGTAGTTTGATAAATATCTAACTGAGGCGAGTAATTTTAAATCATCACCTATTTGACTTCCCATGTTGGCGTTGCGTTATTTTACAGTACGATTCTGAGAAGTGCTAGATGTAAGTGCACGAGATTCGGTTCGGAAGGTTGCCGGCTCGATTCCCGCCATCGGCAATCATGAGTTAGGTTTTTTTTCTAGGGTTTTACTCGGGCGCAAGGCGAGTCGGTAAAATGGCCGTTGGATATTCTTATTACAGATTATGCAAATATCCGAATGTATTTAGTTAGGGGCCTAGGGTGGATCGCATGGTTTAAAGTGTGGTTACCCTAAAGCAAGCGTGCATTCCTGAGAGAAATTGTTTTGTGCATTGCAGTGGTGTAGATTATTCGTTTAAGATCCCCTTACCCTATGCTATAGCCACATCCGGGTTCCTGAAAGATTTCCTTCAAATTATTGCTTTTTAATTATGTCCATAAAATGCTATAGACCGCATCGAAAAAGTGAAAAAAATGTTCAGTTTTGGGTTTGAAAGAAGTAAATACTAAATACTATTACTATGGCAAAATGTTTATTTAGATTATTGTGATTATCATAGTTGCTATTTCGAATTTAACAACCCTACTAACTATAATATGAGACAAGTTTTTAAAAAGAATATTTAGTTCTTTCGAATCCAAAATGAGCCCCTATTCTTCCTTTTTCAATGTAGTGAAGTTAGCACTAGAGAAACACTCGTGTGACGCGGTGACAAGCGAGTACTACGACCGCATTCACGAGAGTTCTCACTGTTGCCGCTATTGTTCATATATAAGAATGTGTAAAGCTTAGATAGTTCGAATTTTCATAGTTCATTCACTCCCAATAGAAATCGGTATTTTCTTCGAAAACGATATATTTGCTGGAAGACACTATATTCTATATTTTGTAATATTTTGAGTACAAGTTGTATGTTTTGTTATATTCTGAGTACATGTTGTATATTTTGTTATATTTTGAGTACATGTTGTATATTTTGTAATATTTTGAGTACATGTATATTTTGTGATATTTGAGTACGTTGTATATTTTGTAATATTTTGAGTACATGTTGTATATTTTGTTATATTTTGAGTACATATTGTATATTTTGTAATATTTTGAGTACAAGTTGTATGTTTTGTTATATTCTGAGTACATGTTGTATATTTTGTTATATTTGGAGTACATGTTGTATATTTTGTAATATTTTGAGTGCATGTATATTTTGTGATATTTGAGTACGTTGTATATTTTGTAATATTTTGAGTACATGTTGTATATTTTGTTATATTTTGAGTACATATTGTATATTTTGTAATATTTGGTGGACTTGTATAATTTGCGATATTTTGTGTACTTTTCTTGGTTACTTATTATTTTGTTAAGATAATAGGCAGTATGTGTATGGGGCATAATGTATTTTTCTATCATCGTCCTAGCTTCCCACAACTGGAAATAAATAATAGTCGACCTTACGCGCACCAGCGACGGCCCAGCCTGCTCATTCGACAGAAGGTCACGCCTTAGAGGCGAGATTCCCGCAGCAGCCACACGCAAGAAGATCATTTACGATCAATAATTCCCTCATCGCTGCATGTAGATTTTTCGTAATACTTTCGAAATACGTAGAATTGTAGTTCCTATAAACGCCTTCAAATAAGTCTCCCGCTAAAAAAATTATTTTCGTAGCTAGAGCGAGATAAGTGGGTTTTCGCCTATGCCTTCAATGCTATCTATGTCATATGCGAGCTTCCAAAACTCGCCGCAGCGCTGTTGATGAAACTGGTCAATTCGAACTTGTGTTGAATGTAAATGAACAAGTACGAATTCTGGGAGAATTTATTTAAGAATAATATATGCAATCAAAGTTACAGAAGAGCATCCCAGGGAAACATCATGTCCATCTTCGGTTAACTATAATAGGTATTGTTGTATGTATTTGGAATAGTTTGGAAGAAATGTACGCGAGCACTGTCAGTATGACTCAGGGTGGCATGCAGAGTCCAGCAAGATTCTCGTACTTAAATCAAGTACGTCTTGAAGATGTTTTGTCGTACTTAACTTAACGGTATGCTTTTACAATTCGTCTCGTACTTAAGAAAAACTTGGTTAAGTACGACGCGCTAGACAACCGCTTTCTAAAAGTGCTGCGGAAGGAATCATTCCGCGAGTAGACCCAGTAGAAGGCCGTGACTATTTGAAAGAAAGATATTCGAACATGGCGTCCCGTGTTCGAAGCACTGTGTTTACACAGGAGGAGAGAGATGTATTAAAAGAGGTTGTAGGCCGATTTAGGAACATCATAGAAAACAAGAAGACCGATGGAACCACAAAGAAGGCCAAGAAAGAAGCGTGGGAGAAGGTGGCTGGAGTTTTCAACTCATATTCATTTGTTACACGGGTAAGTAATCCTTGACGTTACCTAGGCTAGGGCTACGCCTACCTTTTTAGACAGGTCTAGGCAAGTGTACCATATACCGTGAGACAGGGGACACCAGGCGCCCCCTGTCTCACGGCGCCCTAGGCAAGTGTACCATATACCGTGAGACAGGGGACACCAGGCACCCCCTGTCTACGGCGCCCTAGGCAAGTGTACAATATACCGTGAGACAGGGGACACCAGGCACCCCCTGTCTCACGGCGCCCTAGGCAAGTGTACCATATACCGTGAGACAGGGGACACCAGGCGCCCCCTGTCTCACGGCGCCCTAGGCAAGTGTACCATATACCGTGAGACAGGGGACACCAGGCACCCCCTGTCTCACGGCGCCCTAGGCAAGTGTACCATATACCGTGAGACAGGGGACACCAGGCGCCCCCTGTCTCACGGCGCCCAAGGCAAGTGTACCATATACCGTGAGACAAGGGACACCAGGCGCGGCTGTCTCACGGCGCCCTAGGCAGGTGTACCATATACCGTGAGACAGGGGACACCAGGCGCCCCCTGTCTCACGGCGCCCTAGGCATGAGAACCATATACCGCGGGACAGGGGACACCAGGCGCCCCCTGTCTCACGGCGCCCTAGGCAAGTGAACCATATACCGCGGGACAGGGGACACCAGGCGCCCCCTGTCTCACGGCGCCCTAGGCAAGTGTACTATATACCGTGAGACAGGGGACACCAGGCGCCCCCTGTCTCACGGCGCCCTAGGCAAGTGTACCATATACCGTGAGACAGGAGACACCAGGCGCCCCCTGTCTCACGGCGCCCTAGGCAAGTGTACTATATACCGCGGGACAGGGGACAGCAGGCGCCCCCTGTCTCACGGGGCCCTAGGCAAGTGTACCATATACCGTGAGACAAGGGACACCAGGCGCCCCCTGTCTCACGGCGCCCTAGGCAAGTGTACCATATACCGTGAGACAGGGGACACCAGGCGCCCCCTGTCTCACGGCGCCCTAGGCAAGTGTGCCATATACCGTGAGACAGGGGACACCAGGCGCCCCCTGTCTCACGGCGCCCTAGGCAAGTGTACCATATACCGTGAGACAGGGGACACCAGGCGCCCCCTGTCTCACGGCGCCCTAGGCAAGTGTACCATATACCGTGAGACAGGGGACACCAGGCGCGCCCTGTCTCACGGCGCCCTAGGCAAGTGTACCATATACCGTGAGACAGGGGACACCAGGCGCCCCCTGTCTCACGGCGCCCTAGGCAAGTGTACCATATACCGTGAGACAGAGGACACCAGGCGCCCCCTGTCTCACGGCGCCCTAGGCAAGTGTACTATATACCGCGGGACAGGGGACAGCAGGCGCCCCCTGTCTCACGGGGCCCTAGGCAAGTGTACCATATACCGTGAGACAGGGGACACCAGGCGCCCCCTGTCTCACGGCGCCCTAGGCAAGTGTACCATATACCGTGAGACAGGGGACACCAGGCGCCCCTGTCTCACGGCGCCCTAGGCAAGTGTACCATATACCGTGAGACAGGGGACACCAGGCGCCCCCTGTCTCACGGCGCCCTAGGCAAGTGTACCATATACCGCGGGACAGGGGACACCAGGCGCCCCCTGTCTCACGGCGCCCTAGGCAAGTGTACCATATACCGTGAGACAGGGGACACCAGGCGCCCCCTGTCTCACGGCGCCCTAGGCAAGTGTACCATATACCGCGAGACAGGAGACACCAGGTTCCCCCTGTCTCACGGCGCCCTAGGCAAGTGTACCATATACCGCGGGACAGGGGACACCAGGCACCCCCTGTCTCACGGCGCCCTAGGCAAGTCCGCTTATTGGGTAATCTGGCCCAGCTTGGCGGTCCAATTATTATGATCTTACGATCTGAAATAATCGTGGGCCACAAGAAACGTACATGTCTAAATTGCTACGTTCAGCAATTAGATGAGCTCTTGTGCCAGAGCATTGGTTCGTTGTCTGAGTGCGCTGGTTCGATCCCAGTCGGGGAAAACTCATGACGATTGCTCCATGTACAAATACAATTAAACAGTAAACTGGTTTTGTAGCTAAATGAAGCTATAGCTATACATTATAATTCATGGGATTAGGTATAAAAAATACGAACTCTTTACATGTGACTAATCTAATTCCTTCATTTGTGATTGCATTTTTATTCTACACGCGTTTATGTTTTAACCCACAAATATATATATATATATATATTATTGCCATATTGATAGTATATTGAGATGGAGTTACATCGCCTCAAATGCAGTACATTCACAGTATAATATTATAACAAAGACATTACTCGGAATAACACACCTCAGTCTTTGCAGTGAGGCTAATCAAAATGATTGGGCAATTTAAAGAAGGATTTATGGTGTCTGCCAGCGGGATATCTAAATCAATCATCAACAATATACAGTAATCCGGGTCACGACATCTCTTCAAATAAAAGTTCTTATGATATTTTATTTGGTGAGATGTTATATAAAACGATACAATGACACATAGCTGCTCGTGTAATACGATACCAAGTCTTTTCCAGTATCCGTTACCGCCCACTTTACTTCCCCTCATTGCTTCAAAGCAAAATAATCAACTTTCGTGAGAGAGCGCCACGAACCAGAGCCAAATGTGTGATTTGCAGAGCACTCGTACTATACATCTCACGTCTGTTGTGTCCGTATTAACAATGATAGTTTAATGTTACGTACATAGCGTTTTTGTTCAAATTCGATCTAGTTCGGACACAAAACGTTTTTAAACAGGGACTAAAAATGACGAAAAACGAAAAAATGTAGGGAAGTATGAAATCCGATAACAAAAAAATCTAAACAATAATCTAACATAAACGCTATGTACGTAAAACAACAATTTAGTTTTCTAAATGCTGATTCAAACAATGGAAATAAGTGAATGTTTGTGCACGTAGTTTGTATAGTACGAAAGTACTGCACCCCCCCCCCCCCCCCCCCCCCCTAGATCCTCAGTTACAACAATGCACAACAGTGAAAAACGCACCTTAACATAACTATCAAGGGCCCTTAGATAGAGCTAATCACGGCCCTCTAGATCTTCAATGATTACAATGCACAACAGTGAAAAATGCACCTTAACATAACTATCAAGGGCCCTTAGATAGAGCTAATCACGGCCCTCTAGATCTTCAATGACAACAATGCACAACAGTGAAAAGGGCCCTTAGATCATGGATTTATAATAGTACTTCGTACTGGATAGGCAGGTGTGTAGTGGGCAGTGTACGAGATTTTGGACCACGCCCCGCAAAGCTAGTCGGCCATATTTGTTGTTTACGTGCTCCGACAGTCGTCGTGACCGCTGCATTTCACATGTTTCTCTCGTGCATATTTCAAAGGAAAATGTCCTTATTATAAGTAATATGTGACTGTTAAGTTATTGTTAATAGTTAATACACTATTGCCTAAGATAACTGGTCTACACAGGTATCAAAGTGGCCACCAGCTGAGTTCGGATAGGCTAGGCGTAGGCCTACATTTACAATTATTTGGTAAATGAAGTAAATGCGTACATACCAAAGACAGTATGAAAGTATACAAGTCATTAGACACGCGTACAACTAGCCTACTTCAAGTGTGGTCTAGTGCGTGAAGTGTGTTACCACCCAATCGAAGGCTTAGGGCCTATCACATTCTTGATTTTGTTTCCTCAAGTGCAAAGTGACGCCGGGCCGAAGGCTGAACGACAAGCCCCGGGAAATATGGGTTCTGGATAAAGAAACGGATGGCTGCATATGTGCTGCTCATTGCACATGCATGGCAGGGTAAGAAATATTGTAATATAGTGATAAATGAATAGGTTTAGTTTAGGCCTCCTAAGCCATAGAAATTATACCAGGCCCTAGGCCTAGGCCTACCTAACCTAGGCTAGGCGTATCTGTAAAAAGCATAGGAAAATAGGGCTACAATCTGGGCTGCGTACCAAAGCTGACTGGCAGTGACTGAGATCCGTACCAACTTGATTCGCAGTTTACCTCGCAGTTACCCCTCCAGTCACTACGATGACTGGGTCGAAAAGATCCAGCTATCGCAGTCAAGGGGGGCGTAGCTAATAATTTTAATTTTACTGCGAATTATGAATTTATATACAATATTATATGGTTTAAATAGTAAGTGACATCACAACACCATACAATCTCAACTTAGAAGTCCCGTAAGAGTTAAATTATGAATGTAATGTTGTAAGGTTAATTAGCAGATGGCAAATGTTGCTTTTATGAATGACAATTTCTGCTGTTGTCTGCTTTCGCTGTGACTGTGACTGCAGCCCGTACCAGCTGCTGCGTTCACTGCGTTGACTGGGTTACCCCCACCACCAGTCACAGCCACAGTGAACGCAGTCAAAGTTGGTACGCAGCCCAAGAATTGTAGTTCCCCTACACCTAGGGTTGTTGCCAGGTAACAATAATAGGGAAGTCTCACGCATTTTTTTTATTTGCTTACTGGTTACCTCAAGTTAAAATAAACGGGAACTAATTGGTTTCGGCTCGAAAGGTGCATTAACATCGCTTTAACAGCAAGTCAAAGATATTGCTGTCAAAACACGCTCAGAAACGGACCTGCGCCATCTTGCTCGTGATTTCAAGGTTCTGACGTCATATGTCAGTAAACAATAATTTTATATCATACAAATAGTATTGAAATCCCAAATTTTAGTAGATTATTGCTCTCATAAGATTCTAACTGAACCAACGTTTATTTATAGTTAGTAAATGAACACTTCTCAACATTAATTAACAACAATATGTTAAATAATTGCATTATTTTATACACGTTTTGGTAAATACTGTATCAAAATGTATTTTCTGAAGAAAACAGTGGTATAAAAGACATTGTTGTAAAGTCACTGCACCCTAGATATTGTAAAATGTCCAACTTAATATCGTTGATATTATTAAGAATACTTCAAGGAGGCAGTTGTTTACATGACATATGACGTCAAGAGCCGTTTTTCAATTACGGAACAAGAAGTTCCAAATTTCAAACTTACAATGCTAATAGAATTGGAAATATACGCTTCTCAGATATAAAAATTATACCGCCCGAATTTTTAGATAATGATCTTCCATTTTTAGGTGCTTTGAGGAATATTTATTTTTGATGAGACTTCCCTATTGTTGTGTAAGGATTTGTTTTCTTTATGGGAAATAACACGCATACAGAATGTAAACGTTTGCTCTGCCTTTAGCTTTATCAGACCTGGGCTAAATGTGCTTCCTAGTTTTAGTGTGCACACCAGCCAGGTCAGTGATAGGATAGCAGCACTAAGTGATCATATAACTCGTTTACGATATAAACCGTTGATTAATCATTCTCAAGCTGTAGGCTGGTTTTTAAAGCTTCAAACCTAGATCGCATACAATTTTTGATAGAAGGTTTGGAAGGAATAGAAGGCTACATTTTCGTTGTAAACTAGGATTGTACCATTGAGTTTGTTAGTTAGCCCAATGATTGTACAATGATTGTACACGCTGCTTCCAGCGGCAATCACCGAAAAAAGTCAAAATCGACATTCACGAAAATGATAATCTTATGGTTGTCAGAAAAAACAATTCAAGAAATTGAAGACATTGTTACCCTACAACCTAGAAAGCATTAACAACTGCATTCATACTACATAATCATATTATTTTAATCCTCTAATAAGATAACATTCTTAATAATGGCTGAATATATAAATAATAAATACAGACACTTCCGGTAAAAAACAATAATAAACCGTCCCCAACATCGTCTCGTCATGAAACCTCATCCTATTCGTAATCGTTACTAGATATAAAATATTATATTATAATAGTTTTATAGTTTACATTTAAGTTACCACTTAGTTATATAACTCACAGTATTCAATAATCCGCACACCAGATATTTGTCTACGGACTCTCAAGACATAACTTCTGTCCGTAGATATTAATATTAATGTACAAATCGTCCAATAACCATTCTGTTATGTATCATGTGGAATTATTGAATAAAAATTGATTGATTGATTGAATGTCAACAGCACAGGCTAACAAAAAATTCTATATCAATGTAGTTCACAATATGTCGGATTTAGACGAGTTTGTGCAAAATGACAGGATCAGGTTTACTCCAATCAATAAAATATGAGCTCATATTTAAGTTCATGTTTATTTTAAATATTTGCAAAATTTAATAGTTAAAAAATGTATCTAGGTAGATCTCTAACCTATTCTTATGTTACAGGTAGAATGTAAGAAAGCTGAAGAAATACAACTTTGCTAGACATACACACCATGTAGGTGGCATCAATAAATGTAAACGAGCCACTCGTTTATGTAGAGCCGACACCAATTGAAGGAAACCATAGAAAATACAAAGTTATTTGAAGCAAAAATAAAGAAAATAGTACCCACTGCAGTATATTTTGCTCTAACACTAGACAGCGATTCCGATTCGGGGGAATCTACTCCGTCATGAGAAAATGCTGAGTGATAGGCCTTATATAAAGATTAAATTATGTATGTAATATAATATGACATATAATATACCAAAATGCTATGACTTTATTTAATAAGCTGAGACGAAGTTTGGTTGAAATGATCATTATCTGGTCTTTAATCTTGACTGAATGAAAATTGGCCATTAATGGGGCTACATATGAAACTAAAGTCTGAAATAATTCATATGAAACAAGGCTAGTATAAAAGTGAACCAAATTGTCTGACATCTGGTGTGCTTTCTAACAGTTTTCGTTAATTATTTTAGTCAGGTCATTGTTTTCTTCTTGACGTTTTTGTACGTCTGCTAGCAGCTCTTTGTTTCGGTTTTTGAGGAAATTATTCCTAGCTCAGTCAGTGGATCACCCCGATCCACAGCAGTCATGGTTCCTAAAAAAAAGAACATGATTACAATTACAACTTTAGATGAATAAGATGGATTTTAATCAAAAATGAATTACTTAAAGCATGGGTACCTACATTTAATGTACCGTACATATAAATTTTTTACTAGGTATATAGAAAAATAAATTTTTGTGTTGTTGGTTACTGATAAATGATAATTTAGTCAATATAGGCCCTACAATCATTGAGTATGCTACAATTCTGTATCATGTACTGAATAAAACAATTTGATTTGAGTAAAACTTGCACTATTTTAATATCTATGACTTACCCTGAGTAGTGAATGGTTCCTCTGTAGGTATAATCATTAATTCACCAGGATGTTGATTCACTGGGAGTTCGGCCTGGTAGTGGTCATCAACCTCTGGCTGGTTAAGGATGGTTGGAGCTGAACCAGGCCTGGGGGTTAAATAAATAAATAAATACCTAAATAAATATATAAATAAATAAATAAATAATACAACTGTATGTAATAATATGTATTCTTGTATGTGTGAGAATAAAATGGAATTTATTATTATTAGGCCTATATTATTCAAGGCCTAATAATAAAGCTAAATGGTAGGTCAAAAATGTTATTATGTGTGTACTCTGGCTACCAACCAAAGATCATACTAGTTCTGAATCTGATGGAAGATTGATCTCTCTTATTATAAAAAAGTAGGCCTAATCACTTAGTGTGATTTGGCTACCTACCGTACTGTAAGTTTTGTACTGAAAATAACTTACCATCAGTGTTGAAGTGAATCTTTTGACCGGCTGTAAAAATTCATCTTTTAAGCGGAACTTGTGGCATGTAGACCCGAAGTCTTCTATATTCTTGCATTTTAGTAGAGATGTTGCCTGAACACACCAATCATCCAGAGCTTGTGATGAATCTACAGAAGCAGCTACAGCTACTTTGAAGTGAAGAGATGTAACTTCCAATAAAATATTTTTTATTTCCAATTCCATGTCTGAGTTGGCTGAAATATAAATACATATATATTATTGTTTGGACCTTATCATTGACCTATCAACAAGTTTAAGGCCTAGTTGAACTATTGGTATCTATAATCTGAAAATATTACTGTATCTATTGATTAAGCAATCTACAACAAAAACCTTTATTACTGTACAATGTAAAAATGTGTGTGGCCTAAGAAGTGACTATTTATTAGAGGAGGCTACCTCTCACAATCCATTAATGTCCATGCACAGAACTATTATAACTTGTTGATCATCTCAAGTTAAATTACAATGCATAGCCATGGCTACTACATGAACATGGAAATTGTATCTAGCAATGTTGTACCCAGCATGTTGTGATTGCTACTTGAGAACATTACCTAGTGCTTAGTATGTCTAGGCCAGAAAACCTTTTCCTAGTTATGGAACTATGGCAATCGAGAACATCAGTTCAAACATGTTACATAATACAGGCAAATGTACTTTGCAAGTCTTGCAACATTGACCGAACTAATACCCTATAGTGTATGACGGATCATGAGGTTATAAATTACAAGAATAGGTCCAGTCTTAGCTTGAGTATTCTGTCAAAAGAAGTAGGTAGGGCCTACTGCCGAGACCATTGCTACAGAGGGTAGCGATGGCCTTGCTGCTAGACCCTAAACAGTTGATTACATTAGCCTATGTGCATTATCTAGCAATGTTGTGCAAACTAGCCTAGGCCTAGCCTAAACCATGTTGAATGCATAATTGGCAGGCCTACTAGGCCTATAGGCTATTTGACATGTGGTGTTGTGTATAAATAAATGTTGTATACAAAGAGTTGTCACACACCATGTTACAATAATATCAAGATGAGCTAAGTGTATAGGACCTAGGCTTATCCAAGTTGGATGCATGGCTAGTGATAGTGAATGCTGTTGTCTATCTTAACCTTGTCTACTCTTAGGCCTAGCCCAGATTGGATGTATGATTGATGCTGTTGGCTTGAGTTCATTTACCACATATCAATATTTTCAAGATATTGGCCTAGATCAAAGCGTAGGCCTAGACTAGGATAGGTGAGTGCTAGGGGCCTCGGCCCTAGGCCCTAGGCCTAGTTGATGGTACGTGACCAATTGCCAATATTTTCTACATAGCTGTGACCTTACCAATTCTCAGGACTAGCCAGGGTTTAATTACAATGTTGTGATTCAACTTCATATTTCACTGGTACCTAGGCCTACGCCGTACCGGTAAAATACCTGGGCTAGGCTGTACGGGTCTAGGGCTAGTAGGCCTAGCCCATGACAATAGGCCCTCGCCTACTCCATAGCCCACTACGACTGCTTTTCTTCTAGACAACCTAAATTAAGTACTAGGTAATTAGGCCTAGTAGTTAAATAACCATTCAATCTACTTACCTAACGAGTTTCTTATTGTCAGTCTTGGTGTAAACTACTTCACAAAATGTAGTAAGCCTGTGTAGCGCACAGCATATAGGCCTATGCGGCCTTCTGAAGTTTCTTCACAATTCGTAAACAACAAATATGGCGGCCATTTCCGGAACAACAATCGTGGACGGCCCCTCCCATTAGAGCTAGATCTCCTCCTCCAATATAACTCCATGCTTAGATAGAGCTAATCACGGCCCTCTAGATCAATTCTTGGTTGGAACATGAGCTTAGATAATCAAGCAGTGGCTAAATTCGTTATTATTTACTTTTAGTTTTTCTTCTCATCTGCGGCGGCGCTATCTCGCCAGTGGCAGACAAACTGCTTCCTCTCCCCACTTGCGGCACAAGCTGTGCGTCCATTATAAAAGAGTTTTACGAAGAAGGCATTGTTTGATTGATTGATGTTTATTTATCAGCAACAGGGCATTGGCCTACAAGTGCTATACAATAATAATACACATATAAAACTACACATTATAATTACTCATATTAATATTATAAATTGATAAAATTAAAAACAAGATTGGCCAATACGAATGTTTCTATATTTATATTGTGTTGGTTTGCCCGCTTCCACTACTACCGAAGAATGTCATGCATGGGGTGACGTAGGAACTGCGTATCGCGCGCATGGTCGAATATCCGACCAATCAGAAGGCTTGTTTCAAACTACTGTCAACTGCCAGTGCTACAGACTTACTCACACTTGGACTTCTTCCTTGTCGGATGTTCAGTGCGCAATGTAATTTCAGTTGTGATTGATTGTTTGATTAATTGATTGTTTGTCTATTGGTTTATCTATAGTTACTAAATATCTTACTAATAACTGAGTAGTGCGGTACGCTAAGAACTACTTCCAAGTGACGGAAATATTGCTTAAAACTTCAAGTACTGTGGAACTTGAGTGAGTCAAGCATGCAGTTATTACGGTAAGACTGATCACTACAATGAATATAAAACAAGTGTGTAGAACATTATTGAGCAATAATAATACTAGCCCAAATTATTCACGGCTGGTTCATCGACTAGACATTTTAAAGCTATTACTCAAATTGGCGGATTTTTTGGCGTCCTCGTCAGCCATTTTGCTTCTTGTGGTATTTTTGTTTGTTTTAGAGTTAAAGTATTTACTAATGTGTAATTTACCTCTATCGTAATCAATTAATAATGATCTATGTTTGATATAGCTTTGAAATATCGATCATTGATTGGTTATCGCTCTCGTCGATGGTGTTCGGAGCCTATAGGTTTTTTTAAGTTGCTTTAAATTAAAGTCTCCCACTGAAAATCAGTCTTGTTACTGAGTGGGTAGCCTCTAAATGTGAATTTACTTAAAAGGTTAATGGGAATCTTCTTATGTTTCATTACAAACAGTGTAGGCCTACTTCCTGTCAATATTATGGTTCAATGTCAAGCCCTGTTATTGCTGGTCGGCTATTGTATGTTATTGTTAGCGGGTAAACACGCGCGTACACATTATTGTAGATATACAACAAGAAACTCGAGGCACTGTATACCTTGGCAACGTTGTGATGATGCTGTTTAAAATAACATAATTGTCAACTTGATGACTAACTTTTATGTCTGTAAAGTTATTGTACATAGTATGACACACCACTTGTTTCTAGCTCGAGCCCCAGTAACAACCCGTTTTTATTACTGCCGCGGATTGATTTTACTGTGGTTACCCACTTACGGTTATATTACATTAATTTTACTGTCGTTATCATATGATTTCCAACCTTCATTCGCGGAGCGCTGTACCCTAAACAAAAACAAACTGTCCGTGCCACGTTATAGGACTGATGTTGGAACAAAACTAGTTAGTTGGCTCTGCCACAAGATTGTGGAATGGTTTGGATAAAAGAGTAGTAAACCCCCTACCCGACCACATATCAAAATTTAAAAGTATGCTCAAAAAGTATCCTTACCAATAACTCTAGGCCCAATTCCCCTGATCTGTTTATCAGTACCAACCCTGCTTAAAAATACGGTTGGATACTATTGGATCCGCAAGTGTAAACCAACAGGATTCAATCGTAACCAACTGTCTTAATAGGAGCCAACTGGAACTCTAAAAGCATCCAATAGGATCCAAACGTATTCAATAGGAACTGAAACCAATAGTATTCAACTGGGACCGTATGCAAAGGGAATCAACTGTAGTGCAACTGGAACCGTAACCAATAGTATTCAACAGGCAACGTATTCAAAGGGAATCAACTGTATTCAACTGGAACCGTAATCAATTGGTTTCAATAGTATTCAACTGGGACCGTATGCAAAGGGAATCAACTGTAGTTCAACTGGAACCGTAACCAATAGTATTCAACTGGGACCGTATGCAAAGGGAATCAACTGTATTCAACTGGAACCGTAATCAATTGGGTTCAATAGTATTCAACTGGGACCGTATGCAAAGGGAATCAACTGTAGTGCAACTGGAACCGTAACCAATAGTATTCAACAGGCAACGTATTCAAAGGGAATCAACTGTATTCAACTGGAACCGTAATCAATTGGTTTCAATAGTATTCAACTGGGACTGTATGCAAAGGGAATCAACTGTAGTGCAACTGGAACCGTCGTAACCAATAGTATTCAACAGGCAACGTATTCAAAGGGAATCAACTGTATTCAACTGGAACCGTAATCAATTGGTTTCAATAGTATTCAACTGGGACCGTATGCAAAGGGAATCAACTGTAGTTCAACTGGAACCGTAACCAATAGTATTCAACAGGCAACGTATTCAAAGGGAATCAACTGTATTCAACTGGAACCGTAATCAATTGGTTTCAATAGTATTCAACTGGGACCGTATGCAAAGGGAATCAACTGTAGTTCAACTGGAACCGTAACCAATAGTATTCAACAGGCAACGTATTCAAAGGGAATCAACTGTATTCAACTGGAACCGTAATCAATTGGGTTCAATAGTATTCAACTGGGACCGTATGCAAAGGGAATCAACTGTAGTTCAACTGGAACCGTAACCAATAGTATTCAACAGGCAACGTATTCAAAGGGAATCAACTGTATTCAACTGGAACCGTAATCAATTGGGTTCAATAGTATTCAACTGGGACTGTATGCAAAGGGAATCAACTGTAGTGCAACTGGAACCGTAACCAATAGTATTCAATAGGCAACAACCGTAATGAAAAGGAACCAACCGTAATGGATGGGAATCAATCGTATTCAATGGGAACCAAGCGTATTCAATAGGAACCAACCGTATTCAATAGGAACTAACTGTATTAAATAGGAACCAACCGTATACAATAGGAACCAACCGTATTCAATAGGAACCAACCGTAATGGATGGGAATCAATCGTATTCAACAGGAACCAACCGTATTCAATAGGAACCAACCGTATTCAATAGGAACCAACTGTATTCAATAGGAACCAACCGTATTCAATAGGAACCAACTGTATTCAATAGGAACCAACCGTATACAATAGGAACCAACCGTATTCAATAGGAACCAACCGTAATGGATGGGAATCAATCGTATTCAACAGGAACCAACCGTATTCAATAGGAACCAACCGTATTCAATAGGAACCAACTGTATTCAATAGGAACCAACCGTATTCAATAGGAACCAACTGTATTCAATAGGAACCAACCGTATACAATAGGAACCAACCGTATTCAATAGGAACCAACCGTAATGGATGGGAATCAATCGTATTCAACAGGAACCAACCGTATTCAATAGGAACCAACCGTTTTCAATAGGAACCAACTGTATTCAATAGGAACCAACCGTATTCAATAGGAACCAACCGTATTCAATAGTAACCAACCGTATTCAATAGTAACCAACTGTATTCAATAGTAACCAACCGTATTCAATAGAAACCATCCGTTTTCAAAGGGAATCAATCGTATTCAATGGGAACAAATGGTAATGAACGGGAAACTTCCGTTTACAATAGGAACCAACCGTATTCAATAGGAACCAACCGTATTCAATAGGAACCAACTGTATTCAATAGGAACCAACCGTATTCAATAGGAACCAACCGTATTCAATAGTAACCAACTGTATTCAATAGTAACCAACCGTATTCAATAGAAACCATCCGTTTTCAAAGGGAATCAATCGTATTCAATGGGAACAAATGGTAATGAACGGGAAACTTCCGTTTACAATAGGAACCAACCGTATTCAATAGGAATCAATCATATTCAATGGGAACTAATGGTAACCCACACAACACTTAATATTGTATGAATATTCATTTTATGTGCCAGTGATAATGTCTAGATGTTGACATCTTATACATGTTGTTACAACATTAGTCGTGATAATATGTCCATACAGTAATACCTATCAATGTGTATACAATATCACATAATTATATTTTGAATAATAAATAAATGAATATTGTATGAATATTCTTTTCAAATATTGCCTTCTAAATATTTTACGTACATATACACAATGTTTTTATAAACCTGTGTATTATTATATTGTCGCTGTGTGGCCGCGACTATTCTGCACCCAATTTGTGTTATTTTAGGGGGATGCGTGTCCACGATTAATTCCATACAGTCTCAATCCTTGCATTCGAATTAATTACTGAAAAAAATATTGGATAAACTTTCAGACGGGATTGCTGGTACCGCATCTATAGGAATCAAACCCGGGCCTCCTAAATCAGGTCTCATGCATCACGCTTGCGCTACAACCACCGACCGTTTGTACGTATTTATAAAATGTATTACATGAATTTAACGTAACAGCAAATTTAATTCTGTTAGAATTCCAAAACTAAATTTTCCACGTGTTGTACAATTTGGTATTGAATCGTATTGAAATTCGTCAATTCATTATTTATAACCATGCCACATACATCACAGTATATATACTTACTGGGGCCCTCTTAAGAATAATAGGCCACATAATGTATATGCTGTCAATTTTTTAATCTATGCAGACCCGGAAAACGTCATGATTTGAATTTCTCGATTTACGTTCGCATAGCATCGTGCTTTGAATCAACCGCGTGACGTCATACTGAATTTAAAACGAATAATCTCGGAAGCATCCGAACATTACCGAACTATTTGGACCACTCCAGTCAACGCACTACTCAACTGGAGAACAAAATATGTAAGTATTTAACACTTTATTGATCTTTAAATTGTATTTGATTATAACGTATCATTTTCATTTCAAAAACAGTATAATAAATATTTATTTTTCAATATTCTGCATCAAAACTTTTTTTGCAGATGATCATTTGACTTTTCCCCACCCGGCTTCCGGCCGGCAGTCAACAACTCAACTACAACATCCGGTTACGTTCTGTCTGTCGTGTTTCAAGTATGTCTTCAGTTCTCTTGGGTGAAAGCTTCGTAAATGTAGCCCCTTTCGCCGGTGAAATCATCCGTACATACTCACTGTATTTCAGGTAAGGTTAAGGATTGGCCTTCTTGTATTTTATGAAATACCGAAATAGTCTTAGCGTTTTTAATCCCGCTCAACAAAGACAGGCAGTCTAGGCTAGGCCTATCCTAGGGCCTAAGAGCCAAATTCCCGTTACCGTTAGTTTCGTTTGAGGGCTGAGGGGTTGAGTTGGGCTGAAACATCATAAGAATCGTAAGCCTAGGCCTAGGCTCTACCTTACTTCTTGCCTATCGTAGGCCTAGGCCCTAGCCTAGGCCTACGCATTCTTGGTTAAGTTTAAAAGTTAAAACCCTGTGACAAAGCCACTGACTTCTGGTTCCTGAAAGGCCCTGTGTGATAGGCCTACCTAGGCCTGGCCTATGATAATTAAATTCTGTTAAGACCCAGAGCCTATATAATTTGAAGACATGTAGGCCTGGGTAGGCTAGGCCTAGGCCTAGGCCTAGGCCTAGACCAAGGGGTAAGTTTGTAGGCTATCCTAGGCCTAGGGCCTAGGCCCTACATTTTGTACACCATCCATAGCGTAGGCCTAGGCCTAGGCCTCATGTTACGATCAGTGTTGTCTTAAACGTCATATAGGCTAGGCCTAGGCCTAGCCTTCGTGCCTAGGGCATGTTTTTATAGGGGGTGTGTGCCGTAAAGCGCCCGGTCTGACCAATGACAATAAGATTGAACAGAGCGAGGGTTCCGGTCGCTTTACGGTATGTGCCCAGGTTACAACAATGAAATTGATGAAATGAAATTTTGAAATCGTCTATTATAGTTTGCAGCTATGACATTAGTTGTGCGGACCCTACCGACGCGTTCACTATTGTGGTTGATTTGATTTATGAATTTAGGGTGCTACAATAGCTAGGATTATTTACAATGATTTAAGATACTAATATACAGTAGTAGATTTAACTGTAATACTGAACACATGTCATAAAGTCTGAACTGTACACTTAAGGTGGAGCATTAAGATGCCTCCTTTAAGTGTTGCTCTATTTTCAATAATGTAATATTTTATTTTTGTTATTGGTGCTAGGGCCTAGACGTAACAACAGATCTACCCACTTTCCAATGGACTAGGCAGCTCAAACAGTAATGTTGCCCTAGCTGGACATTGCATGTATGCTAATAGGACGTTTTAACTAAATCTGGCTACATAGGGTAGCCTAGATTAAAGTAGGCACCGACAGTTAAAAATGCCTAAAGTAAAACGAAAGTCCCTTCGTGATTTATCAGCACGCCATTTTAACAGATTATTAAATAATCAGACCATAAGTGTTGAAGCACAATTGAACTCTTCATCAACTTCATACTCGGACATGCCCGGGTGTTCCAGGGCTAGCTCTACGTGTGGGTCTAATATGTTAGTACCATCTAGGGCTACTAGCCCTGTTCCAAGAATATATCTATCTGGTGCAACTAGTTCTGCCAATATGTGTGGTATGGTGGTGGTAAAGAGGGGCGATATTTTGCAATACTCAACCAATCTTTTATCACTGCCACTTTAGGCCCATATGAGCATACTTGGGGAAAGGAACTTTTAAAATAAACATGTGAACGCATTCGTATTATGACGAACTTTTGAACAAACTCATTCCCGTTTAGATTGATTACTTTTCTAGACCTTTAAAACATGTGCATGCAGACATCTCAGCAGTGACATGCCCATGCTTGTGAAAAATGTATATGTATGTTGGAACAAAAAATAAATAAAAATAAATAAATTTGAAAGGTTAGGTGTTTCTACGTATTGTGCAGCACATATAATCTGCGACCAACAGCTTATCTCCTTATACACACTCTTGAAACTCTTGCAGCTGATAGTATCTACCAACATAAGCTATTTTAAACCCATAGCCACCAAATGTTTGCCAAGACGCTACTATTTCTCAGTGTCCAAAAAGAAACACGGAATTGATAGTTTTATATTTAATTTTAAATTAAGGTGGGTGTTACAATGCATTGCCAACTGAATATTGCTATACTTGGCACAAGACTACCTTACACTGCTTTCGTCACAGGCGAGGCTCTCGTAGCCAACCAGCGAACCGCTGGAGACACACCCGTGCAAAAACCGATCGCTGATTGGCTACGAACCCGTCGCCTGTGACGAATCACGAAAGCATGTGTAAGGTAGTCCTGGTACAACTATATTGTACGTAATGTGTACACAAAATACAAAAATATAATTTACTTTTTAAAATTAACTTCTTTTTCGAAGTGAACTTGTACGTTTATTTAGTCCAACTGGGCCTCCAAAAGTAGTCCAGTTAAAGTGCCAAGTAATTTATTTGCCAGGCAAGCCCACTTTGGTGTCTTTTTATTGGTCCTTGTCATGGTGAAAACAACTTCAACTGGACATTGAAATACCAGCCCAAACTAGTGTTGGAACAAAATTTTATACAAACAGTGTAAACTGATGGTAACTTGTCATATGGACAAATCTCAATACTTCCGTGTTGCCATATTTCACTGTAATTTTTTTTATTTATTTGTGAATTGAATTTTTGAATTACTACCTGACCTAAATTATCATGGAGCATATTTTATCTAATGCAAACTTGAAATTATAAATAACAATATGTTAGAACTTAGAAGGCAGATATGAAAATCCTACACATCTGCATTAACTGCTACTGAACAGTACACTTAGCAAACGCAGCTTTGGCATTATACCTTTATAGGCATTAATACTGTTTCAGAATGTTTGAAGCACTGGCTTGTTTCAAGGGGAACCTCCAAATGCCGGCTTCAAGAAGAACTGGACAAGGTTCCCAAATACATTGCCCAGCGGATTACCGACCTTAACCGGGAAGGAAAATCCAGTGTTGGAAAACCATCACAAAAAGACAAACCGAGGCGTCAGCTCATAGATGACTCGTTTGGTGCCTCTACGTCTCAACACACGCCGAATTTTTCTCCAGAGACATGTTTCTCTCCAAGTTTGTTGGACTTGTCTCCAATAAAACATGTCTCTGGAGAAGTAGTGGATAGCGACGCTACTCCATAGTGCAGGGTTGATTGATGGTCTGCCCATTTGAGGTGATTGCAAACCATTATTGTACGTTTCTACAATACTTTTTACAAGTTTTAGGCGGAAGGCAAGTTGGTCGATTTTTATGTTCGAAGCATTATTATAAATGATCTGTGCATTGAGAATTGACACATTGAGTAGACGTTTGAAAAGTTTTATGTACCACTTCCTACCCCTCTTGGGTTCCAATAGATAGGGCTGTAGTTTTTGGTCTTTGAGATCCACTCCCCCCATGGCTTTATTGTAGTCTAGGATGCATTGTGGTTTTTCAGTGTCCACCCCCCGTTTTGTGATAACAGCCATATCACTGTTGTGAAAGGTCAGAATAAAGGAAACATCCTTCTTGTCTTTCCACTTGAGGACCATTACCCCATTGGATGCTTCGGCAATGTGCTCCCCTTTTTTCAACTTGGCTGTTTTTACTCTAGCAGGGACATTTTTACGATTTATGCGAAGGGTACCTGCTACATTTACACCGTTATCATTGAGGCAAATGCACAGGTCTGGAGAGTTGTCCACAGAGTATGGCCTAAGTTGTACAAGGGCTCCATTAGTTTTGTGACAATCCCAGCTGTTTTGGACTTGCTAAGGTCTGCATTTTGGATTGCGTTTCCGGCGTTTGCAATACCATTAGCCACATTCACACCATCTGCACCTACGTACACAATGAAGTTCCACAAATATCCCGATTGTGATTCACATAGTTCAAAGGTTTTTATTCCAAATTTGGAAGACTTGAGGGGAATATATTGCTTGAAACTGAGGCGCCCTTTCCACAGTGTCAACGATTCATCTATGGCAATATTTTTTGACAGTTGCGCGGCCATGTTTCTATCTTTGAAGTTTGTTTACGTTTCGTGTCGACTAAAGCTGTGTTGCCAGATGGATAACGGTGTCGCCATAGTTACAAAAACAAACTTTTATGTTGTGTTAAGTGTTATTTTGGCATAAAATGATACATTTTCAATCGTATACGTAATTGTATCACACATATTATTTTGTTGTAACGACACAATACAATTGAGTGTATAAATAACAAATAATTATTGATATTGTAGGCCCACTTCTTTTAGATTATTCAGTTTCACACTGTTGGCTATTCTGTTTATTAAAATAACACTACTAGAGTCAATTGAGCCACACTTTAAATGGCTACGAAGATGTATTGATTTTAGTATTTTTAACCGTAGATAAATCCTATGCACTTACATTTTTACCGAGAAATAATATGCCATTACATAATATCATAATACCAGATACAAATATCTAAAACATTAATATTGTTTCGAACCAATAAGATAGTTCAGTGGGGTGATTTGAATGGGCAGTTGACTCGCATGAGAGACTTTAAGGAACGTAAATTCAAAGTTTCAATGTAAAAGCTATTCGAATTCTAAATAAAATGTATTAGGATTAATGGGCATAATAGCCAATTATTATTGCAGGGTTGCCGCCAAAAATAATTTCAAATCCTTGTAATAGAGGTAAAATCTCCGCAAATAGGCCTATCCGTGAAAAGTAAGAAACCGTTAATGTTGTAGGTGTAAATGTGTTTTTTGTAGGCTAAGTTTTAGCCATCATAGCTCGAGGCTGTTTTTGTTAAGTTTAATTTATGGCATTATACACATACTACTGGTATGTATGTATGCTCTTTATTTTTAGCAGCTATTTTACATCCTAGTTATATTTATTTACCTTCTATCAACCATTCACATTTGAACATTCCAATATTTTTAATTTCTCTTATATTTCTAGGTACCGGTAATCGATTAAATTGTCTTAAACCAAAGTTAAAAAAAATAATCACTTATACTATGCAGATTTTAAGTACACATTCCTGTTTCTAGCACTTCATATTGTGTGATATTGTGTGATATTGTGTGTGATATTGTGAACCATATCTGCATAACCTGATAAATTACTAGGTAAGATACCATTATACTGGACCCAAGATTACTTTACCCCTGCTTTCGTCACATCCGGGGCAGTCGTAGCCAACCAGCGAACCGCTCGAGACACACCCGCGCCAATACCGATCGCTGATTGGCTACGAACCAGTCGCCTGTGACGAAAGCATGTGTAAGGTAGTCTTGGGACAACTATACATACTTCATAAATGAAAACCATAGATAGAAGTTGATAGTTATCTTCCACTGACAACCAATGAAGTGCATTTAGCATATTTCTAATAGGAACTGCTTTTTGCATTCAATTATACATCTCATTGCCTTGTTTTGTACAGTTTTCATTCTATTAATAATAGATCAACTTGAATATGCCCTTGTTTTGCCTGAAAAATTATTATCCCAGAAAATTCAAAATATATTTCAACAATTGTGTTATACTATAAGTCTTGTCGATAATGAGAGATGTTCACTTATCTCTTATCTTATGGTATCTAGATCTTTGTTCAGTTTAAATGACTATCTATATCAACTGGTGTTTTGCTTTGTTTTTTAAGACAAGTTTGGCATTATGCTCTAAAAACATTTTACTTTCTATGTATTATTAAGGATAGTACGTCATTTAGCTAGATTTGTATCTACATTCTACATAGCCTGTTTTTGTTTATGTTTATTTTATGGTAGTGCACTATATATGTCATTTTTATGTTATGTTCAATGAATTCTAGGTTATGGAGCATTGTTTTTATCCACATTCACTAGCCAAAAACAGCTGTTTTTGTTTGTTTTTAAGTTTATTTTATGATATTAGACTGTGCTTCAAAACTGATGTGATTAATGTCAATGACTAGTAAGTCATGCTGTGCTTCTAGCCTAATTTACATTTTTTTACAGGGTGCTCTATGATATAAGTGACAATTATTTTCTGTATCTATACAATCCATATTATCATTGGGCTTCTTATTTTTATGACTGTAAGCTCATGCATATTTGTGTTACTAGTATACCTATGTATCACAACTGATTTTTAGTACTGTTTGATGTATGACAAGTTGGTCTATCTACAACCCACATTTTTGTACCTAACTTAGTTACATTCTCTTTGAAGCCATTGTTGGTCATACTTTAGATACTCATGTATAAACCTATAATATAAATAAATATCCGTATTTTTTTACTATAAATATGAATTGTTTCACATGTACTGAGAAGACTCCTACTGACTACGGTTGGTTCCTATTGAATACGATTGATTCCCATCCATTACGGTTGGCTCCTATTGAATACGGTTGGTTCCTGTTGAATACGATTGATTCCTATTCATTACGGTTGGTTCCTATTGAATACAGTTGATTACTATTGAATACGGTTGGTTCCTGTTGAAAACGATTGATTCCCATCCATTACGGTTGGTTCCTATTGAATACAGTTGATTACTATTGAATACGGTTGGTTCCTGTTGAATACGATTGATTCCCATCCATTACGGTTGGTTCCTATTGAATACGATTGATTCCCATCCATTACGGTTGGTTCCTATTGAATACGGTTGGTTCCTATTGAATACGGTTGGTTACTATTGAATACGGTTGGTTCCTATTGAATACGGTTGGTTCCTGTTGAATACGATTGATTCCCATCCATTACGGTTGGTTCCTATTGAATACGGTTGATTACTATTGAATACGGTTGGTTCCTGTTGAATACGATTGATTCCCATCCATTACGGTTGGCTCCTATTGAATACGATTGATTCCCATCCATTACGGTTGGTTCCTATTGAATACGGTTGGTTCCTATTGAATACGGTTGGTTACTATTGAATACGGTTGGTTCCTATTGAATACGGTTGGTTCCTGTTGAATACGATTGATTCCCATCCATTACGGTTGGTTCCTATTGAATACGGTTGATTACTATTGAATACGGTTGGTTCCTGTTGAATACGATTGATTCCCATCCATTACGGTTGGTTCCTATTGAATACGATTGATTCCCATCCATTACGGTTGGTTCCTATTGAATACGGTTGGTTCCTATTGAATACGGTTGGTTACTATTGAATACGGTTGGTTCCTATTGAATACGGTTGGTTCCTGTTGAATACGATTGATTCCCATCCATTACGGTTGGTTCCTATTGAATACGGTTGATTACTATTGAATACGGTTGGTTCCTGTTGAATACGATTGATTCCCATCCATTACGGTTGGCTCCTATTGAATACGATTGATTCCCATCCATTACGGTTGGTTCCTATTGAATACGGTTGGTTCCTATTGAATACGGTTGGTTACTATTGAATACGGTTGGTTCCTATTGAATACGGTTGGTTCCTGTTGAATACGGTTGGTTCCTATTCATTACGGTTGGTTCCTATTGAATACAGTTGATTACTATTGAATACGGTTGGTTCCTGTTGAATACGATTGATTCCCTTTGAATACGGGTTTTACTCATTCCTATTGAATACAGTTGATTCCCATTGCGTACGGATCCAGTTGAATACTATTGGTTACGTTTCCAGTTGGATACGGTTGATTCCCTTTGAATACGGGTTTTACTCATTCCTATTGAATACAGTTGATTCCCATTGCGTACGGATCCAGTTGAATACTATTGGTTACGTTTCCTATCCACTCCCATTGATTACGTTGCCAGTTGGATACGTCCAAAGTGGCACTAATACTATTGGTTCCCATTAAGTTTAACATGTATTGGATTCAAACAACATCCAATGGTATTCAACTGTAATATTTCCAATAGTATCCAACCGTATTTTTAAGCAGGGAAATAACTATATTCTATATCTTACTGTACTATTTTGCCCATTTATTAACCCTTTATCATCTTAAATAATTTATTTTTAATAAGCTGTAATATCGTGCAATATTATACCTGGTAAATGCTATATGCTATGCTATGCTTTGCTATGATATAAATACTATGTAACAGAGCGGAAGAGCTCAAATCATAGTCAATATGAAAATTAACAATAAACGCTTTCTTGACGTAAATAACAACAGCTGGGAACCCGATGTCAACATGACCTACAATTCACCTCTGTACAGTTCACAACACCGAGTCGCGTAGACAGTATAATGCACAGTATAATCATGAATATAAACGCATTAATTTGTTAACTTTTTAGTTGATTTGAACAAGACCGTAATAAAAAAAACCTGTCTGTTAAAGTTGTTTGGTTATGTTTGACGTTATGAAATGACGTCACGATAAGTTAGTCGTGGAAGTAGAACGTCCTCTGTTTACACGACTCGGATCATGGCCGATTACTCGAGTTACTCCGAGTACCAACTCGAGTAAAAAGTTGGCCTATGGTAGTACTCGATTACGTTTACACGCTAAAATTATCAGCGTTATTTGCGTTGAAATGCGAGTAATGTAAACCGGGTCTAAGGGAAAACTTGTACGACAGTTACAATCACACAACTGTCATTAGTACATTAGTAACAGCCCATCTGTCTAGATTAACCTCGTTGTCTAATCGGCTGGTTTCAAGCAATAACTACAACAGTAGCAGAGACGTACGTAGGTACGTTTTACTAAAGGTCAAAGTCGTATTAAATTAATGAATATGTGAAATATAGTAACCCTCTTCTCAATACTTGTGGCGGGAAAACCGAGGGAGGGTTCAGCAGGGCGATTCTCTAAGGTCCATGGTAAATTGAACGCCCGTTTTCGACGTTACGAGCCTTACCGCATTGAGTTAGCGATTCTCTACCGTGTTTTATCGACAAAGATCGTTACCACCTACGTTAAAAGAAGCGCGCTCCAAAACCCTGCCTTTAGACGTGCGATAAGAAAACATGGCGGACTTTTCAAGCCGTCTCATGTTCACTTCAGCATTTGAACTAATTGATTATAGAAATTTGTTGTGTGTATCGATACAAATATACGATATTTATATTTAAAAATATGTTTGTGAGTAAGGAAATATAATTTGTAGTTATGTAACAAAAGTCTAGAAGTAATTTTGTATCATAACCCTACTTTCCTAGTTTGGCCGTGCCGTCACGGCACGTAGGGTAGGCCTAGAACCCTAGGCCTACTTCTAAGTTCAAACACTAGGTTCGTTTGATTTGCTACACCTTTTATACTCTTTGCACTCACTCCATGTTATTTCATGGGATACATGGCATAAAGTACAAAAGGTGCCGGTAAATCAAACGAACCCTAATGCTGCAATAAGTGAAAAAAGTGCAGAAGGTGTCCGGAAATCAAACGCACCCAATGGCAAACGTTCCATTTATTCACGCGTTGTCATTGGTTAACTTTCTATAGTGTACACAGCCATCTCGAAAACATCCACAAACTAATATATAACAGGCGCTGCTCTGCTGCAACGGCTACGTCCTTTCGATACGGTTATCGAACGTTATGAAATGGTAGTTGGGAATCGCGCGGTAGCTTATCGTGTGGTAGGTTTAACACAAGTGTCGTTTAAGTTAAATTTACCGCGCATCTTAGAGAATCGCCCTGCTGGTTATGGGATTTTGAATTCTCCCCCCCACCCTCTCTCTCTTTCTTCTCACAAAGAGGAAGCGCGTGACGTCATGGAAAAAACCGTTGCAGATCACGTGCGGCGCGGTACCATGCGCAAAGACTCACCACCCACATCCGACCAATCAGAGCTCTAAAACAACTCCCGCGCAATTTGGAGCGTCATTGATTAGTTGTTTCTCAACTTGGAATAACGTACGCTGCTCAACGCCTTTTTACAACTACATTTGTGATTGAATTGATTGTATTTGGTTTTTGGTGCAGTAATAATCGTAGCTATATTTCTGGACAGTAAACTATAACTTCTTTTCATATATTATTAATTCTAGTGGAAGTGACCAACATACGGTTAGTTATAGAAATTTGGTGGCGTTAAGCAAAACACTCGATGACGGTAAGTCATACGAACTCAACATTTTTAGTTTTTAATGGTAGGCCCAACATTGGAAATCAGCTTTCGTGAAAGGGTAGATATTAATTTGGCAAATATATCTGTTTAATTTGGCAAATATATCTGTTTAATCTGTTAATAATCAGTCTACAAGTGTATGTGCGTTTAACACATCTCTTAATAAAATGGATTAGGTGAATTGATTATTTTATAATGAAATTATGGGGTTTTTATTGTGGGTCACGAGCCGCATTTTAGTTTTTTACCAGTAGCATCAAAATAAAATGGTGCTCTATTTTTGGGACATAATTTCGTGCTAGTGAAAGATCTACTTACTGTTAATCAGTTGGGGTTCATTTTGTTTTTAAATACTAGTAGCTTTTTATCACGTGGATGGAAATTATTAATCATTTCATTGAGATCAAATGTTACAGACATTTACCTCGTTAATAATCAGTTCTTATTTAGTTTATTCGAAAAAGAAAGCTTGTCTATACATACGGTGTGCCAGGCCAGGTTTACTAAGAAAATTAAATTATCATTTGGATATTGTATTATACTGCGCCGTTTTTAACGAACTTCACTTGAAATCTTTTATTGAAAACAAACCGCAATAGATTCATGGCTACGAAATAAATCTGTAGGCCTACACTCAATTGTCTCGATGACTTTACTTACACCATGTATTGAAAAGGTCACCTCGAAACTCGTAGGCCTATCCACAGCAATGACAGCACGATACTTGCACGAATGTGTCTCTATGCTATCGCTGGTTTATCAATTCTCGTTAAGTTATTTATTATCTATATAGTCGACACACGCCACGCCCAGTCAGTGCTTTCCATGGTCAGAAGAGACTTCATAGATACTTTGTAAATGGTTTAGAAATAAAATCAGAAACTGAAAAAAAAGTGACGTTAGTTTAAATCTTGCTTGTTAACTGCGGAAGCGTGGCTGAAATAAATAAATAAATAAATAAATAAAATAAATACATTCTTATTTATAGAGTCAATCCACTCAGTAACAAGACATTTTTATTTTTTCATTTTCAGTAACAAAACTTGTCTCCAGTACGTATACATGTTTGTTACTTTTATACTTTCATACCCCCCCCCCCCCCTTCCTTGCGTGATGAGATGTCACCGGTACGTATACATGTTTGTTACTTTTATACTTTCATACCCCCCCCCCCCCTTTCTTGCGTGATGAGGTGTCACCAGTACGTATACATGTTTGTTATTTTTATACTTTCATACCCCCCCCCCCCCTTCCTTGCGTGAGATGTCACCAGTACGTATACATGTTTGTTACTTTTATACTTTCATACCCCCCCCCCCCCCCCTTCCTTGCGTGAGATGTCACCAGTACGTATACATGTTTGTTACTTTTATACTTTCATACCCCCCCCCCCCTTCCTTGCGTGAGATGTCCCAGTACGTATACATGTTTGTTACTTTTATACTTTCATACCCCCCCCCCCCTTCCTTGCGTGAGATGTCACCAGTACGTATACATGTTTGTTACTTTTATACTTTCATACCCCCCCCTTCCTTGCGTGAGATGACACCAGTACGTATACATGTTTGTTACTTTTATACTTTCATACCCCCCCCCCCCCCCTTCCTTGCGTGAGATGTCACCAGTACGTATACATGTTTGTTACTTTTATACTTTCATACCCCCCCCCCCTTCCTTGCGTGAGATGTCACCAGTACGTATACATGTTTGTTACTTTTATACTTTCATACCCCCCCCCCCCTTCCTTGCGTGAGATGTCACCAGTACGTATACATGTTTGTTACTTTTATACTTTCATACCCCCCCCCCCCCCCTTCCTTGCGTGAGATGTCACCAGTACGTATACATGTTTGTTACTTTTATACTTTCATACCCCCCCCCCCCCCCTTCCTTGCGTGAGATGTCACCAGTACGTATACATGTTTGTTACTTTTATACTTTCATACCCCCCCCCCTTCCTTGCGTGAGATGTCACCAGTACGTATACATGTTTGTTACTTTTATACTTTCATACCCCCCCCCCCCCTTCCTTGCGTGAGATGTCACCAGTACGTATACATGTTTGTTACTTTTATACTTTCATACCCCCCCCTTCCTTGCGTGAGATGTCACCAGTACGTATACATGTTTGTTACTTTTATACTTTCATACCCCCCCCCCCTTCCTTGCGTGAGATGTCACCAGTACGTATACATGTTTGTTACTTTTATACTTTCATACCCCCCCCCCCCCCCCCTTCCTTGCGTGAGATGTCACCAGTACGTATACATGTTTGTTACTTTTATACTTTCATACCCCCCCCCCCTTCCTTGCGTGAGATGTCACCAGTACGTATACATGTTTGTTACTTTTATACTTTCATACCCCCCCCCCCCCTTCCTTGCGTGAGATGTCCCAGTACGTATACATGTTTGTTACTTTTATACTTTCATACCCCCCCCCCCCCTTCCTTGCGTGAGATGTCACCAGTACGTATACATGTTTGTTACTTTTATACTTTCATACCCCCCCCCCCTTCCTTGCGTGAGATGTCACCAGTACGTATACATGTTTGTTACTTTTATACTTTCATACCCCCCCCCCCCCTTCCTTGCGTGAGATGTCACCAGTACGTATACATGTTTGTTACTTTTATACTTTCATACCCCCCCCCCCCTTCCTTGCGTGAGATGTCACCAGTACGTATACATGTTTGTTACTTTTATACTTTCATACCCCCCCCCCCCTTCCTTGCGTGAGATGTCACCAGTACGTATACATGTTTGTTACTTTTATACTTTCATACCCCCCCCCCCCCCCACCCTTCCTTGCGTGAGATGTCACCAGTACGTATACATGTTTGTTACTTTTATACTTTCATACCCCCCCCCCTTCCTTTCGTGAGATGTCACCAGTAAGTATACATGTTCGTTACTTTTATACTTTCATACCCCCCCCCCCCCCCCTTCCTTGCGTGAGATGTCACCAGTACGTATACATGTTTGTTACTTTTATACTTTCATACCCCCCCCCCCTTCCTTGCGTGAGATGTCACCAGTACGTATACATGTTTGTTACTTTTATACTTTCATACCCCCCCCCCCCCCCCCATCCTTCCTTGCGTGAGATGTCACCAGTACGTATACATGTTTGTTACTTTTATACTTTCATACCCCCCCCCCTTCCTTTCGTGAGATGTCACCAGTAAGTATACATGTTCGTTACTTTTATACTTTTAACCCCCCCCCCTCGCCCCCTCAAAAGCATCACAGTGAAGTATTTGGTTTTTAATAAATTACTACCATTCCAAAATTAAAACAATTTAGTGGTTTAGTGGTAGTAGCTACTTAGTAGTCGATTAGGCGTTAATTCCTGGTTCGAATCCTGGCTCGAAAATGAAATTCATCTATAGTCCATACAAACCCCAGTTGACAAACACAGAGACCTTCGAGATCTGAAAGTTGGATCGTTTGGCCAAACCCTGACATTCCTTCCTCTACTCAAGCATCGACCGTTATCATGATTAATAGCGATTGTGAGATAATGCAAGGCTCGCCGACCGAAGGTAGTTACGTATCGAGGCGAGAGTGGGGATACTCGTACTTTGGTCACAGGTTGGTGCAAACACTACCCGAGTTTATGCCTTCCGAAGAGGTTTTTTTTTCAACTTTTTTTCCTCATCTTATATATGTATTTTGTCTAGCCGAATTGCCAACCCTTATGTTTTTGTCCTTATTTTATGTTAAAATGTTAAAAGTTATAATACTTAGGAAATTTTATGAAGAATACATGTACCTTGTTTGTTTATAATTTAATAAATTGTGTTCTACTGAAAAAAAACCCGAGTTTATGCCCTTTGGCCTACCAACAGGAACAGCGAAGTAAATGAACTATAGCAGTACATGTGCCCTGAATATTCCAAGCATAATGCTGACACGGATTAGTGTGTAACCTTTGCTTCCTTCTCTTATAGCAAGTCGCTGAGCTGGGTTGGGCTGCCAGACAATGGAGCCCATCACACGAGACCTTCGAGTTCGGCACAGTAATCATAAACTAGGAGAGAGGTAAATAAATATATTGATTGCCCTGAATGCTTGAATTAACCATCGAGGACTGTTCATAAATGAGTTGCCTAGATTTAAACGGCGCCAAGTCCAAAAATACAGGAAATGAGTTGGACCAAGCCAAATCCATGCTTTCTACATCGGCAAAGTTAAGTTAAAAAACGGCCATATTTAAAGACACCTTAAGTTCAGTATGAGTTTCAAAAGCGACCAAATGTTCCTCCCTTGTAGTTTCATAACTGCAACAAATTAAACACGGACTGGCCCCGTTTCAATCGAGGCGACTTAAATGACACCCTTGGTTTTGTTAGGGGGGGGGGGGGGTGACTGTTTCTTTTTGACATCCACAATTGCCCCCCCCCCCGCATATTTTGGTTTCGTTTACCAAGGGTTGGTATTATGTACAGCTAATAAGAAATGGAATATTATTATTATTAATCAATGGTTACATTATAGCATAGCCAAATACATGATACATTCAGTAGAACAAGTATAAGGCTTGGTAGTTGGTCCCCTTCTATTCTGTTATGGGCATAACTTTGAATCGTACGGTACTACCCCTCTCACCCCTCGCCTCAGAGATAAGCAACCGACTGGCGTAGGTAAAGATAACGAGTCAGTGGTAGTCGAGCGATCGTCCGAGCATTACCTCGATTGAGGGAAGTGATTGCGTGTGCACGTATAGGAAACCTAGTCGGCGGCAACTGAGAGGCGAGTATCTTCTGCTGTGGGCACGTAGCAATTCTAGGTACCGTACTCAGAATTAAGATATAATATTTTCATTAATACAAACATTAAGTTTGACTAACATATCAAGAGATAATTTCAAACAAAACCAACTCTAAATCTAAATCTCAGTCTAACATAACATTAATACAAACAGGATAGTGTTTAAGACTAGGCTAATAGGAGCTAATAAGCTTCAGATGGATTTTAAAGCTTCTGATTGGTGACTGCCATGGTGGAACTTTCTTGATTAGCTGTTCGTAATACTGGCCCTATGTATGTGATGTAAAAATATTATGTGAATTTATATAATAATTCTTTCAGAAATATATTGAATTTTCTGATCGGGGGCTTTCTGTTTTTGTTTTTATATTATTATTATTATTATTATAATAATTATTAATTTATTATTATTATTATAATTATTATTTTTATTATTTTTATTATTATTATTAGGCTATTCTTCTTATTATTTTATTGTTGCAATACATACAAACTCGGTCAAAACCGGCATAAAAATGTTGTACGGACACAAATATCAAGTATTTCCATGTGTTAACCTTATTAAAATCTACTTAGAACTACTTAATATATCACTGTCCACATTATTTTTTCCAAACCGAACTGTTGATGCTATGTACGGTCGTGGCCGATTTGTACTCATCCCAGCATTCGCTCTTTGTACGGTGGAAACCACGAAAACAACCATCGGGATGGAGAACTTCTAGAAGTCTTCATTCTTCTTAGTTCAAAAATTTTCGCACTATCCTACACGTGTTCAAAATAATTGCTTTTTGCATCTCGATGTATATGTTCGGTTGGAGACCAATTAGTTTAATACTGTCTTGAAGTTTTTTATTATTATTATTATTATTATTATTATTATTATTATTATTATTATTATTATTATTATTTATTATTTGCGGTGAATAAAGTTTCGTCCATTTATCGTTTCTACGGGAACGAACAGTTAGTACACGAAACACGTAAGACAATGGTTCAAAAGTTAATTCTTTGTTCATGAGAAATGCTGCACATGACGTTTTTGGTCAAAGACTAGGCCAGGTGGTTTCTGCTCTCGGTGAGATTTCGATATATTTCTTTTTCGGTAATTTGTAATTGAAACACAATTTCTGTGACTGCACGTACAGTTTTATTTATGAGGCAGTACGGATAAATTGAACATGAAAAATGAATGAATGAAAAATGAAAATAAAAGAAAACAAACCCTCAGCTAGCTCAAACTTTGGGTTGTAGAGCACAAAAATAATTATTAAAAAGTTGTTGTTACTTAATAAAAAAGATGAATTGATGGTTGTAGGATAATGGGAATTTAAAAAATAGAATTGTATAGAATACAAATCTTAATGTTTAATTAATTGACGCAAAACGTTACACACAAAAATGAAATACATAACAAAAATGAATGAACAAAGGAAACAAAAATCTGAAATAAATATCGTTAATACTAATCTACCTTCCTATGGCCATAGTATGGGTAAAAAAGTAATAACGATACCTGCTGTTGTAGCGCTGACTGGAGATGACTTGATGGATGATGATGGTAATGGTGATGAAGATGTTGACGATGTTGACAATTTGGTAGATGCAGCAGCCGGAGAGCTGGTGTGAATGTTCGGATGATAACAGTGTCTATTGTGTTGTAGTTGTGGTTCTTGCCTGATTGTTGTATTATTTGTTGTTACTTCTTCATTTATGTTTACGTATGAATAAATTGTATGGTTGTTATTATTAGACAAACTTATACTTAAAACAACACTTCACTCCTAAGTTATCACGCACTCGGCCCACCCGGCCATTGTCTCCTTGATAAACTACCGACCTCCTCGGCCCGCGGCCGTCTTCGTTCTCCAAAACTCGACTTACTCGGCCATTGTCCGTCTTCGTTCTGTCTTCACGTCCCTCAGGACTCCGGCTACAAACTTGCCCCTGTGTTCCTAGGGCGACCAATCAGAAGGCTCATTTATTGTTACGTCATGGAAGATTTTGAATTTGGTTTACCCTAACTAGGGGGGTGTAGTGGCCTAAAAATGGACTAGCCTGGTACTTAGCCTTGAAGTGAAAGCTCTCACCCTCGGCGTGGTAACAACCTCTGACCTCCCCTCCAAGACAAATACCAGACCGTCATTAAAAATGTCAAATAATTTAGAAAACTGATACCCTTCTGAGAGGTTTCCCTTGACTTGACGCGCATATGGCTTTTAAGAACACCCAAGCCGTGTGGGACAAGCCTGTACCGTCTCAATTATATATTAGTTTTGAAATAGGAACACGAGTTTGGAATAATTATGATCATCCTTGTTTACAGGACTGCTTCAGGGAAGAGATCGACTGGACGTCAGCCAAGAAGATGAGGCGGGTAGCTGAGTCGCTGGCATAGTGGGCACTGGCACTGCGGCGAGTTGACGGTGGGGGAGAGGAGCGCCGGGTGTTGCCATTGTGGTGCAGTTGGGGAACCCCCTTCAGCTGTAGGTACCAGTTGGTTGATGCACAAGCCTTCAGTAAGCGTACTAACGCAGTTGTAAGGGAGCTGGCTCATAGGGAGCAAACATAGGCTTTGGGGAACCACTGCCCCTCTGGTCTCAAACCCACAGATCGGCAACTCTTGCCCCGGTGACCACTTCTACGCCATGAACGCGTCACATCAAGCAAGAAGAGGTAAGTTCACTTGATATGCTCGTTTCACATTATTAACCTTGGGGATGCTGACGTCATAGACAAGTGAGGCATTGGCCAATCAAATGTCAGTATTTGAAAAAGCTCCCCGCTGATTGGCTTGGACTCCCTCATTTCTGACGTCAGCATTATCAAGGTTCTTAATTAGATTAGGGGTAGGGAGTAGGCTTGACATCCATACCTTGTTACACTTGCCTTGCTACCTAAAATCTCTCCACAAATGCTATTCTCTAAAAATGCATTTTGTTTCTTTCATTTATAATTTCAATCCCCTCAGTGGCACTCTAGCTTACTCACTCTTCGCTTACTATTCAGTATTCACTGTTTACTTTTATTACTATTTACTATACTGTTACACTATTGCTTCGCTTTTCTGTTGTATTACGTATATTATATATTTATACACATGCCTTTAGATTTAAACTTGAGCTTTATGAACACAATAAATATATGTATTTAATGTACTATAAACTCATTGAAATTCCCTTGGCCGCACTCTATAGTGTCTCGTTCGTGGCACCGGTATATTATCAAAACCACATGTATTTTACAACCATTGATGAACAAAATATTTCACATAAAAAAGTTAAAACTAATCGAAACTTGAATTTGATGAACTTACAATGATTATGCAAGACTGAGTAAATACAACAGTAAAGCGATCGCAACGCTCGTTTTACTGTTCGGTATTTAAAATTGAAGTAGGCTAAATAACAGGACTGCTTAATCACAATAGTTCACAACAAAGTATAACTACCTGATTTATAGATTCCTCCTCATAACACATTCATTTGTCTTCCTATATCCTACAGATGCAAACCAACATCTCATATTTACTATATAGCTTATATGCATACAATACAAATTTTGATTTTACATAACATAACCTTGTAAATTTATTTTCACTGTTCTAATAATTTTGAAATAATTTTTTTGCCTAATTATAGTTAGTTTTTCTTTAAATATATCATAAACACTGACAAATCTATTTATTTCGTGGGATGCTTATTTATGCTGTAAAGGTAGTAGCCTGGTGACCACTAATATTAATTATCATGATTTTTTCATATTTTTTTTTTTTATTTTCAAACTGGCAACGAAACCCAAGTTATTGAAATATTTCGCTTAGAACGGTTTTAGGAAATAACACAGTTCTCTGATGACAATGATTACGTTAGGAAACACGTTTGTACATAAGTGTAACTACATATTATTTTGTTTCTGTCCTCAGGGCTGCCGACTACGAGACTCTTGTGTAGCTATTGTGTCACTTGGGCGAAGGTTCAAAGTGGTGAGGGTGTCGGTGTCTTGGCGGGGAATCCGGCAGGTACATGGCGTGCGTACGGAACACGCCTGGCATGTGGACCTGCAAACCTGAGGGTGCTTCCAAACGGGTTTGGTCATCAGTATAAAGTCTCGCCTTTAGGCACCGCTTAATTGTGGGTGATTAGTGACGTTCAAGAGTTGTTCGTTGCTTCTCATTGTTGAGGTACTCCACGGAGGACCAATACTTAAGGATCCTGCACGCCTGGACCCACCGCGAGCCTGATGACTTGCCATTGCGATCCCTAGCCCTTGTGTTCACATAGCTATACCTTCGAGACGTCGAGACGTCGAGCGGCCTATAGGGTCATGTCTGGTGAGTAACATTCATTGACGACAGTATGTTATGTGTGTATATATATTCATAGTTCCCACGTGACGTCACAGCGGCCATGATTGCGACACAATTGAGGAAGACCAATCCAAGATCATTAGCAAATACTATTCAAATTTAATAAATAAGCCTAATTAAGAATTTAAAAAGTAAACATAATTAATACAAAATAAAAAAATACCACACATACAAAATTATTTTAAAAAGCAGGCTGGATTTTAAACAATGAAGAGTTTATATGTTCTACCACAACCGCCTACAATTGTTTCTCCATGGCAACGTCAAAAAAGATGTGACGTACGTACAACCTATGAATATGTATGTAGGTGTGTGTGCATTAAATAATTTTACGGTACAAAACCACGTTATAATTTTGAATCGCATAAACGCAAAATCAGCCATCTCCGTAAAGCTTGGCTTTGAAATAAACAACAATACTTCTGCTACTTTAATATTCCAATCAACACAGTTTTCTGTTTACAATTAGATGTCAATTCAGTCAAACTAATATTATAAATTATGAGTTATACCTAAATTTGTTAACCAGATGCAGGATTTGAGATGGTTCAGTTATGAATCACAACTTATTAATTTGGACAAAACAATTGTAAATGCAAAGTAAGTAGCAGGTCATATCAAGCTGATTTTGCTGTTTTTCATTACTTAATTTAATTAGTATTACAAATTTATCAATAGAGTTACTAGCACTCAAGATTTTTTAATTATAATACTGATGGATACTGGATAGTGTTACGTAAAATCGAAGACAGAATTAAGTAGAACGACAAAATAAAAACTCATTTATAAACTGATTTATACCACTTTACAAAATGATAATAATAATGCTTATTAAATACTAATACTCCTTGATAATATCACTTAAAATCAAAAACACAATTTTCGAACATAACTAAATTTATTATAATTAATAATATGTATAACAAATATATAAATATTTATAAAAGAACAGAAGAACAATTAAAAAAGAAAATGTACCAGACAGCCATTGTTGCTTTGTTATGCAATTATTTCAATGGGTGAATATCGATGATAACATATTTCTCAATAGCTCTTGAAAAGATGGACAGGTTTTGCATCTGAACGATATTTTCAGACGCGAATAACGAAGGAAATGATTGATTTTTGAAACTTAGATTATGAAAAAATTGCTAAAGGCTATAATCCTATAATTTTCTGACCATGATTCAATTTCTGCTAAAAGAAAAAAAAATGAAGATGGTAGGTTTTCCTGCAACAGGACTTCATCTTCATTATCTTTATATAAATTTTCTTTTTTTCCCCCTTTTTTTCATTGACATCTAATATTTGCATTGCAAATAACTAACTCATGTATATATGTGAACCACATTACTGATAAATACAAAAAAGTTAAGTTACACAATATTTATAATGCTTATTAAGCAAATCAAACAATTAAATATAATCGGGAACACTTAATAGTCCTACATTTCATTGTGCTATGGAGATGAGTGCAATAGAGCACTAACGATGCATTTGTATTACTTTTTCAGATTGGTATGTGATTGGAAAAGAAAAAACTCAGATCGTCGTCCATAATAAAAGTTTATCTTGGTATCGTTTATTGCTTGCTGGGCATGGTGCTCTTCTTTTACGCAAGCTGGAAAGAATAGCCTGAGTGATCTGGTTAGGTAAATACGATGAGCAAACCGCTCTACTTTGAATACAGGCTGGACAGAATAGCCTGAGTGATGTGGTTAGGTAGGGCCGATGAGCATACAGCTATGCATTGAATACTGGCTGGACAGAATAGCCTGAGTGATGTGGTTAGGTAGGGGCGATAAGCATACAGCTCTACATTGAATACAGGCTGGACAGAATAGCCTGAGTGATGTGGTTAGGTAGGGCCGATGAGCATACAGCTCTGCATTGAATACAGGCTGGACAGAATAGCCTGAGTGATGTGGTTAGGTAGGGGCGATGAGCATACAGCTCTTCTATGAATACAGGCTGGACAGAATAGCCTGAGTGATATGGTTAGGAAGGGGCGATGAGCATACAGCTCTGCATTGAACACAGGCTGGACAGAATAGCCTAAGTGATGTGGTTAGGTAGGGGCGATGAGCATACAGCTCGTCTATGAATACAGGCTGGACAGAATAGCCTAAGTGATGTGGTTAGGTAGAGGCGATGAGCATACAGCTCTGCATTGAATACAGGCTGGACAGAATAGTCTGAGTGATGTGGTTAGGTAGGGGCGATGAGCATACAGCTCTGCATTGAATACAGGCTGGACAGAATAGTCTGAGTGATGTGGTTAGGTAGGGGCGATGAGCATACAGCTCTGCATTGAATACAGGCTGGACAGAATAGTCTGAGTGATGTGGTTAGGTAGAGGCGATGAGCATACAGCTCTGCATTGAATACAGGCTGGACAGAATAGTCTGAGTGATGTGGTTAGGTAGGGGCGATGAGCATACAGCTCTGCGTTGAATACAGGTTGGACAGAATAGCCTGAGTGATGTGGTTAGGTAGGGGCGATGAGCATACAGCTCTTCTATGAATACAGGCTGGACAGAATAGCCTGAGTGATATGGTTAGGTAGGGGCGATGAGCATACAGCTCTTCTATGAATACAGGCTGGACAGAATAGCCTGAGTGATATGGTTAGGTAGGGCGATAAGCAAAGGGCTCTGCATTGAATACAGGCTGGACAGAATAGCCTGAGTGATCTGGTTAGGTAGGAGCGATGAGCATACAGCTCTGCATTGAATACAGGCTGAACAGAATAGCCTGAGTGATGTGGTTAGGTAGGGGCGATGAGCATGCAGCTCTGCATTGAATACAGGCTGAACAGAATAGCCTGAGTGATGTGGTTAGGTAGGGGCGATGAGCATACAGCTCTGCATTGAATACAGGCTGAACAGAATAGCCTGAGTGATGTGGTTAGGTAGGGGCGATGAGCATACAGCTCTGCGTTGAATACAGACTGGACAGAATAGCCTGAGTGATGTGGTTAGGTAGGGGCGATGAGCATACAGCTCTGCATTGAATACAGGCTGAACAGAATAGCCTGAGTGATGTGGTTAGGTAGGGGCGATGAGCATACAGCTCTGCGTTGAATACAGGCTGGACAGAATAGCCTGAGTGATGTGGTTAGATAGGGGCGATGAGCATACAGCTCTGCATTGAATACAGGCTGAACAGAATAGCCTGAGTGATGTGGTTAGGTAGGGGCGATGAGCATACAGCTCTGCGTTGAATACAGACAGGCTGGACAGAATAGCCTGAGTGATGTGGTTAGGTAGGGGCGATGAGCATACAGCTCTGCGTTGAATACAGGCTGGACAGAATAGCCTGAGTGATGTGGTTAGGTAGGGTCGATGAGCATACAGCTCTGCATTGAATACAGGCTGGACAGAATAGCCTGAGTGATGTGGTTAGGTAGGGGCGATGAGCATACAGCTCTGCATTGAATACAGACAGGCTGGACAGAATAGCCTGAGTGATGTGGTTAGGTAGGGGCGATGAGCATACAGCTCTGCGTTGAATACAGACAGGCTGGACAGAATAGCCTGAGTGATCCTGAGTGATCTAGTTAGGTAGGGCCGATAAGCATACAGCTCTACTCTATCTCATACTGCTCAACGCGGGACGAGGCTGCACTACATACTGCTCAACGCGGGACGAGGCTGCACTACATACTGCTCAACGCGGGACGAGGCTGCACTACATACTGCTCAACGCGGGACGAGGCTGCACTACATACTGCTCAACGCGGGAGGAGGCTGCAGTATATACTGCTCATGCTAATGGATGGTGCATGACAACCAGACAAGGGATCCACACTACATGACCTTGACATCTACTGTACTCCCACAAGAAGAGAGAGGTAAATTTATTTGCGATTATATATCTATGTGTTTCTAAATTTATATTTGCCTGCATTGGCTCTATTGGAAAGAATAAGTCATGGGGTTAGCCATATATCACTCACTATATTTCCTGCGTCTCTAGGAACATGTAAGTTATATCGAACCGGTTGAGATTGCTCAGTGGTAGCACACTGACCTTGTATGCATGAGGTTACTGGTTCGATGCCCGCTTAGTTCTATCTTGTCTTAAGGGGTTTCTCTCAAGCGATACTCATAAGGCAAATGCTAACAGCTCGTTTGCATTCCTGCTCATTACTCTTTCTAGTTAGTGACCTGAAGAGGGTGCGCTTCGTAGAAATGTTAGTGCTTTATGTTTTCATAGATCTTCTTTTTTATGTTTCTCTTTATAACTAATATGTGAATTGAATGCTGGTTAAATATCAAACTTTTACGGGCGCGAGACACGAAGAGTGATGAACTGTCATATTCATCCAGTTAGTAGTAGGAGCCCCGGTTAGTGTAATACACTTATGTTTTTTTTAATGTTTTTAGACCTTTGTCGTTTTGTTACAGGAAGAAGACCGTGTTCTACTTTGGGGTGATGAGAAATATCGCTCAACGTTCGGAGAAAAAGTAAACCCACAACTTGGAAACGGTAATTATATTGTTTTATAACCCTTTGACTTTGTTGATTTAGTAAATATATACTAATATTTTGAAACAGAGTGAAAATATAGTATAGTTGCATCAGTTACATAATCAGTATGTACATCTACGTAAGATTTGAAAATATGTGCTATAGTAAGAAATGAATTAGATGAAGAACAGTGAGAAGGAGATTCTGGGTACCTACCGGTAGTTTGTTAGTGAGAGCGTATTTACATCTTTCTCAAGTTAACAGTTCACCAATGATTCACCACCCTGACACGGGAAAATGGTTCACATTTTGCAGATTAAGATATTTAGTAATTTTGCTTTATCTTTACCTTATAATAATCTTGAATAACGAAACATCATTGCATGTTTTGTGATATATTTTTTAACATATGTGATAAATATAAGATGTAAACAAATAAAACACAACTTATCTGAAAGAGTGAAGATACAGTGATCGAAGTAAATGAATTAATATCTTAATTAATCAATGCTATTGTGCTACAAACGTGTTTGTGATTGTAGTGTGCGATGGTTCAAACGTAGGTTTTAATTAAAGTCCCCCCTGGAAATCTGGGTATAGACTATAAATACGAATTTATTTATTTATTTTTATTCTTTTTAGCAATGTCAAACTCTACTCCTGAGTTAACTCTGCAGCTGACTCATGTAGAGTAGTTTTACGAATTAATTTGTGTTTCTCATCATTGTTTCAGAATTGATGGACGATTTTTAGAGAAGCTCTACTCATCCACCACTGAAGAGTCTTGAATAATAATGCGTATGTAAACAATGAAGTTCTGCTGTCAACAAGCAGGAAAGAATCATGTTTTGTATGTTAGAAGGCACACGATTCAGGCACTGCGTTCTAAGGAAATTCCTGTTCTAGATAATTAAGAGTTAATAGCACTTATGTTTTAGTTATTGTACCGGATTAGTATTTTAAACCAATTGTCCAATTACACACTGTGGTAAAACCTTGGTTATTTATATTTATAAGCAATATATTTCGGAGTCTCTTACTCCTTCCTCAAGCACTGTCTCTGTCTGACTGGCGCCGGTCAGGCATAGACAGTGCTTGAGGAAGGAGTTGGTGACCTCGTAATACCTCGCTTAGTAAGTGATCTAGGTGTCCAGTGTGTACTTGTATTTACACCGGTACATTTTGAACTCGATTGATTCATTTTGTGTCGATAACTTCTTTGTAAAAGGAGTGAACTGGTTTATCAAAACTTTTCAATAACTGTTACATAAACGTTTCCGTATAAAAGCTTCAAATTGCTAGTTCTAAAAGGAGACATTGTGGAGTTTCACTTCAGTTTGCTTCGTCTAATATTCTTGTACAGCTGTAATAAGCGCGTGTGAGTCTCGCGTTGATATTGCGCGTGTACACAGCACAATGTTATCGCACAGTAGCAGTAGACTAGTTGTGTATTTGTGTGTGGTAGATACATGGAGTGTTTTGTTTTATAGTGGTGGTGGTAAATAGCATAGTTAAGTGCTGAGTACACGCGCTACATAAATATACGCGATAACTGTAAATACAACGTATTTTGGATTTTGTCGACATCTTAAGTCGATATTTGGATGTGAAACTTGACAAATTAATATCAAAACATACCCTCAGCTAGTTGATCTTGTAGTTTTGGCCCATCTGCAAGATACACTTGCTCAAGGTAAAGAGATTGGAGCCTCGTTCACTCCTTATGTAAAAACACAATTATTCTACATAAACAATGACAACATTCAGACGGGAGGTTTCTCCTACCGTCCTGTATTTATAGTTCCCACGTGACGTCAGAGCGGCCTTGATTAGGATACAATGTATTTAGACATAGCCTAAAACATTGTCACGTTTAATTTGAAAATTTACTTAATGGTGTTTTCCAATGGACTGCACTCGAAACGAGACCAGTGCGCACTGAAACGTCACAGTGACGTAATGCACTAGACGAGTGGAGCTATTAAACTCTGTGCAAAGATCTAGCGCGCCATATGAAGAAGTGTAACTGTGTGGTTATTATAAATATTTTATGGGGTCCGATAATGCCGAAATAATAACTAATGACGGTGTGTTGTGCAATGTGAATATTGCTGGTTATTTGCACAGTTATATAATATGCCTAGATACCAGCATTTAGCCTACATAACATACAAATAGAAAACGACGCATTGAAATTAGATTGCAATATAGGGCCCTAGCTTTGTGTAGGCCTATCCAATAGCCCTAGGCCTCAGAATGTAGCCCTGAATTTTTGGTTTAACTTCCTTAGGTTGTAACATTTGGAACAATATTATTTCGTCATCGCTGCTGTCGGAGGACACAAGAAATTCCATCAACAAGTACATATCTCCCGCGTCTAATGCCGCCATCTTTGCACTGACTTGATTGCACTTGCCTCTGAACTGAGTGCGACTCAGTGCGGCACTCGATGAGTGCAGTCCTCCATTGGAATACGAAATATTGCACTGAGTGCGCACCGAAAAGTCCATTGGAATGCGATTGTGGGTAGCGGTGCGCACTCAGTGCAGTCCAGTGCACCCATTGGAAAACACCATTAGTAATTCCACTTATGTTCACACACACAAAACAAAAATAATAAAATATCTAAGATGGTTTGTAGTCTACCATGTAGATATAAACCACCAATGAATGGTCGTAAATATGGCCGCTACGCGCACATGGTGCCGCACGTACAACCTATGGATATGGAGAGGAATGTCTATGCGTGGCAAGGTGAGAATAATTGGTCAGAACTGTACCTACTGACCCATATAACTTAAAGTGTTGTGCTTTTGTCCAGGATTGTACATATAATATAGTGTATTAATAAAATGCTAAATGACGAGTGAATTGTCTATAAATTCTCTTGGTCTATTATTTATTATTAATTTTGTTTGTGATTTTAAATTTGTAATTAGTCCTGTGTTTGACAAACCCCATGTTGTTACTATATGTCCTTGCTCTCTAAGTGTAACATTATATAGCTGTCATGTATGGCTGCAAAATAAATTAACAAAACAATAGGTCTACTTTTTTCCTTCATCGCTTTTATCCTCTGTGTATCTGCTGTTATACTACATTTACCTGCTTTTACAGTGTATGATCAACAACTACGATATGTTCTTGTTGGAATGGATTAAGGGCGGAATGCACAGTCGAGTTAAGTATGTGATTTGTTATGGTTGCTATGGAGTTTGTTCTTCTCATGGAAAATAGCATGTAAGGGCTGGTCCACACAGACTTTTTAAGTATAATATTTAAGGTTTAACGCGTAGTCGTAAAGTTGGATCATAGGAAACACGTACTGGCGTTCACACAAAGTTTTAGTTTAAGACGTTGTTTTTAAAAACAACGTCTTAAAACCTTAAATCTTATGCTTAAAAAATCTGTGTGGACCAGCCTTAATAAAACAATCCCATAGCAATAAATCCTGTACTTGACTCTGCATACGGCCCTAAGAACGAAGGGTACTTGTACGTCAAAAACCATAGACAAATTTAATTTTTTAATTATATCTCAAGAACGCGACTCGAAATCGAAAATCTGAATCAACAGCGCCCTGTGCTTTGGTAAGCCCTGCAAACTGAATGAAATATTATAACCAATCAATAGCGTAGCTATTTTGATTATTATATCGATAATTAATAATAAAATTAATAAAAAATAAAAACCATATTGATTATAATGTAAGTCACAATTTAGAGCATTCAGTATGTAGAGTATACCAAACCACTGTGCGCTGTTGATTCAGATTTTCGATTTCGAAGTCAATTCTTGAGATATAATTTAAAAATAAAAACATTCTTCGGTTTTTGACGTAGAGGTAAACCGCCGGGATGATCGTCATAAAGAGAAACAAAATACATAGAAGAGACTTGGAGGGTTTAGTGGACATTGGGGGGGGGGGGGGGGGGGAGTGTTAGACGTGTAGTTCGCAAACAGGGCCACCATAAACGAGAAGGAAGATACAGAGAAGAAAACATTAAACAACTGAACAAAATGATAATTAATTAATAACATTTCGTAGGAATACCCGTTACAGGTGACCAACTAGGTTATTAGAGTCTTTGGATAGTTGGGAATTAATTTCCGAGGGCTGCTAGTAGGCAGGATTCACCTTTACGACTGAGGAAAACCTTGGAAAACCTTTAGTCAGGACTGTCGGTGGCCGGAATCGAACCGGCGACCTCCTGAATTAGAGTCTCGCATCTTACCACTGATAATGAGCTAAGGGGTTATCAAAGATATGCACGAGAGCCCTCTTTGCGGGCACTGGTCACCACGAGAAGGTATCTACCTACATCGACCGGAATTTTGTTTAAAGCGATTTCCCGAATTTGGCTGAGTTTGCCACTTGCCACGTACGTATACATGTATGAATTGATCTAGAGGGCCGTGATTAGCCGTATCTAATGGCGTTTTCCACTGGTCCGCACTGAGTGCGCCCTGAAACGTCACAGTCACGTGATGCACGGCACCAGTGTTGCCCTCAGTGCAACACAGGGCCGCACTGAGTGCACCTTGAAACGTCACAGTCACGTGATGCACGGCACCAGTGTTGCCCTCAGTGCAAATCCCAGTGGCTCATATTTATTTTTTCAGTGCAACAAATTGGCGGGAAAAGTGATAAAAACCAAGATGTTTAAACGATATGAAAGGCATTTTAGAGGATAATAAAGCAACTTAACTCAAGTTACTGCAGCTAGAAGGTACAGTCGTTAACTAGCCTACATAAGAAGTACTAGAAATTAAGTTCCATTAAATAGTCTAGGTAAAGGGTAAACATAACCTCAAACTTAATAACGCCGTACTGCGTCTATATCAGAATAGTGGTAAACAACATCTTCCAGTTGTGTTTTTATGTTTGGTTTAGATGTTGGTTCGATTTTAGCTTGACTATCTGACGAAAATACTTGGAAGTTCCATTTCCTCGTACAATTTTCCCGCGTTTATGGCCGCCATATTTGCACTGAAAATACCGCACTGACCCCCGAAGCCAGTGCGGCTCAGTGCGCACTCGAGTGCACTGCGTCAGTGCAAGTTCGCCAGTGGAATACGCGAAACCCGCACGAGTGCAATTTATCGTTACCAGTGGAACGTGCGACTCGCACTGAGTGCGCACCAGTGCGGTCAGTGGAAAACGCCATAACATAGACATATTAGAAGTGGACTGAGTGCGCGCCTATACCTGCCGAGCCAACCTTTGCAGCCAAGCAGCGAGGGAACTCGATGGCGGCACTGAGCATACCGCGTGGTCGTAAGACAACTGTACGCGCACAATGTACGACAAGACTCGGGAAAAGATCCAATAAGAACGTGTAGAAAACACATCACACTACTGTTATTTATTTTATGGCATTTTATTTATACATGGCAATTTGTTTTCTAAATTATACAGCACATGAGTATTGAATCTTTAAAAAAGTGTAATTTCCTGAGGGTAGATGATTAGAAATATAATTTTTGTAGTTTTCTGTAAAGGTAAGTTTACGTTTAGGTTTATGCTTATATTTACTTAGCTATTAACAATGGTTTATGTAAGGGGTAAATCTGTTTTGAACATTTGTTTGGGTTTTGGTGGTCATTATTTCGTATATATTTCGTTTTTATTTTTTATTTATTAAGTAATTAATTTTTTTATCTCTCAGTTCTTTGGAATTAAAGAAGTGCAATATACCAAGGATTATTGTATTATGAATATAAATAAAATATAACTCATCAATGAAACGTTTTCTTCCCGAGTCTTGATGTACAGTTGTGCGCGGAACACGAGCTCAAACCTTACCGCCACACGGTTCGCTACGTAATGCGCATGATCAGTGCCGCCATCGAGTTCCAGGAATTCGGTCGAGGTTGGCTGCACGGAAAAGTCCGAACACTCACTCCACCCCTTACTAACTCTATGCTATCTAAGGGTCCTTGATAGTTATGTTAAAAAAAGCTTGCATCGGCCGGCAATCGAACCCGGGCCGCCCGCGCGGCAGGCGAGCATTCTACCACCGAACCACCGATGCTGTGTGAAGATGCATCATCAATGCATGATAGACCTAGAAAAGAGGGTTCCTACTGTGGCCAGCCCTGACATTCTTACCGGTTCCGGCCACGTGCGTGGAAGGGTTTCCTTATTATCTCTGCGGAAGGTGGCTAAAGTGTATTCCACCGAATGAATTCACTGCCGTTTTTGCACGCAACTGCTATGCGCGCCAAGGGTCTTCCCCCACCACCCGGCCGCGCGCTCAGAGTGAGAGACTGCTCGTAAATTATACCTGTCCTGTCCTGTTGTAAATGTCCTCTATTCATACTGTAGTCACACATACAAAATCCACAGATTCATTATTTCGTAAGTTTTAACACGTTATTTGGATTCTTGAATAAAAACCAATACGTTTCCATGTTTGAATCGTCCTAATAGGCCAACAGCTTCATAAAGAAGAAACAGTCACTACTTTGCCGTATACTCTCAGTCACTATACAAATGCATTACTTAGGAGTTATTATAAATTATTGTAAATTATAAATACAAATTTATTTTTATTTTATTTATTTTGTTTTATTATTTAAAACAGGAAATGCTGCTATATGTGAAAAGTTTTATTTTTTTATTGAGTGACAGTTTCCGTCATGGTGTTAGTTATTTAACTTAATTAAACCATTTTTGTATTATTCGTCATTTGTGGGTCCTGTACCTGTTGAGTGTTGATGTTTGCAATAAACAAATAGGCCTAAATAAATAACTAAACTTGGTATACATAACAATTCACATATCATGCACGAAGGCATTCGCACACTAAAATAGAAACTTGTATTCACTTTATGGGCCGTATAGTGTGAATACAAGTGTTCATAGTCGACTCCTCCCCATAGGAAATCTGTATATACTGTTGCTAATTATTTTATACGTGATATTTTCCATACAAAAAAACTCTAGCAAACAGTGTTGAGTTCTAATGCAATTAATTATCGACTCTGAATTCGTACGGACCTCAGTCTTATGCACTCTGCTGATACACACCCACGCACGAGTAGATTATTATAATTTAGTTGTACAATAAACATTTAATCCGTCGTCTCACGTCGAAGACACGAAACCGTCGACTAATCTTTCCAACAAAATGCGATGATTTAACAAAAGAGCATTGAAGATGTTGTTTCCCTGCCAGATGTCATTTTTCGATGTCGCCAAGTCAATGGTGCATACGTTCGAATCTAGCACTACTAATGTTTTTTTCAAATTGTCTGTCATCCCCATTTATTATAGCAGCAATAGAGACGTAAAGCAACAAGAAACGTGATTTTAATTTTAATTCGTTGTGTATTTGGATGTGTAGGTCATGAAAAAGAATGATCATCATAATTTACGTATTAAACTTGGATCATCTTCCATCTATAGGCCTATTATGCCTATTATTATGCCCATTGTGCCTATTATGCCACTTTCCACATCCAATTAACGTATGCGTTGTGATTAATCGGTTACGTCATCTGAAGAAGATATTCATACCGTATTGAAGTGTCAGTATTATCTCCTTGTGATGTAGTCGGTCTATTGGGACGTTTCAAACATAAAAACGTGTTGGTTTTTATTCAAGAATCCAAATAATTGGTTAAAAGTTAAGAAATTTTGAATCTGTAGATTTTGTATGTGTTACTGAAGCGATTAACTGTATCAATAGAGACTGAATAGAGGGCATCTTGACAGGAATAATTTATGGTCAGTCCCTCGAACTCGCCGCGGGGCCGAGTAGTGGGGGAAGACCCTTGGCGGGGTAGGAGGGGAAATGCGGCTACGTCAGTGAATTCTTTCAGTGGAATACACTTTAGGTTGACTGGGTAGGGACATCTGCTAATTTATATTTTATGGCGCAGATCGTTTTTATGTTTATTGGATTTCACTGAGCAATCATCACGTATATTATTATTTTAAGCTCTTGATTTTAAACTCGACAAAAAAAGAATGAAGTCGCTGCACTATTTTGACGTGATAAGTGTATATGCAAGCATGAAAATACGGAACACACTTTAAAAGTCAAGAAGAGCCTATTAGATCAGACAATCAGTATAGTGCACAAACGAATCTAGTGCATGTTAGTGTTAGATGCATATAATTATTGTAAACTTTTTGCGGGAAGCGAAACGTTGTTGAAGGGTTGACAATAGTTTATTTGTAAAGGTATTTTATTTCATTGTAGAATAGAAAGTAGTTTTACTTCCATGCAGCCCGGGTCCTGTTTTGAGTTGGCTCAAGAAGGAGATTCTAATTTGACATCTAACTATCAAATTGGTTAGGTCTACTAAACAAACCTTAGATATAGGCGCATTCAAATAAATAACTGCTCGGTATGATTTTCACCTGCGTAATTGTTCGTCAGTAGTCTGGTGTTGTGAACACTACAAATAATTGGTACCTATTAGTACAATCTTAAATGAACACAAACAATGGGTTTGAAAAATTACAAACTAATGTGATCGAAGGAAGTAAAGAATTGACTTAGCAAGTTGCATCCCCAATGATAATAAAAATAATCTTTCATAGGGACCTTGCCCAGGGAGTCAGGGACAGTTCATGAACGAAATATGTATTGTGTTGTGATATTTGAAGTACATAGTTGAGATCATGGCATGGAATGTCTGAGGGCGGGTAGACGAATGACGCAATCCCAGCTTTCGCCTTTAGACTGAGTAAAATATAAGGAAAAACTGCAGTCATGATCGTCAGTAGCGGGTATTGAACTGGCTACACTCCAGAATCAATTACTTATATTTTAATTAATACTGGAATTATGACAAACTTTTTGTCTGGATGGTCACACGTAATTCGTCTTCTAACAAAAATGTAGTGATATCCCAGACCCTAGGATTGTGCCTGAAGGATCCATTCAACACAATCTGTGCCCAAGTGATGTCGAAATTAGAATCATATTATAACACATTTGCTGTGGTTCATTCGGGATACAACGATAAACACAATGTGGAAGAAAGTCAGTGGATATTCATGTCGCAAAGGACGATGATAGTACGAAGAGAAAATGTAGGAACGTAAAGTAAAGTAAGAGATTACGAGAACTAGGAGCTTAGATTTTTTGATTATTAATTACGAAGCTATGTATTCCAACTACTAGGTCATGTGACGTCAGGGCATTGCCGCTTCTTACGATAGGCAGAGCTACCGTATGCAATTCGATTCAGGTGCCAAACGGGGGACAAAGTACACATGCAAGTCGCAAAGAGGGGCCCTCTTCCAAGCCCTCTTCAAGCGGGCCGCTTGAATGGGAAGATAAATAAACTTCTCGTGTTTGTTTGTTTGTTTGTTTCAACTGCGAAGGCACACGCACGGCGAGTGGGTGACCTGAGTTATATTCCCAGTTGATAGTACATTTAAATAATAATTATTAATTAGTGATATTTTTTACCTCGATGTCATGTTATGTTAGGCGTGGTGTTGCAACACGCATATACGCATAACAACAAAAACGTGTACAACAACATAACGTCTTGAAGTGCAAAAATCGTCATAGAAACACAACTCAAAAAAGTAATCACATTCATTTACAATACTGTTGCCATTAATAAAAGCTAAATACACAAATATCGAAATGGTGAAACACTAACACTATTCATTGTGTATTAGTATGAGAAAAAATAGACAGCGCATGGCAGGTAGCGGCAACCTTTCTATTATTCGACGGAACTCCGCGCGCTCGCTGCGAGAACACTTTATGAATACACTTCCAAGTTTGTACAAAATAGCAGATTTTTCACAAAATTGTCGGATTTTCTGGTCTAGCGTTAGGGTCGCGCCCAGTATACAACCACGCAGATCCTCTAGTCTGCAGTAGAAACACCACGATACTCTGTGATATGTGGGTGTGGGTTACCTTTCACATTGCTGGCCCAGCATCATGAGTAGAGGTCAATAAGTAACAACAAGTGAGAACTACTTAATACAATTTAAAAAAAAACATTACTAGTGATTTTTTTCATTGTAATCCTTGTTATACTTGGCCCAAGACTATAATACACATACTTTCGTCACAGGCGAGCAGTGCTTAATTTCAGGGCGGAGGCGTCCGACCAATTCTTTTATGGAAAAATCCTAATTGAAAAGTCAATACGATGTTGTATTAGACTGAACCTGTCTGTAGTCACTGTACTGAGCTAACAGCAGATCTGGGTTCGAGTCCCAGCGAGGATAGATTTTCTTAGTGATTGTATTTTTATTCTACACGCGTTTATGTTTTAACCCACAAATATATATGTATATAATTATTGCCATATTGATAGTACATTGAGATGGAGTTACATCGCCTCAAATGCAGTACATTCACAGTAAAATATTTAAACAAAGACATGAATTGGAATAACACACCTCAGTATTTGCAGTGAGGCTGATCAAAATGATTGGTGAAATTAAAGAAGGATTAATGGTGTCTGCCAGCAGGATATCGAAATCAATCATCAACAATATACAGTAATCCGGGTCACGACATCTCTTTAAATAAATGTTCTTCTTCTGATATTTTACTTGGTGAGATGTTATATAAAACGATACAATGACACATAGCTGCTCGTGTAATATGATACCAAGTCTTTTCCAGTATCCGTTACCGCCCACTTTACCCCCTCATTGCTTCAAAGCAACATAATCAACTTACGTGAGAGAGCGCCACGAACCAGAGCCAAATGTGTGATTTGCAGAGCATTTGTACTATACATCTCACGTCTTCATTATTACTTGGATAACGCTCATATTTTGTGTCCGTATTAACAATGACTATGTCAATTTACGTATATAGAGTTTTTGTTTAAATTCGATGTAGTTCGGACACAAACAATTTTTGAACGGGGACTAAAAATTATGATAAACGAAAAAATCTAGGGAAGGTTGAAACCTGAAAACGAAATATCTATGCAATAATCTAACAAAAACGCTATGTACGGAAAACAACAATTTAGTTTTCTAAATGCTGGTTCAAACAGAGTCGAAATAAGTGAATTAGAGTGGTACTCTGGCCGCACACAATCCTCTTAACTTCATAAATTTTGGATTTTCCGTACCAGTATGTGATCGGATATTTCATGTAATCGTTCACGTTAGCTTCGTTTCTTTGTCCTGCACTCTCTGCATAGGAGTGTAGCACTCTCAAATACCTTACACTGCAGTGGTTCAAGTGGGGCGGTATGAGCCGGTATGCATACCGTTACCCAAATTACTGATGGTATGCCATACCGGCACTAATTTTTATCGATGTATGCATACTGGCGGATTATGTTGAACGTTTTGGGCTCATCTAATGTTTTTATGAAGTAAACGTTTCAATTTTTGTTTTTCCACCACAAAAGTATTATTTTAGCTCGGGTCCTCAACCCCCAACCCCTGTTCAAAGTTAAAGGTGTTTGTGACAAAGCACCATAACAAAATTCCTTGGTGGGCAAAGCTGGGAGGACGCACCCCCCAGACCCCCGGCGTACCTCCTTTATATTCATTGCACAGCAGTAGTGCGGTAGTGCATACCGTCACTTCTCCCAACATACAAGAAGGCGGCGACACGCAACACTAGCGCTACTAACGGCAAGAGGAGATACGGCGATGATGGCCGCTTGATTCAATGTTATTTTCGTACTTTACAACTTGTTAGTAAAGCTAGCAACTACGCATCAGTGTACTGAAAACATATGTAGTAGACAAATTAATCTAAAATAACTCTTAGTATTTAAGTAAAAGATGTGCGAAACAATGAGTGTAAAACGAACATTACAGGGGCCGTTTATGTTATTACGCGAGTGAAAAGGCGATGGTATAGGGTTGGGGACGGGAGAAATGTGTGACCTTACATAAATCTATATATTTATATATAAAAGCGTCTTACTGAGTGACTGACTGACTCATCAACACACAATTCAAACCGTTCAACCTAGGAACGTGAAATTACGTAGGTACGTAGCTGTTATGACAAAACTATCCACTAACGAAGGATTTTTTGAAATTCTGTCCCTACGGGAGTGAAAAAGGGGGTTGAAGTTATTTTTTTTATAATACTTATATTTCAACAACAGAAGGTATTACAGACGTAAAAGTTTGTACTTAAATTCTGCGTTTAAAATAACTAAACATATTTTTCTGAAAATCATATGAATGGGGGTGAAAACAGGGGGTTGAATGTTTATATGACGATACCTATGTCTCAAAAACCGCAGATGGAAGATGCGACAAACGTGAAAATTGTTATCTAGATTCCTCTTTACAAAATAAGACACACGTGTTTTGCCATTTTCCGAAAATCCAGTTAAGGGGTGAAAACTGGGGTGTTTTTAAATCTCGCAAAACTGAAGGTGTTATAGATGTGAAAATTGATTGTAAGATTATGCTTTAAAAATAAATAAACATGTGTTTTACCATTTCCCGAAAATCCAGTTAACGGGGGTGAAAACAGGGGTTAAATTATTCTAAGAGGACACCAATATCTCAAAAACCGAAGGTGTTACAGACCAGACGTGAAAATAGGTGATAAGATTCTCCTTAAAAAATAAAGGAATACCTAGTTTACCACTTTCTTAAAATACTGTTAAGGAGGAAAAAAAGGGATGGTGAAGTAGAGGGGGTGAATTTTTAATCTCTAAAACCGAAGATATTCAAGACATGAAAACTGATTCATAGATTCTTCTTCAAAACTAAGGAATCACGTATTAAACCATTTTTCAAAAAACTAATAAAGGGTGGTGAAAAAGGGGGTATGTTTTTAAAAATGAAGATACAGCTATAACTAAAAAAATCTAGACGTTACGTCTTGAATATTTGTATTTGAATTCAAATTTAAAAACAAAGAAACACATGTTATACCATTTTCTGAAAATCCAGGTAATGGGGGTAAGAAGAATTTGTTTAATTTGTTGGCCTATACCACACAAAATTGTAAAACACGCATTTCTTAATATTTATAAAAAAAATCTATAAATAACAAATTTTCAAGTATGTAATATCTTCCGTTCTTACTGTATGTTTCTTATTACCCACACAAGATTCACCCCCCCCCTTTCCCTCCCCCCCCCCTAACAGCTGTTTATTGGGGGAAATAGTAATAACATGTTAATTTATTTTTTAAGGAGAATGTAAGTAGGCCTACTGACATTCACGTACCTATGAAACATTTTTGATTTGTGTATAGATACAAAATTAACCCTCTTCCACCCCCGTGAGCCCCCCTCCTCCCCACCTATTCCCCCACCTGATTAAACAAAAATGGTAAAATACACATTTCTTTATTTTAAGTGAAGTAAACATTGTCCTTTATTATAAAAGAAGAATAAAAACATAAATTATCACGCCTGAAGCATCTACGGTTTTTAAGATTTAGAAAACCAGGCGGGCGAAAGAAGAGGGGGTGAAAACGAGGGGTTTTCACCCCCTCTTCTTTCGCCCGCCTTACCTTGGTTTGGTAAAAAGGGTAAAACACATATCTACTTATTTCTAAAGTAGAATCTAAATACTTAATTTCACGTCTGTAACACATTGCGTTTTTAGATAAAAAAAATTCACCCCTGTTTTGACTCCCTTCACCCGTTAACTGAATGTTATGAAAATAGAAAAACATGTATTAAGTTTTTTTAGGAGATATAAAAAATAAAAACATCATTATGTATGTAACATTTACCATTTTCGCGTTTTGAGATATATAGATAACCTCATAAAAAAATTAACCCTCGCAATTCTCACCCTCAATAACTGGATTTTTGTTAAATGCTAAAAAACATTTCTAATTGTTTTTAAAATTGCCTAAATACCAATTTTCACAGTCGTTACATCCTTGGTTAATGAGATACAGGTATCCTCATTTTTGAACAACCCCCTTTTTCGCCACCAATTACTGGTTTTTTGAAAGATAGTAAAACATGTTTTTCTTTATTTTTAAAGAAGAATCTTTATTCCAATTTTTACGTCTGGAACATCTTCGGGTTTTTGAGATTAAAAATCACCCCCTCATTCTATCGCTCCTTTTCAACCCTTTTGAGTGGATTTCAGGAAAATGGTACAACACATATTTCTTTATCTTTAATGGAGAGTCTAACTACCTATTGTCACGTCTGTAACATCTTCGGTTTTTGAGATATAGGTGTTCTCATGATCGAAAAATCACCCCCTCTATTCACCCCCGTTCACTGAATTTTTGTAAATATGGCCATGTTATGTTCCTTTATTTTTGAAGGAGAATCTAACCATCAATTTTTACGTCTGTAACATGTTCGGTTTTTGAGCTGTAAAATCACCCCCCGTTTTCATCCCCGCAATTGGATTTTCGAAAAATGGTAAAATATGTGATTCTTTATATTAAAAGCAGAATCTTAATACACATTAGCACGCATATGTCATCTTTGGTATTAGAGTTATAGATATGCTCATAAAAAATGTAACCCCCGTTTTCACCCCTCTTAACTGGATTTTCAAAAAATGGTAAAACCACTTTTTTTTTGTTTACAATGGAGAACCTATGTACCAATTATCAGGTCTATAGCACGTTTAGTTGATGAGACATAGGTAGTCTAATGAAAAACTTCCACCCCCTTTTTAACCCCCTTAGGGTCGGAATTTTCAAAAATCCTTTCTTAGGGATTGACTTCATTATAAGAGCAACGTAACTTCAAATATTATAATAGTCTACCCATCGGTATTTGTTACGTATCTTCGTAACAATATTCTTATCATGTTCGCATCTCCTCTTGCCGCTTGAGAGCAGCACTATAGTGGAGACACCTCGGACAACGAACCAGTCGATCCACCGCGTCGAGCTTATATTTACCTGGTTTGTAAACCCCTCGTTAGGGGGGTAGTTGGGCCGACTCGTTCGCGCTACATTCCATTCACTGATTTCCTAGAATTTCATAATTGGCTACACAAACAACTGTAAAAGCTAAATTCCAAATATAAATTAATGTTTTATTTGAATGAACGTTTCGGAAACTTATTCCTTAATATAGATCAGAACACCACGAGCTTGAAACTTTTTTATTTTTTCTTGTAGCGTTATTATTAGATGAATGCGAATCAAACGATTTGCATACTGGACACATGAATAACATAACATAATATGTGTCTTCATAATCCTACTACAAAGACGATCAAAAGATGACAATATGCATAAATGTATTTAGAAAACGATTGTGATAATTGAAAATGACGTAAAACCAGAAGCAAAAATAATAAAACTAGCACGGGGTATTTAACAGAATACAACAGTCCGCAATCTGATTTAACGATCTTCTAGCTTTGAATATTGACATGAATGCGATGCATTCCCAAGGGTTGTACAAAATATGGTCATCGCTCAGAACCGGTTTTCGCCAGAAATTCTGGTTCGTTGTCCGAGGTGTCTCCACTGTACCTACCTACGTGTGTACCTACGTGTCGCTGCAAATTTAGGCCAGTGCCCCGTATTATTGTAGTAAGGTATTTGGCACTCTCGCGTTTCTTAGTCCGGTGTAGCTACACCGCTAAAGTCTAAGTCAGGGAAAGGTTGCGCCGAGGCAGGTAAACTTCTCCGCCGCGCTCTTCCCCCACCATGCGGCTCGGCTACTCGACAAGGGTGAACGACTATTGACATTCCGCAGAGATGGCCCGTCAAGATAATGGTAATTGGTAAGAGTAGAAATTTAAAAACTCACATTTTTGTTGTTTTGTAACTTTTATCGAATTATTTGGAATATTGAAGAAAAACTAACATACCCTCGATTTTGAATCACAAAAAACACCAGAAATTAAGCTAGTAAACACACGTAAATTAAACATATGTTGTTTTTAGCTTTGGTGATAGATTATGTAATAATCTATGTCGAAATAGTGAGTGAGTGAGTGAGTGAGTGAGTGAGTGAGTGAGTGAGTGAGTGAGTGAGTGAGTGGCAGAGTTGCGTTCAATGTTTGATATCAATGACGGTGACGATAATGATCGATAGTTGTTTAATTGTGAATGGGTTTTCCATGTTGTTATTTATTTTCAAGTTGGCTACTCTAAAAAAAAAAAAAAAAAAAAAAAAAACTTTGTCTCATCGTAGGATGAGACTAGTCAAACCGGTTTTTCCACTCTCCAGATTTTGTGCAACCCTAATTGTAGCTCGGCGCTTACAGCCCAACAGATGAATGGAATGACAGCTTCCCTAATTGATTCACATGATCGCAGTCAAATACCAGAAATAACTACCATTGCAATATTATCGGCAACTGAATTAGCACTACTACAATATATAAAATAACAGTAGGTTTTTATTTTCTGTATTTCATGAATGTGAAATTTTGAATGGAAGCTCTACTTCGAAAACTGGGCAAGTTGTTGAGTTTTTAGTATTGTTTTTAATATTACGGCCATTGGAACAGGTCTTAATTCTAAGAAAATGTTCAATCATCATACTGTATTAGGATTTTCGGTTATGCACGATAAGCCGATAATTGCTTGTCAAGAATGTCGAGTGGACGAAGCGCGCGGGTGTTCACAAGGAAGGAATCTCAGGGGTCGGTAAAACCCCACTCTTGCAGTGGCATTTGCCATTTCTCGCGGTCTCATCCTGCAGTGAGACAAAGATGTGCCGTATTTAACGGTGTACATTTTAATAATGGTTGAATTTGCAGATGTTTAACAATGCCCTTGTGGTTCATGTGAATCTTTGCCATTTCATTTACTGACAAGTAATTTCTATTGTTTATGATGTTTATGGTATTAATACCTTAAGTATTTACTAAATTGTTATGTGGATTTTAATTCACCATCATTATTTTTATTTTTATATTTTTTTGATGCTACATTTTTAATGGTATCTAATTCACATGCAATATAAAAATGATAAGTGATTTTCAAAGTCATGATTTGACCTTTGATATGCGTTAGAGTCGAAAACTGATCATATTACAATATGAAGAGTTAATGTTAGTTAAAAAACTATTATCTCATTTCAGTATATATTACATTGAATAACACTTCATCGTCACCGTCATTGATATCAAACATTGAACACAACTCTGCCACTCACTCACTCACTCACTCACTCACTCACTCACTCACTCACTCACTCACTCACTCACTCACTCACTCACTATTTCGACATAGATTATTTCATAATTTATCGCCAAAGCTAAAAACTACATGTGTTTAATTTACTTGTGTTAACTAGCTTAATTTCTGGTGTTTTTTGTGATTGAAAAACGAGGGTATGTTAGTTTTTCTTCAATATTCCTAATAATTCGATAAAAGTTACAAGAACAACAGAAATGTGTTTTTAAATTTCACATGTTACCAATTACCATTATCTTGACGGGCCATCTCTGCGGAATGTCAATAGTCGTTCACCCTTGTCGAGTAGCCGAGCCGCATGGTGGGGGAAGAGCGCGGCGGAGAAGTTTACCTGCCTCGGCGCAACCTTTCCCTGACATAGACTTTAGTCGTTTCTTTGTCCCAATGCAGCTACACCGCTAGTCGTTTCTTTGTCCCAATGCAGCTACAGTTCGTTTATTTCGCAGTTGGACAGGCCCGAGGGCATGAGGCTCGGCTAGCGTTTGTACCAACCTCTGACCAAAGTACGGGTTTCCCTCCCTCTCGCCTCGACCGTAATTACCTGCGATCGACGAGCCATGATGACCTGTCACAAGAAAAGTCATCTTATAGGAAAAACACTTTTTTAGGAACTATACGTATATTTCATGATCGCGTTAAACAGCATTAAACAGCTTGAAATTATGTACTCAGGTTTTTTTTATTTGTCTTTCTATGACGAAAACAACCGGACTTAAAACATTAATGTAGCACTATAAGCAAATAATATTATAGTCTTACAAAGAAAATCAGAGTATGAAAGTTACAAAGTCAAACAATACTCAAAGTAACTATCAATTTTATTACACTGATTATTATTATACTGATCAGTTTTATTGTACTAGATTATTGCCTTACGTATAAAATATAAATGCAATTTAAAAAATGTGGTAGTGTTATTTGAAGCCGTTTTATGAAAGAAAACACATTTTTCTTATACGTTGGCATTAATTCTCAGAACTGATTGTAATTAAAATGAAAGATTTTTTTTTAGAGCAGCGGGTCCTCTGATTGTCTTTGTAAGACTACTGTTTCCTCTAATACACGAAAAAACATTATTTATCTACTAAAATTAATTCATAAGTAGGCCTAAGTATGGTTGTATCCATCATAAAAAGACAAATAAAAAACCACTGATTTTATAATTTCCAGCTCTTTATAGTGCAATGTAGAAATATCCATATAATTCAGAAAAAAGTGTTGTTCTAAATTCTATATGAAATTTGTTGTGACAGGTCATCAGGATTAATAAGTAAGATTATGAACAGCTCGCCGATGAAAGGTATTTGCGGTCGATGGGTCGAGGGAAGGAATGTCGGAAGGTTTTCCAAACGATCCAACTTTCAGACCTCGAAAATATCTGTGTGTCCAACTGGGGGTTGTATCTACTATACACCGCTAGTCGTTTCTTTGTCCCAATGCAGCTACACCGCTAGTCGTTTCTTTGTCCCAATGCAGCTACACCGCTAGTCGTTTCTTTGTCCCAATGCAGCTACACCGCTAGTCGTTTCTTTGTCCCAATGTAGCTACACCGCTAGTCGTTTCTTCGTCCCAATGCAGCTATACCGCTAGTCGTTTCTTTGTCCCAATGCAGCTACACCGCTAGCCGTTTCTTTGTCCCAATGCAGCTACACCGCTAGTCGTTTCTTTGTCCGGTGTAGCTGCATAGATGCAGGATATGCAGCACCAGCTCCCGAACAGGTGGAGCGTTGAAATGCAAGGAAGTTACCGCCAAGTTTACATATCGTCACATAATTATGATGAAAAAAGCGTTTGCTGATGATATAAAATAGATATAAAATAGACATTAATGTGATTTTGAATGATCCTCAACAAAGAGTCGTTTGCTGGGGGTCCCCCAGGCTACATGTTTTTGTTTTTTAAAACACGTATAAATTTGAAAGTGTTGCACTGCTTGCAAAAATCAGTCCGCAAACCAAACCCGATCAGTAGCAGGTTACTCTGGTGCGTTCGGCAACTTTGCCAGAGTAACCCGGTTCTCTGACCCGATCACCAAAAAAGTGACCTGCCTCGGGAGCAGGGTAAATAAGTTAGGTTTGGGCGGAAAATACAAAATGTTATGATTTTGATGGTGGTGTTAAAGTGGCTGTGGATGATGCATGTGGATATTTGGGTGCAAAACCGTGTTTTTGAGTAGGCTATTAATGAATTGCGCGCAGAAAGTAAGTACATCAGGCATTACAAAAAATTCGAACCAATTTGAAGGTTAGGTTTAGCTACGCAAGCGCACGGCATCCATTTGCAAAGCAACCCTACTCCGAAACGCTTTCGTTTACTCGGGTTGAAAACTCTGACCCGGTGAAGTAAAGTCCGACGGCGACGGGTTACCCAAAAAGCAAAAATGCTCCAACCAGGTTGAAACTACGACAGACAAGCAGTGATGATTTCAGGCATATCCCGGGGGGGGGGGGGCGGAGCCCCCCCGGCAGTTGTTATGCCCCCCCCCCCCCCTAGCAGATTGAAAAAATCACATGAAGTAATGTAAATTTGCAAACAAAAATGCAAAATACAAGAAAATGAGGTATATTTTTCCACCTCATATAGGACTAGGAAATAAATCGATTTACACTCTCATCTACATAAATGTTGCAACATTTTATTTTCTATTTAAACGATGTTAGGTAAAGGTAAGAATGGCAAATAGGAATCACCTCATATTCGAAAACTGAAAGGATGGCATCAAAACCCCCTCCACCCCTGCCTTTTGTCACGGCGTCAAAAAAAAGCCATAAAATGAGTTACTAATTTAGCAACACCCCAGATTTTGATCAGCCCCCCCTAGGAAAAATGTCTGAAATCATCACTGCAGACAAGTACAAAAAGTAAGGCCCAAACCAACACTTGTCCTAGAAAGGAGATGGTTCGGGCCCAAAAGGGAGGGAAAGAGAGAGAGAGAGAGAGACCCAAAAGGGAGAGAAAGAGAGAGAGAGACTGGCGAGGTAAACGAAAGCGGCTTTTGTATCTACGCAGTGTAGCTCGCACAGTTACCGTTTGCTGCTACCTAGCGGGAGAAATGAAAACAAACTGATAAAATATATCGGCTGTTGCCTGGAATAACAATTATGCTCTGATTGGCTGGAATATTTCACTGCGGTCAATAGGAAGAGAGGCGCGAGAAAACGCATTCTGCATTCGAATTCCCGTGTTGGAATACTAGGTAAATGCGTATACTGCGTAATGCGTAAGACTAGGTAAATGCGTATACTGCGTAATGCGTAATATTAGGTAAATGCTCCGCGTTGCCAGATGAGTGATTTTTTCCAATGTATCTAACAAATAATTTGCATATCATCATATTACCAAAGATTACAAACTATTTAATTTACTTACAAAAAAATCTGTAAGTAAATCTGTATGAGAAATATGAGCAAATTTCAACTAAAGGGAATTTAACTCTAATTATTGAGTATATCTCAAAGTAAAAAAACTGCAGTAAACAAGTATATAATAACTGGTAATTACCAAATACCTGTCTAATGGAGAGGAACAAGTAACACATTATCATATTCAGTCATCTGAATTCCTCGTCCTTTGCTCGAGTTTGAATGGAGATAATTGCTTGACTGGACTTTGCTCTAGGGGTGTACCAAGAAAATTACCTGAAAGCTTGGTGTAAACTCCCGCGGAACACTCGAGAAATAATGTAATCTTTGATATTACTCTTACAAAACAAAACAAAAAATACATTTAAATTGCAATTAATTGCATTTAATAAACAACACATCAAGAAATAATGTACACAAGTTCTAAGCTTGTAACTTACGCTGTCATCTTGCAAAAAACTACAACTTTATTATAAAGGTATTTTTTGTTTTCTTTTGTATGTGTAATGTGATCAGTGGTTCAAGTGGACCCGGAGAAGTAACGGTTGCACTACTGCTGTAAGTAGGCAAAGCGGGTATACCGCATACAGGGGGGGGGGGGGGGGGGGGCACGGTCCCCGTCACGAACACGTTCAAATGGCTTTCGAGAGGGGTCGGGCCCGGTGGTAGAGGACCGGTGCAAAAATAATACTTTTGTGGTGGAAAAAACACATAAAACATTGGATGAACAAATATAAACACAAAGTACAACAAAGCGCTCGTCAACATAATTCGTCAATACGAATAAAATCGATAAAAAGTACTGCCGCTATGGCATACCGTCGGTATTTTCCGTAACGGTATGTATGCCAGCTCATACCGCTCCACTTTAACCACTGAATACGATATGCACATTTTTTGTTAGATACATGGAAAAACTTGCTCATCTGGCAACGCGGAGCGTTTGACATAACATATATTTAATATTTATATAACGATAATGAAACCTACAATTTAGGTAATTTAAGAGCTGCATAATAAATACAATACAATACTGCAAGGGAATAGTTGTACGAAAGGGCGGTGTAAACACTTCCTATCATCACAGATTGCACTGCGAACAGTCCGGCCAACAGTCAAGCAAAGCGAGCGCCTCCATTAGACTTTTATGGCAATTGGCACTCGTTCTGTTTGTTTGTTTGTTTTATTGTCTCGTATAGCGGTCGAACGGAAAGTCCGATCAAGTTGAAATTTGAACCATCTACAAGCCTCAATGTGGATTCAATGTGTAATGTTTTGTGGCAAAATCGTTTTAAAAGTTAAATGGTTACACCATAGTTACTGAAAAATATGTTTATAAAACAAAATGGCGGCAAAATGTGAGATGTACATATTATTTATAATGATTTTTCCGGTCACGAATATGTTAATTTTATGGCGATCTGATAATAATTGGCAAAGTTACACAAAAGTTACTCGAAAATATTTTTCAGAAAAACAGTAACGGCAAAATGTGAGGTGGCTACTGGCTATATTATAGTAAATTGTTCTCCCGTCACGAACATACTATCTTATACGTATTAGAGGCAGATATAACGTGTCTATTACTGTCAACAAATACCTTAATAGTAATAGCTTCACATTTGCTTCGGTATTTGTATACGGACCGCGTAGAAAACTATACGAAATGACCACGAAAAATCTTAGCAACGCACATTTCACAGCAGTCAACAATGTTGTAAAGTATAATAGCTATGGAAATTAGAGAAAGTTTTGCAACGCGCATTCTTGTATTGTTAAACGAAGTACTCGACAACCAAGAGCATACCATACGAGTACGACCTATCATACGACGTCGGGGGATGCTTCAAGGAATACACATTACCGCTTATCAACGCGTCACGCAGAGTGTTTTCCTAGTATTCTATTGGCTGTTCGTGTAAGCACAAGTTTATAAACATTAGCGTCCATTACGATTAAAATAATATTCACTCTACACTAGTTTGTTTCAGACAAACATTGACTGAGACTGAGCGTGAACTAAAAAAACCAAAACAAGGAAATTCTTTTTTTTTTAGTAGTAGTGTTTATTTATTTATTTATTTATTTATTTATTTAGCTTTTACACTAGCTTGTTTCAGACAAACATTGACTGAGACTGAGCGTGAACTAAAAAAACCAAAACAAGGAAATTCTTTTTTTTTTAGTAGTAGTGTTTATTTATTTATTTATTCATTTATTTATTTAGCTTTTACACTAGCTTGTTTCAGACAAACATTGACTGAGACTGAGCGTGAACTAAAAAAACCCAAAAAACAAGGATTTTTTTTTTGTTTAGTTGTAGTGTTTCTTTATTTATGTAGCTTTCACTAATATGCATAACATATATACATAGAATGTTATCGGTAAAATAAAACATCGAGATTACAATTGTATCATTACAAATTAAAATATACCATAGATTGAAATAAAAGGATATCAATTGTTTGTTATTCTGTGTCTTAAGGGGTGCACAAAACTTTCCAAATACATTTTTTGGTTTACTTAGAGTAGATAGTATATATAGTTTTGCCAGTCTATGACCTCCCATATTACCCACATTGTGGAAGATGAAAGAAGCGGGTTTGAGAACTTGAATAGATTGTCTTCGCATTTTTACTCAATATACAACACGGTTCTAGCGAATGCACCCACCAGGGGTGTCAAAATGTGGCATCTCAGATGTGTATAGGTACATAAATATTAATTGCGTTTCTTGAGCGTTTATGTAAGTATGTTTGTTATTTTGTGACTTTTGACTGTTCCACCAACTAAGTGACATGCATTTGTATTATAAAAGCTGCACAATCCTTAAATAAACGTGTTTCTTTTTTAACGACGTTAATTAATGAAAAAAAAAATTAAATTAAAAATTAAAACAATAACCTAAAATGGATATTATTCCATGGAAATCACATATTACAAACAATGTTAATACACTCACATATATTTCAAAGCTACAAAGAAAAAAAATGGAAACTTCTCACCTTTATTAGCTAATAGTGCAAAAATAGCGATCGACGATGGATTTTGGCGTTTAAAGCGTGATTACCCCTAAAAATGTACTATAAACATGTATAATAAATTACTTATTCGTAATGTACTCACCAAGACCTTTCATTAGAGTGGTCGCAAACGACATTTGTGACTAAGGAATTTCATGATGTCCAAAAAGACACAGGGTGATATCTCCGAAGATAATGGCCAATTGGGTCTCAAACAATTTTTAGAAATAAGACAATAATATACATAGTTATAACCTTACGTAAAACTAACTACTTTCTTACTACAAGACTCACAATTAATATTTGTACTATTTAGACCAAAATCTTTGGACACCCCTGGTTGGCTGTTCCACCAAAGTTGTGTTGGCTAACAAGTGAAAATCAAAATGTAATATTAAGAGGTATACAAAACCACTTTTAAACCTTCCGCACCGGGGGGGGGGGGGGGGGGGGAGGGTTTCTATTAGCTGGCCCATGGTCTATTAAGACCGAGGCGTCGAAACGTCCAGAAGTTTGTGTGTTTTGTGTTTTTTGTTTTGTTTTGTGTCATCTACGCTACGCAGCCTGCCAAATGGTTTCAGGTAAGCTGTTGGCTCCTATCCTTCTTTCCCTCTCACACACATATATATATATATATCTAATACATCTTTAACTAATTATATTTATTTGCAAGAAAAAGAGTGGTACATAAATAGCAACATCAAAGATAAGAATAGGTAAAATAAAATAAAAATAAAAATAAAGACAAGAACAAACAATACAAAACCAAAGCAAAACAGAGTATAAAGTGACCTTGTTTCTGCTGATGATGATAGTGGAGTCGACCATTTGTATGTAATGACTAATGAGTATGGTTGCGATATTCTCTTGAATGTGTAGGCCTAGTTGCAGTTGCAAGGTCATGTGAGGGTCTTCTGTCTAAACGGTTGTCTTATTGCCTACAATATTGGTAGAAGTAGTGTGATTTTTAATTATTGAACTAGATTAATGATGTTTTCTATAGTGTCATTTGGTGTTGCAATAAGCCATTTTTTAAGTAACTGTTGAAATGTAGAAGAATTAGTTTGGTTTGTCATTTGCGTGGGTAGTTTGTTGTAAATGTGTGGGTCCAAATACAGTGCATTTCTTTGTGTTAGATCTTTTGATGACTTATAGCCTAAAATTCGTCTCATCGTAGGATGAGACTAGTCGAACCGGTTTTTCCGCACTCTAGATTTTGTGCAACCCTAATTGGAGCTCGGCGCTCACAGCCTAACAGATGAATGGAATGACAGCTTCCCTAATTGATTCACATGATCGCGGTCAAATACCGGAAATAGCTACCAGTGCAATATATGCAATATGCAATAGGCAACTGAATTAGCACTACTACAACATATAAAATAACAGTAGGTTTTTATTTTCGGTATTTCATGAATGTGACATTTTGAATGGAAGCTCTACTTTGAAAACTGGGCAAGTTGTTGATTTTTTAGTATTGTTTTAAATATTACGGCCATTGGAACAGGTGTTTTTTCTAAGAAAATGTTCAATCATCATACTGTATTAGGATTTTCGGTTATGCACGATAAGCCGATAATTGCTTGTCAAGAATGTCGAGTGGTCGAAGCGCGCGGGTGTTCACAATGAAGGAATCTCAGGGGTCGGTAAAACCCTACTCTTGCAGTGGCGTTTGCCATTTCTCGCGGTCTCATCCTGCAGTGAGACAAAGTTTAGTATGTAACCTAGCGGCCAAGAGTAGTACTAGCGGGAGTCGGTAAGGAAGTCGAGTGTCACCCATCCTGGCCTTATCCGACTATCCAATACTTTAGGCAAGAGAACGGGATGTAACTAAATAGGATGGTACTTGTCACACGCGTCACTTCCCTATTACATAATAAGTGACGACAAAACCTTGCAAGTTAATTTGACGCGACTAGTTATAGTCGTCTTACAATAACTTCGGTAATGCTTCCGTCACGGGTGGGTGAGCGGCAGCCAACCAACGGCCGTGGCTAATTCAGATGCCTGCTCGGGATGGCCGAGACCGTAAACACGTCATTGATTGATGACGAAAGCATTACCAAAGTTGTTGTACGACGACTTTAGGCCCTAGGTTCTTATATGTATACTCACCTTCTAATAAAAAGTTGAAACTAAACAACCTACCCTACATTCCTGTTAGGTACAGGAACTTGTGTTTAGGTTGGTACACGGTACACCTGCTGATAAAAAACAACAAAGCAGTTATGTTGCTACAGAGTCAACATCAAGGTTTATATAGGGTCTCTACCTTGCCCCACACTGCTGTGCTGGTGCTAGTCACTCTGTGACAATGAGGAATTCTCGGATGATTTTTTTATGGTTCCATCATGAGCATGGTGGCCATGCTGGAGGCCACAGTGGCATGTGATTGGTAGTTCATTGTTACAATGTTTCAGCTGGCATTTGGTTGAAGTTCAACTGTTCTCTTACTTTGGTTTGCTATTATTACTGAAAAGCAACATAAATAAACCAAAGATAATAAACCCTCTATAATCTTTGAATAAACCATGGAGTTGTAACTCTCTTATTCTGACCACTCTTTTGTCGTTTTTTTTTTCGTTTTGTCGCACTCATAATCATTTCCGTAAACTTTATCGGAGGATATACAATGGTCAAACTCTCATATTTCCCCGTAAACAATATTATTCGTCTTTGAAATAATAATGCCCACGTTATGGCGGGAAAAACAGGGAATGACGTCAAACGTTTGGATCACAACCGCCGAATAATATCAAAGAACGCTGTTTTGCATATCATTTCATTCTCAATCAATTGCATGTTTGATATCAAATATGTTCTAAAAATGTTCAGTAATAACTCTTCAACATTAATTTATACTGAAATTATCAATAATTACAATGGTTTTAAAGAATATTTGCAAATTGTATGGTTCTGAAATCGACAACACTCAAGTGATGTTTTAACCAAAGACATTGGAATAGTAGTAGCAAATACCTTACGGTAGTAGTATCTTCCAAAGAGCTTTGATAAAATCATTTTGTTTACCAACGAATGACGTCACGGATCGCTTCAGGTAAACATGTCAAACCTTGAATTGTATTTCTCAGACAAAAATTATGTCCACGTTATTATTGAATAAGGATCTTTCATTTTTAGATACTCTGAGCAACATTTTTTGTGTCTGAGAAAAATTCCCCACTGTCACCCATGAACTGCGAAAACATGACGTAACTGGCGTCTAGCAACACCGCACGTTCGTAGTCAATTAAAGTCACGTACGGATAAACTCAAGTTGAATCAATTTTTTCGTGCGTTACGTAGACGACAAGTGGGTCCAAACAGTCCAATTTTCATTGTTAAGTTAATTTTAAGTGTATTCTCACGTGGTTGGACACGACGCTTTACCTTCCATTCCTCCGTGGATGGTGACGGCCCGGGGTGGAATAGGCCGAGAGTGACTCTGCTAGTCGTAAGAGGCGACGAAAGGAGACCCGTCTCGGCCCGGGGTGGAATAGGCCGAGAGTGACTCTGCTAGTCGTAAGAGGCGACGAAAGGAGACCCGTCTCGGCCCGGGGTGGAATAGGCCGAGAGTGACTCTGCTAGTCGTAAGAGGCGACGAAAGGAGACCCGTCTCGGCCCGGGGTGGAATAGGCCGAGAGTGACTCTGCTAGTCGTAAGAGGCGACGAAAGGAGACCCGTCTCGGCCCGGGGTGGAATAGGCCGAGAGTGACTCTGCTAGTCGTAAGAGGCGACGAAAGGAGACCCGTCTCGGCCCGGGGTGGAATAGGCCGAGAGTGACTCTGCTAGTCGTAAGAGGCGACGAAAGGAGACCCGTCTCGGCCCGGGGTGGAATAGGCCGAGAGTGACTCTGCTAGTCGTAAGAGGCGACGAAAGGAGACCCGTCTCGGCCCGGGGTGGAATAGGCCGAGAGTGACTCTGCTAGTTGTAAGAGGCGACGAAAGGAGACCCGTCTCGGCCCGGGGTGGAATAGGCCGAGAGTGACTCTGCTAGTTGTAAGAGGCGACGAAAGGAGACCCGTCTCGGCCCGGGGTGGAATAGGCCGAGAGTGACTCTGCTAGTCGTAAGAGGCGACGAAAGGAGACCCGTCTCGGCCCGGGGTGGAATAGGCCGAGAGTGACTCTGCTAGTCGTAAGAGGCGACGAAAGGAGACCCGTCTCGGCCCGGGGTAGAGTAGGCCGAGAGTGACTCTGCTAGTCATAAGAGGCGACGAAAGGAGACCCGTCTCGGCCCGGGGTGGAATAGGCCGAGAGTGACTCTGCTAGTCGTAAGAGGCGACGAAAGGAGACCCGTCTCGGCCCGGGGTGGAATAGGCCGAGAGTGACTCTGCTAGTCGTAAGAGGCGACGAAAGGAGACCCGTCTCGGCCCGGGGTAGAATAGGTTGAGAGTGACTCTGCTAGTTGTAAGAGGCGACGAAAGGAGACCCGTCTCGGCCCGGGGTAGAATAGGCCGAGAGTGACTCTGCTAGTCGTCAGAGGCGACGAAAGGAGACCCGTCTCGGCCCGGGGTAGAATAGGCCGAGAGTGACTCTGCTAGTCATAAGAGGCGACGAAAGGAGACCCGTCTCGGCCCGGGGTGGAATAGGCCGAGAGTGACTCTGCTAGTCGTAAGAGGCGACGAAAGGAGACCCGTCTCGGCCCGGGGTAGAATAGGCTCAGAGTGACTCTGCTAGTCGTAAGAGGCGACGAAAGGAGACCCGTCTCGGCCCGGGGTAGAATAGGCTCAGAGTGACTCTGCTAGTCGTAAGAGGCGACGAAAGGAGACCCGTCTCGGCCCGGGGTGGAATAGGCCGAGAGTGACTCTGCTAGTCGTAAGAGGCGACGAAAGGAGACCCGTCTCGGCCCGGGGTGGAATAGGCCGAGAGTGACTCTGCTAGTCGTAAGAGGCGACGAAAGGAGACCCGTCTCGGCCCGGGGTGGAATAGGCCGAGAGTGACTCTGCTAGTCGTAAGAGGCGACGAAAGGAGACCCGTCTCGGCCCGGGGTGGAATAGGCCGAGAGTGACTCTGCTAGTCGTAAGAGGCGACGAAAGGAGACCCGTCTCGGCCCGGGGTGGAATAGGCCGAGAGTGACTCTGCTAGTCGTAAGAGGCGACGAAAGGAGACCCGTCTCGGCCCGGGGTAGAGTAGGCCGAGAGTGACTCTGCTAGTCATAAGAGGCGACGAAAGGAGACCCGTCTCGGCCCGGGGTAGAATAGGCCGAGAGTGACTCTGCTAGTCGTAAGAGGCGACGAAAGGAGACCCGTCTCGGCCCGGGGTAGAGTAGGCCGAGAGTGACTCTGCTAGTCATAAGAGGCGACGAAAGGAGACCCGTCTCGGCCCGGGGTAGAATAGGCCGAGAGTGACTCTGCTAGTCATAAGAGGCGACGAAAGGAGACCCGTCTCGGCCCGGGGTAGAATAGGCCGAGAGTGACTCTGCTAGTCATAAGAGGCGACGAAAGGAGACCCGTCTCGGCCCGGGGTAGAATAGGCCGAGAGTGACTCTGCTAGTCATAAGAGGCGACGAAAGGAGACCCGTCTCGGCCCGGGGTAGAATAGGCCGAGAGTGACTCTGCTAGTTGTAAGAGGCGACGAAAGGAGACCCGTCTCGGCCCGGGGTAGAATAGGCCGAGAGTGACTCTGCTAGTCGTAAGAGGTGACGAAAGGAGACCCGTCTCGGCCCGGGGTAGAATAGGCCGAGAGTGACTCTGCTAGTCGTTAGAGGCGACGAAAGGAGACCCGTCTCGGCCCGGGGTAGAATAGGCCGAGAGTGACTCTGCTAGTCGTAAGAGGCGACGAAAGGAGACCCGTCTCGGCCCGGGGTAGAATAGGCCGAGAGTGACTCTGCTAGTCATAAGAGGCGACGAAAGGAGACCCGTCTCGGCCCGGGGTAGAATAGGCCGAGAGTGACTCTGCTAGTCGTAAGAGGCGACGAAAAGAGACCCGTCTGGGCCCGGGGTAGAATAGGCCGAGAGTGACTCTGCTAGTCGTAAGAGGCGACGAAAGGAGACCCGTCTCGGCCCGGGGTAGAATAGGCCGAGAGTGACTCTGCTAGTCGTAAGAGGCGACGAAAAGAGACCCGTCTGGGCCCGGGGTAGAATAGGCCGAGAGTGACTCTGCTAGTCGTAAGAGGCGACGAAAGGAGACCCGTCTCGGCCCGGGGTAGAATAGGCCGAGAGTGACTCTGCTAGTCGTAAGAGGCGACGAAAGGAGACCCGTCTCGGCCCGGGGTAGAATAGGCCGAGAGTGACTCTGCTAGTCATAAGAGGCGACGAAAGGAGACCCGTCTCGGCCCGGGGTAGAATAGGCCGAGAGTGACTCTGCTAGTCGTAAGAGGCGACGAAAGGAGACCCGTCTCGGCCCGGGGTAGAATAGGCCGAGAGTGACTCTGCTAGTCGTAAGAGGCGACGAAAGGAGACCCGTCTCGGCCCGGGGTAGAATAGGCCGAGAGTGACTCTGCTAGTCGTAAGAGGCGACGAAAGGAGACCCGTCTCGGCCCGGGGTAGAATAGGCCGAGAGTGACTCTGCTAGTCGTAAGAGGCGACGAAAGGAGACCCGTCTGGGCCCGGGGTAGAATAGGTCCAGAGTGACTCTGCTAGTCGTAAGAGGCGACGAAAGGAGACCCGTCTCGGCCCGGGGTAGAATAGGCCCAGAGTGATTGTGTTAGTCACTCTGGGCCTATTGTTCCCCGGGCCCAGATGGGAGTCAGTAGTTGTGCTCCAATAGTCTGTGTTCTGTTACAGAGACACCCCCCCCCCCCCGCCCGCCAGAGCTCGCCTGGGGGTGGCGAAGACAGCGCAGGGTTCTCACCTCCCGGCATTGGTGTCTCTTCAGGAATGGTGGTTACTGCGATTCAGCGACTATTAGCGGGGAGTCATCTTTGTCTCAACATCCGGCTGGATCTCTGCAGCGAGCACGGAGGTGAGTAGAGTAGCCTATTTATTAGCCAAGGCTCTGCCCACTGCCAAACGTGCTCACTACGTAGCACATATTTCTCACTCAACGGTAGCACTAGTGAAATACGTATCATCCTTTTTGCCTGGTCTGCTTGATTCTGGGAAGCCGGTAGATTTTCGCCATCTGTGAACTTCGGCTGCTATTACAACCTGAACTATACTTGAATACACGGCCTTCTCGAACATAATTCGTAACTTCAATCATTTTGAAGGGTCATACATGGTCATGGTCATGCCATGGGTTTATAATAGTACCTGTATGGTCATACATTTGTTCGTGATGAAAGTTTCAAAAATACAGCTATTTAACCTATTGACTCAATTACACAAGCAAACGCAATCAATATTACTGCATCATATGGAAATGAAACATATTCAATAGTAGGAATCTATAGGTCTCCATCTGGAAACACTCTTTCATTTATTCAGGAACTTCAAAATGTGTTAAATTCTTTGAATAGCTCATTTAACATCATAATTGGTGATATTGTTAGATAGCGAGAACCTACCGTGACATCCATCCAATTCCGTCGGCTCGGCCTCGAACCCACGGTCTCCAAAGTCGACGGACCCGTAGAAGTACTGGGGCGTAGCTCTAGGGGTGGTTCTCACATAATAGGGATCGGGACATACCAATTCAGGCAGTTTAGGACTTACATTGACAAGACTTTGGTTCAAACAATAGAGGAACCGCAACATATTAGAATCACATTTATCCTACGTGGCTGAGCTATGGCGAATCTGTCTATGGGCATTCCAGGTCTGATGGACTTAACTTTCCTATCTAGAGGGTAGCTGTAGTAACCCCTATACCTTGGCTTCTCGGTGGCTGACTCCGACCCCAGGTTGTGGTTTGGCTCCTTCATCCAGGTCCACGATCGGCCTCAATGTCCATCCCTCTGGGTCTTCCGTCGTTCTTTCCACCGTTCCACCTTGGCACAGGTCTACCTCCTCTTCCGTTCCATGATTGAATGCCCCGAATTACACACGTGCTCCCTCGCACCTAGACTTTCCTACGTCATACCCCAGTCACCCCCTCTCTGCCCTACGCTGGCTGTACTAAGTCATAAATTACCAATCAGACTACTCGGTTCGACCCCCTCCCATAACAATCACGAATGAGTGGGGCCAGGCTCCACTGACGTCACCACCGAACCAGCGCCCACCTAAACCGAGTAGTCAGCGAAGTTGCCGCAATCATTGCCCTCAATACTGCAATAATTATTATTTAAATAACCAACGATCTGGGCTGACGAAATAGCCAGCACAGCGCATACCTTAATTGTGAAAGAAAACTGTAAATGACAAACTGACACAATCAAGATATCCATAAATCACCAAGAAGGAGATTACACCTGTAAAAGTTATAAAGTACCAACTTTTACATGACAATATCAATATAAACGTTCTTGATGATTCTTCCACTACCAACGAATACTTGAATTCCCTTTATGCCCACGGTTGTATGCAACTAATTGATCAACCTACTAGAGAATCAAAGACATCCAACACCTGTATTGATCATATCTTTGTTAAATCAAAACTCAAACGTTTTGACGCCAGAGCAAGTATACTTCAAACTAACATCACTGATCACTATGCCATCGCAATAGGTGTAAGTCCGAAAATAAAACACCCCGTACTGATTCTTGTAGGCCTATACTAAAGGGAGAGAACGTTCATGGAGTAGCCTCACAAACTATTACGCCACAAGTTAAAAAAACTGACTATGACAAGCTCACTACTCTTGCGGATTTAGAAGATTGGGTGGTTATTCTCAATAATAATGACCCCAATGATGCAACTGATAAATTTGTCAATACACTATCTTCGCTAATTGATGAATCTACCACGATAAAATATATATCTGCTTCCCTTACTTTCAAAATTAAACCCTGGATTACTCTTGGGATCATAAAATCAATTCGAACTAGAGACAAACTTCATAAAAATATGATAAAACACCCGGATAATATCGCTTTTAAAGGTATTTTCACACGTTATCGAAATGTACTTAATATTCTTCTCTACGTCCCTGATAAGAATATTAAGTACATTTCGATAACGTCTAACAGTAGATTTAATTGCGTACAAGAACTGCGCGTTGTCAAAGGATTAACACAGAGGCACCCGATATTTCTTGGTCCTAAACTATATAACTTACTTCCGGCTCACATCTCACTTATCAAATCAAAATATGCTTCATGAAACAATGTAGTATGTGGTTACAAAATCTCAGTATAGAGAAAGTTAATTATATTGTAAACTGTTACCCTGGTATCTAAAGAATAGGCAACACGCGTACGATTTTTTTTTGTTAAACCAAACACTTAGTTTAATAGTATTAGATACAAAAAGTATATTAATGCAAGTCGCACGTAAAAAAGAAATTTTTAAATAGATTTAATGTGGTCGCATTTATTGAAGTTTAAACTGGGGATCTGAAACGCGTACAGGTGGCTGTGACGCAATGGTTCTGTAGACGTGGCAGAACAGACCAATCGCTGAGGCGGTGAGCGTACGCAGAACAAAACTATGACGTCAAATCCACTCTACATGGCGGCGGCTCGTTTTTCGCGCCCTTTTATTTATCGTTACTAAACCAATTATTTTGAGGCATAGACTGATCCGTTTTTCAAAATTCAAAGGCACAAAATTATTAAATGAGAGACAAGGTATTTCAAAATCGATTAAAATTTTCATACGCGTGTTCCCTATTGTCGAAAATTGGTTGTTATCAGTGTTTATATGAAGTTTTATACAGAGAAAAGAAAATTAACATTAGTTGGTAGGCCCTAATATAATTTTCTTTACATTATGAACTGCTCCCTCATATTTATTAATTATTAATATTGTATCTACTAGCATCTACTCTTGTCTTTTATTATTATTATCTTAGCGTATAAGTTCCTAGTTTATATGTATCATTTTGTTCTATAAATGGCCACACCTCAGGAGATTGTTTTCCTACTGTGGCCAAAAATAAGTAATGTAATATGTAACGTACCGGTTTCTGAATTATTCAATAAACATTCTATTCTATTCTATTTGGAATATTTCAAACCCTATGATTTCATTGAGGCACAGACACACAGCTTTCTTGGACGTCGGTTCCATGCGCGGATTGACCCGTCGAGAAGGCTGTGCATTGAGGAAGTAGTGGTATCAAGTAGTTTGGTTTGAAATATAGCCCAATCCCAATGGTATGGTCGTAAGTGCCCACTAAATGGCGCGTAAAATAGCCTACATTGGCTCATCCAGAAGGCTGTGATGGCACGCTAGAGAAATAGCCCTCTATAGGGAACCCGCAACTGACGTCATTTCAGGTCTACAACAATGGAACAAATGAATTGAACTGATGGACAAGCAATCAGCTGTCAAAATAATAAAATTGCAACCATAGAAATAAAAACAAGTGTAGCAATAGTAACTGCTCGCCATTTAAAACTTTTAATGATAGACAACGACTAAGTGAAAGCTTTGTATGTGTATTTGTTTGTTTTTTGTTTTGTTTTCCAAAATCAGAAGAAATTATTTTTTGACAGCTTGTTGTTTGTCCATCGATTCAATTCATTTGTTTCATTGTTGTCTTTTGGTGTTGCTTGTGCCCTATACTTCGATGATGATGATATTTGGGTTTTACGTCCAATATTTTTGGATGTTTGGCCAATCGAGACGATGAGTGGGTGGTATATGAAGATGAAAAACCGCTACATGTCCGAATGAAATCTATTGCACATCGCGGGGGTCGTCATAAGGGGAGTCCAGCAAGGGAGGGCAGGGCCAAGTGGGACAGAGAAGGGGGTGGGGGGGGGGGGGGGTCTCATTTCGTCGCCTCACGCCCAGTAGGAAAACTCTGGACTTAGTTACCATAAACTCAATGAAGGTACCTTTCTTCTTACACTGCCTTTACCATTTACCCGTACATATGTCGGTGAGTGTTATCACTACCTGGACTCATGGTTACCTGGTTACTGTTTGCTACGGCTTTCTTGAACATCCAAGGGCAAATATTCAACGGCTTATCTTATGGCTACAAGTATACCCCTGTATAGTGAGTGATGCATGTTGGAGATATCGTTAGGCCTACTACCCTTGTTTTATGTGTAGACGAGGGTGATTGTATCGCTAGAATCATGTTACCCGGATTGTCTGTTTTCCCGCAGGTTTCCTGGACAAGAACTATGACATTTGTTCCGGGACTTGAATCGCCTTCTCTTCGAATCTAAGGGCAATACAATCAACAAGTGGGGCCTGGGCGATGTAGTATTAAGTTTACCCTCCTTGCAACACGGTCGGTGAAGTTACTCATACTTTTTGAAAGATCACCTCACAGCACATGTAAAAGAATAAAGTTATCATACGTGGATTGTCTTTTAAATTAGGATTCTCGATTTCTTAATTTAAGACATGTCCCCGGCAGTCCACAAAGGTCTACAAATTGATGAAGTAGATGTAGCACATTAAATTATAGGCCTACTGTAAGTTGCTGTGAAATTGCGTGTGTGTGTTGTACTGACTTATAAAGACATTTTAGCGTTGCGTTTTGTAGTTTGCAATGTTTACTAAGCGAGATTACACCTTTATGTCACTTCGTTCTGTTTTTTTTTCGTTTTTGTTTTTATGTCTGTCGATATAGCGGTCAAACGGAAAGTCCGATCAAGTTGAAATTTTGGACCATCCACAAGCCTCGATGTGGATTGAAGGTGTATATTCTTGAGACAAAATCGTTCAAAAAGTTACTTAGTTACACCATAGTTACTAGAAAATATTTTTCTGAAACAAAATGGCGGAAAAATGTGAGAAAGCCACATTTTTACAAAGATTTTTCCGGTCACGAATATGTTCTTGTTATGGCCATCAACACAAAAGTTACTCGAAATTATTTTTCTGAAACACTAACGGCAAAATGTGAGGTGGCCAATTTATAGTAAATTTTCGTCCGGTAACGAATATACTGTCGTGGTGTGGAAAGGGAGGTGACGTGGCCAAGGTTAATAAAGAGTATAACATTCTTATATCACAATTTATTACTGATTAGACCAAATTATGAGCTGCCACCACCGTCTGTAAGGCGACGGACCCTTTTACAATGAATTTATGTTTTATTACTAGGAGGCGTAAATTGGTTCTTGGCGCATATTATGCACCTGTATCTCAAACTGTTGCACTTTGTATAAAATCTACTGTACATCCTATCCCTAATGAGTCTACCATCTTATACTAAGGAGATATGCACCGAGGTATTTGACTCAGTTGAGTAATACCCCCGGTGAATATCAGCTAAGTCCCCCCGCCGCATCCGGCAATTTGGGGACTACGCCTTTAGGCTAAATGTACTTAAAATATTAGAGCCAGGTAAATATTAATCAAATATAGACTCAGGTGAGTCATATAATTAATTAATATTAATTAGTCTTCTGCCGTATCCGGCAATTAAGACAGTCTTCTGCCGATTCCGGCAATTAAGACAAACCCTGGTCCAAGCTCCACTCACCGAAATCCAGTGATGTGTGGCTCCCAACTGACAATTTGGCTTAATTTTGTCACCGTATTTATACTAATTTAGTGACCTCCATCATAAGTGTCTATAATGATTTTCAGGAATATTATTGTGTCTTTAATGAAGACTTCATGTGAGATATGTGAAAACAATATATCGAATTGAATAATTGTATAGGTGAAAGTGAAATGAAGGAAATTGACGATAACATGCTTATTATTGTTATGATATCTTATAACATCCGTGTTCAGTGCAAATTTATATTATATAGAAGAAATAATAAAAGAAGGGTATATAAAATAATAAATGAGATAGCGCACCATGACAATACTAATTTCAACGCAATTTGATACATAGAGGCATAAACTTCATTTTTATTGCTGTCAATAAGTGTCAATAAGTATAAGTCCCAAGAAGAATAAGTCCCAAGACTACCTTACACATGCATTCGTCACAGGCGACTTGTTCGTAGCCAATCAGCGACCGGTATTGGCCCGGATGTGTCTCGGGCGGTTCGTTGGTTGGCTACGACTGCCCCGGATATGACGAAAGCAGGTGTAAAGTAATCTTGGGTCCACTAACATAACGGTGGCGGACCGTGTTGAAAACACTCGACGGAATGACAACGAAAATTCTTAGTAACACACATTACACAGCATTCAACAATGTCGGAAAGTATAATAGCTATGGAAATTAGAAAAAAATTTGCAATGCGCATTCATGTATTGTTAATTGTTGTTTTTCTTAGCTTTGAAAACTTTTCGCCAGAAAGTTCGTAGATATGGACGCGCTCGCTTATCAACGCGTCATACAGAGCGTTTACCTAGTATTAATAAAGAGGTGTGCATGGGTTCGCATGAATATGTACTTTATATATTGGCTTACGTAATGAAAGTAAATTAGTAAACAAACATTTTTCTTTCATCTTTTACTTTTTACTCATGGAAAGAAGCTAAATTAGCAAGAATCAATGGATCCTACATAGAAGACACTTTTTTAGTTAGTTTGCTAGTTTATGTTATTTCCATAAAAAAAAAAAATCATTACTCTTTCGGGTACACAGAAAATGGTCAGGCACGATGCACAACACCCCCTTAAGTGACCTACACGTCAAAGCGGCTCCGCGATCCACGACCTGGGACGTGATTGGCTGAACTCGCAGTCGGCTTAGATGAAGGCGCTTCAGATTGACGTGATATACTGAGCGGATCCCACACTCGGCAACCGATTGGAACCAAGCCGCTTTCATCCCATGCGCGGTAAAATTGCGTGATATTCGTCCAGCATCAAATGGAATTCTGTGCCATTCCGAGGAAAGAGTATTGCACCATATACCAATGTGTTGTGTTGCAATGTGTCTCACAGTATTTAGCGCACTTTGGTGCCAGAGCAATATCCGCGACTGGGGGCGGGGGCGGTGCCCCCAATTTTGACCACGCATTGCATTGAATATCGCTCAATTACGGCCAAACGGTTGGTCTTACAACGAAAACGATTGGATGAAATATATTTGTGTGTAATTGCTAAATATTTCCTTGTAAGAATTATTCATGTACAGTACATAGTGCTGAAGTTATCGGCAATTAAGTATACAATTAATATATTCTGAATATATGAAACCATGGAACAACTATGTATTATCAAAATATTACAAACATATTCACACACGTATCGAAATTTCAGAGTGTTGCCTTATCGGTGATCTTTTCTCATAATTTGTTTACTTTGTAAGTAAACTATGTTTTGGCTCGCTCATACTTAGTTTGTACAGAAGTAAAAAAAACTGGGATTTTAAAGGAACTTATGAAAATAAGTTAGCCTATGATTCCTGGAAAACTGGAACTATGGCATTACAGTTTCTGTTTGGAAAAAAGGAACCATGGCAATCTTTAATTCCTTAAAAAGGAACTACTGTAGTTCCCATGAACGGAACTAAAAAAATCCGTTCCTATCCAACACGGAAAATAATGATAGGAAACAACAATGAATTGTGTATAACCAGCTTTAATCCAGTAGCTCAATAACTATATACATGTAACCATTGTACAAGTTATGTGATACAATAATATATTAATATAAAAATATGCTTTATTATAAAATGTTGCTGAAGTCAAATTCTAACAGTTACATAAATATTTAGTATAAACTACAATATGCTCTGTTATACAATTTTGGTAAGGCTTCACAATACTTGAGCATGTAACCATAAGTAACTACAATATGCAAATAGTGCTCACACTTAGAATTGATGTTAAAACTAATGACAAGAATTAAAAAATCATGAAAATACATTTATTTAACACAATCAACTTTAACAGCTTAATTATTTAACTAATTTATTACTGTTTAGCTGATGGAGCATGTTTCTTTCGAGTTTATAACGCTATCTGTCTTCCTCATGTCATCGTGATTTTAATGACTAAATGCGCCAAGAACTATTACTACTACGTATAGGCCTACTTACTATATATGGGGGCTAGGGTATGTTTTAGGGATGACATCGGGTAATAAAATTCGGAACCGGTTCCAGCTCTCATATTACCCGGGTACCCGGATCCTGAAAACGTATTTTTCGATGTGTAGGCTTGATTTGAAGGTCGTTGCTAGGCCTTGTGAAGTGCGCGGGGAGCGAAGAAGAGGGACGAATGACGTGCATGCCGCCTGCTCGAATAGCTCCTTGGAATACGCCTGCAGTAATCACGTCGAGTAAAGAAAAACATTTCGCAATACACAACTGAAGCACGTATTAAAACATGCCATTTCAAGAAAAATAAATAGTAATAGAACAAGTGTTAGCCAGAATGTTCACCAGAATGTTAAACAATGAACAAACAGTAACGAATGCGTCTGTTCGCGTCAGTTCTGTTTTTGTCGAGGCACTTGTTATGGATAGTGGGGGATGGGTCGGTGCCCGCCGTGCCTGCTGGCTCCATCGAAATCAACCGCAGCAATACTGGCGCGTAAATATAGCCTAGAAACGGACTAAAAAATTACCCGGACCCGAAAAAAGGCTCCGGGTAATACTTTGGAGCCGGGTACCCGGGCTACCCGGGTACCCGATGTCATCCCTAGTATGTTTCCATATTAGATTAGTCGGCCCCAGTACTGACCAGTTCATTCTGTATATTCAGTCTGGTCGAGACCCAATTGGACCGGTCGAGGTGTTGGAGGGGCAGGCAACTCTGGTGTGGCTACAACTGCACCAAACTGTACATTTAGTATTCCTCTATAGTCAAGGGTATTATAATATAGGGTTAACATTACAAAGAAAGCACCTGAACACTCAAAGGATTAAATAAATATACAATTGAGCGTATGGCTAAACTCCACTGCCATTTTCATAGAGGCGACCAATCACGTGACAACGAGGACCAGTCGAATAAGGGAACACCCAAAGTGATACCAGCATCATGTCTATTATAAAATACTACCGTAGTCAATAAAACATACAATAAAATAACTCTCCTAAGAAAGCAAGCATGGAATGGTTGGTTGCACGTGCACCACCCTGAGCTAGTACACCTCAATTTGAACATGGCTCTTGCAAACGGGACACGTGGGGAAATATTGCGGCAGCTTCGTCGAAACAAAACACTACCAACACACTTGATACGTATCCTTGAGTTGTAAAAATTTTCAAAATTCTAACTTAAGAGTAGTTTGGTTCGGATTTGAAATTCAAACTAAGTTTGAGTTTAGAAAAAAAGTATCTTTTTATGCACAGAATAGGACTACTTTTTTATGTAAACATCCTATCAGTATCATTACATTTGCTTCTACATTATGCCCCATGTAATTGTAGAACAATACAATCCAATCAATGTAGATTTAAAGAAAGCAGCCATTTACCCATTTGAAGTATGTATACATCTATTTTGTGATGTTGATAAGTTGAATTATTGTAAGAAATGTAAATAAAATAAATAACCTTTTTAAAGTTTAGTTCGAGTCCCATTTGGTTAAAATATTTGTCAAGATCAAAGTTAGATTTTCAAAGTTTGGTTGAAAACGAAGGAAATTCACAACACTCTTACTACATAGGCCTACTACTAATTATTAATTTTAGATAATAATATCACAAGACAAGTTAAGTTTATAGCCGCTTTTTGTCACAAGGCATTGGAAAAGGATGATTATCAGTAGTCTTGGCAAGAAATGGCATGTTAAGGCTCCAAAGTATGTATCACAATAGAAAACAAAGTTTAAACTATATTATTTCCATAAAATAAAATATATACCTACGAAGCATTGTGGTCAAGGTTGTAATACTATTAGCTAATGTGCTATAATAAAAGACTACTACTACTACTACTACAACCTAAAACCTTTGAGATAAAATGTTTTGTGATCTGGTCCCATATGATTATGGACGATGCTTTAGGCCTATCTATTGTAGCTTCTCGCATGAATCCCAGGACCTGACAAGAGGTCTGCCATCTATTGTAGCTTCTCGCATGAATCCCAGGACCTGACAAGAGGTCTTCATTCAACTACCGTACTCGTGACTATATCGCCGGCACGTATCTCTGTCTTCATGATCTTCTGTATCTTATCGAAGTGGTCGTTGGAGAACCCCTGATGCGCTCCCTTGTCGTGACAGATGATGTTGACAATCTTGAGGTTCTCGGTGGTGAACAGGAGGTGGAACGTCGCGTCCTTGAACACTTCCGCGTGATGACGTTCCATCGCTGCGTTCGTCTGTGCGAACGCCAGGATCGCCGGGATTACGCTACGTGAGCGTTCCACCCTGTGAGAAGAGCGATCAATTTATTACTTTGTTTAAGTAGACGGATGAGAGCAGTGTGCAAGGTGTGGGCATGAACTCCTTGAGAGCATTGTAGGTAAAACCACACGGGACAGAGTATGGAATGAGGACATCAGAGACCAACTAGGCATACAGAGTTTAATGGCCAGAATAGGAGAGCGAAGACTAAGGTGGTTTGAACATGTCAAGAGAATGGAAAAAGAAAGATTGCCGAGAGAAATGATGGATGAAATTGGAAGTCCCAGGAACGAGGAGAAAGAGCAGACCACGACAACGATGGCAGGACAGCGTTAGGAAGGACGTGGAGGAATGTGGTGGAAAGGGAAGAGTGGTGGCAAGATAGAAGGAGGTGGAGAGGCTTATCTTCAATGCCGACCCAACACAGAGTTGGACGTGGAGGAATGTGGTGATAAGGGAAGAGTGGTGGCAAGATAGGAGGAGATGGAGAGGCTTATCTTCAATGCCGACCCAACGCAGAGTTGGACGTGGAGGAATGTGGTGATAAGGGAAGAGTGGTGGCAAGATAGGAGGAGGTGGAGAGGCTTATCTTCAATGCCGACCCAATGCAGAGTTGGACGTGGAGGAATGTGGTGGAAAGGGAAGAGTGGTGGCAAGATAGGAGGAGATGGAGAGGCTTATCTTCAATGCCGACCCAACACAGAGTTGGACGTGGAGGAATGTGGTGGAAAGGGAAGAGTGGTGGCAAGATAGGAGGAGATGGAGAGGCTTATCTTCAATGCCGACCCAACGCAGAGTTGGACGTGGAGGAATGTGGTGGAAAGGGAAGAGTGGTGGCAAGATAGGAGGAGATGGAGAGGCTTATCTTCAATGCCGACCCAACGCAGAGTTGGACGTGGAGGAATGTGGTGGAAAGGGAAGAGTGGTGGCAAGATAGGAGGAGATGGAGAGGCTTATCTTCAATGCCGACTTAACGCAGAGTTGGAGGTGGCAATAGATGATGATGATGATGATTTAAGACACATAAGAAGAGGAGAGTAAGTGAACGATGGCGGGATCGCGTATATGTAGCAGGGTGTGGAGATGAGAGGTGAAGAGTGGACTGTGGCTGAATTGAACAGATGGTGGGAGAACAGGGATAGATGGAGAGAAGACCGGAGACTGATAGCTTGGCAGGCTGGCACTGATGTAATTTATCCCCTATTATTGGTAGCAACAGCCCTTACCTGACAATTGCGTTGGAAAGGTGACCACTGATTATATGCATATTTATTAGTCAAGCAACCGCAACCCTACAATAGGCTACACAGTCAACGGTATTATTGATAAATAGTATTTTTGTGTTCGGTGACTCTTGAGTCGCAACAACAACGAAGCACTAATAATGACATATTGCCCCCCACCAAAAATCAGTTCTTGTAAAGGTTGGTTTACACATTTTCCTTAGATTTAAGATTTAAAATTTTATTTTCCTAACCGCTATACTTAGGATCGCCAACATTTGGCCGGATTTATAAAACGTCGCCTCTCATTGGCTGGGCTAAGAATTTTAGGTATAAGAGCTAACGTTGCTATGGTTTCCTTAAATCTTAAATTTCCAAACTCCGCCCTCCATATCTTGCAAAGAAATACATGACGATTTTGAAAGATGGCCGTCTTCGAGTGCTTTGACAAGTGAGTAGTGCACTCTTCCCGTAAAAATTAGTACTATGGCGTGGGCGTGTAAAACAAAAACAGTTCCATGTTGTCCCGAAGTTGTCAGCTGTTATTATATTTGCTGAAAATGGATGAAGATATGGATGATATTGCCCTAGTCACTCATTATCTGATTCCACTGTCAAATAGTAAATGATATGGACTGATAACCTACAGGCTGCAGCAGACGACGTGAAACTTTGATTTAAAATTACGTTTCTTTTGATTTACCGCCACTTTGTACTTTTTGACATTTACCCCATGAAATAACATTGAGTTAGTGCAAAAAGTACAAAAGGTGTAGCCAAATCAAACAAACCTATTGTTTACATCGGTACCGGAAGCCGTGACCGGAAGCTGTCAAAACAAACTCTGCGTAAAAGTGAAAACCTAAACAACATTAAAACTTAACTTAACTCGGATGGTACGATTTTCATTGGCCAAACTACTGTGACGTTCCACGCAGCGATTGGTTGTTCTTGCTACTAACGCTTAACAATCGTAAAAAACAATAGTGAACTTTCTTAATCACTCGGTCTTAAACACTAAACACTAGGAAAGTGTGTGAACGCTTCAATGTAAATCGTATACTTAAACTTTCTTAAACCTTAATCGTTAGTCTTAGTCATTTTGTGTGAACCCGCCTTAAATCGTAAACTTAAACTTTCTTAAACCTCAATCGTTCGTCTTAGTCATTTTGTGTGAGCCTGCCTTAAATGCCATAATGCTTTTGGCTTGATTTGATTTGTTTTATACCTTAAACCTTAAATAAATGTGTAAGCCGACCTTAAAGGGGTTCTCACCCGCTACACCAAAAAAATATGTTCAACTAAGGCTGATTAGCTATGAAATTAGCGACTAAATGAAAAGAAATCGGGTTCACCATAACCCGGGGAAAAAATATCAAAGTTAGTGATTTTCGAGCTAGGTCCCATCGGCGAAAATCTCCCATAAGAAATAGCATTGGGACGACCTGTATGCCTTGGGACCTTGGAGGATTCTGCTCCCAAAAAAAAAATTATTTTATACTTTTCGCTGCGTCTTTCTTTTCTGCGTATTTCGTATATTTTGGTTTTGTAATCGGAGCTTCCGTTCAGGTACAAAATAAAGATGTGTAATCGGGTGCTCCATTTCGTTTTGAGCGTTGCTGTGCGTTGCTGTGCACGTCGAGTCGGCGGGTGTCGACTGTCGAGTTGGTGTCAAGTAAGCCAAGCGAGAGAGAGAGAGAGAGTGAGAGAGAGAGAGTAGTAGTATTGGGAGGGGAAATAGTCAACGCATGCACAATGAACGCGGTCTGCTATGCGGTGTCGAATGGAGTACACCAAGGCCGTCTAGATATATCGCTTCGAGTACACTCGCACCAAAAGCCGGCTGACACCAACAGTCGCCGCGGCAGTTAACCAGAAATTTCATTAATTAATAACAATTCACAGGTTTCAACTTACGATGTTTAATGGTTCATTATCGATTGGTGTGGTGCAGTAGATCATATGGTAAAAAATAAATCTAGCGGGTGAGAACCCCTTTAACTGAGTGAGTAGAATAGAATACCAATTTATAAAACACAGGCTTTCCTGGACTGGGTTAATAAAATGAATTAATTAATTAATTTGATTTAGTTTTATATTTTTATTTTTTAATCTATTATTGTTATTATTAGGCTACTCTGAAATAATTTTTTTTTTTACCATAATATTTACTTTTATTCACTTTTTTTAAATTTTATTACTAGATTTTTAATTATAGTTACAGTAGGGCCTCGCTAATTCGGGCTAATTGTGTCCCAATATAGTCCGAATTAAGAAAAAAAAACAATGAAACAGATCATGTAGATTTGTGGGCCGCAACCTTTTTAATAGTTTCTCCGTTGTCGAGTCTCTTCAGTGCAGCTAACTTATCATCGAATGAAACACTATTATACTTGGCACGCTTGTTACCGGCCTTACGAGCGGACCGAGCGGTACTGGCTGTTGTTTCTAGGCTGCTGCTATCGGGTGGACTCATGTAAGTACGGGGGAAGTGCGAACAAAACCAATTTTAAATGGGGCTGGTATTAGCAAGGCTCTACTGTTAGTGCTCACCCGTGATCCAGGTTCCACGTGGATGGGGCTGGTATTAGCAAGGCTCTACTGTTAGTGCTCACCCGTGATCCAGGTTCCACGTGGATGGGGCTGGTATTAGCGAGGCTCTACTGTTAATGCTCACCCGTGATCCAGGTTCCACGTGGATGGGGCTGGTATTAGCGAGGCTGTACTGTCAGTGCTCACCCGTGATCCAGGTTCCACGTGGATGGGGCTGGTATTAGCAAGGCTCTACTGTTAGTGCTCACCCGTGATCCAGGTTCCACGTGGATGGGGCTGGTATTAGCGAGGCTGTACTGTCAGTGCTCACCCGTGATCCAGGTTCCACGTGGATGGGGCTGGTATTAGCAAGGCTCTACTGTTAGTGCTCACCCGTGATCCAGGTTCCACGTGGATGGGGCTGGTATTAGCAAGGCTCTACTGTTAGTGCTCACCCGTGATCCAGGTTCCACGTGGATGGGGCTGGTATTAGCGAGGCTCTACTGTTAATGCTCACCCGTGATCCAGGTTCCACGTGGATGGGGCTGGTATTAGCGAGGCTGTACTGTCAGTGCTCACCCGTGATCCAGGTTCCACGTGGATGGGGCTGGTATTAGCGAGGCTCTACTGTTAATGCTCACCCGTGATCCAGGTTCCACGTGGATGGGGCTGGTATTAGCGAGGCTGTACTGTCAGTGCTCACCCGTGATCCAGGTTCCACGTGGATGGGGCTGGTATTAGCGAGGCTGTACTGTCAGTGCTCACCCGTGATCCAGGTTCCACGTGGATGGGGCTGGTATTAGCGAGGCTGTACTGTCAGTGCTCACCCGTGATCCAGGTTCCACGTGGAGAAGACGACCCTGGCCTCCCGACTCTCATACGGGTTTATCTTGTGTCTTCTCTCGTAGAGACACGCGCCCTTGTCCCAGCGACCCTGACAGACGAACTCTCCGATGTCGTCGCAGAGTCTCAGTCGGTTGTCGGGCGACCGGTCGAAGTAGCATCCGAAGTCTTCGTGTCGCTTCAGTCGCGACCTGAACTCTGCGAAGGTCGAGTCTAGGAAAGACCTCGCCGCGCCTTGACGCTTGTAGACCTCCGACTTGCGCAGGTCTTCGGCCGTCTTGTAGTAATACCCACGGATGCGGTCCTGTCAACATTGACGAGCAAACATTCACGAGTGAACGTTGACGAGGAAACATTGACGAGTGAACATTGACAAGCAACATTGACGAGTGAACATTGACGAGGAAACATTGACGAGTGAACATTGACGAGGAAACATTGACGAGTGAACATTGACGAGCAACATTGACGAGTGAACATTGACGAGCAACATTGACGAGTGAACATTGACAATTTCTATTAAAAACACACGCGTACCTTACTGTGAATGCATTTTAGGCCTACATTTTACTCAGTAGCCGAGATCAAAAAGCAAACAAAGCAATAATGAATTAAACATGATAGGCATAATCGACTTTCATAACCCCACCGTCAGGCATAAGAGACTATCTGCACCTATCTGCAATTATTGTATGCTTTTAAAATCTGTGAAAATGTGTGTGTTTTTAGTAACGTTTTTACTTTTTAGTATGACACTTCTGGTATACTATTCTGTTCTGACCCATCCTTACTGTTATTTCTGAATGTATGCCTATTGTATTTTGTAGTATTGTATGTATATTTTATTTTGTATGTATAGTAGTGCCTATCTATATTTGTAGTTTGTACCAATATTTGTATTCTGTACAAACCACGTGGTGAAATAAAATAAAAATAATAATGTTTTTAAAGCTGACTTGTATGATGTTTCTGTATAATCTGTGGAGCTGTTATAAATAGCTTTATTTGCAAACAAAGCAATAATGCAAGAATAGGGAACACGCATATGATTTTTTTTTAAATACCTTGTCGCATATCTAATAACAATGTGTTTTTAAATTTCGAAAATCGGATCAGTCTATGCCTCAAAATAATTGATTTAATAACCTTACATAAAAGCGCGCGTAAAACGAGCCGGCGCCATCTTGATGCGCGTGACGTCAGGGTTTTGTACTTGCCGCTGAGCCTGGACTCAAATGCATGCGTTCACCACGCTCCCTCGGCATTCCCGTGTTATAGTTGTTTTGTACTTGCCGCCGAGGCTGGACTCAAATGCATGCGTTCACCACGCTCCCTCGGCATTCCCGTGTTATAGTTGTTTTGTACTCGCCGCCGAGCCTGGACTCAAATGCATGCGTTCACCACGCTCCCTCGGCATTCCCGTGCTATAGTTGTTTTGTACTCCCCGCTGAGCCTGGACTCAAATGCATGCGTTCACCGCGCTCCCTCGGCATTCCCGTGCTATAGTTGTTTTGTACTTGCCGCTGAGCCTGGACTCAAATGCATGCGTTCACCACGCTCCCTCGGCATTCCCGTGTTATAGTTGTTTTGTACTTGCCGCTGAGCCTGGACTCAAATGCATGCGTTCACCACGCTCCCTCGGCATTCCCGTGCTATAGTTGTTTTGTACTCGCCGCTGAGCCTGGACTCAAATGCATGCGTTCACCACGCTCCCTCGGCATTCCCGTGTTATAGTTGTTTTGTACTTGCCGCCGAGCCTGGACTCTAATGCATGCGTTCACCACGCTCCCTCGGCATTCCCGTGTTATAGTTGTTTTGTACTTGCCGCCGAGCCTGGACTCAAATGCATGCGTTCACCACGCTCCCTCGGCATTCCCGTGTTATAGTTGTTTTGTACTTGCCGCCGAGCCTGGACTCAAATGCATGCGTTCACCACGCTCCCTCGGCATTCCCGTGTTATAGTTGTTTTGTACTTGCCGCTGAGCCTGGACTCAAATGCATGCGTTCACCGCGCTCCCTCGGCATTCCCGTGCTATAGTTGTTTTGTACTCGCCGCTGAGCCTGGACTCAAATGCATGCGTTCACCGCGCTCCCTCGGCATTCCCGTGTTATAGTTGTTTTGAACTTGCCGCTGAGCCTGGACTCAAATGCATGCGTTCACCACGCTCCCTCGGCATTCCCGTGTTATAGTTGTTTTGTACTCGCCGCTGAGCCTGGACTCAAATGCATGCGTTCACCGCGCTCCCTCGGCATTCCCGTGTTATAGTTGTTTTGTACTTGCCGCTGAGCCTGGACTCAAATGCATGCGTTCACCACGCTCCCTCGGCATTCCCGTGTTATAGTTGTTTTGTACTTGCCGCTGAGCCTGGACTCAAATGCATGCGTTCACCACGCTCCCTCGGCATTCCCGTGTTATAGTTGTTTTGTACTCGCCGCTGAGCCTGGACTCAAATGCATGCGTTCACCGCGCTCCCTCGGCATTCCCGTGTTATAGTTGTTTTGTACTTGCCGCTGAGCCTGGACTCAAATGCATGCGTTCACCACGCTCCCTCGGCATTCCCGTGTTATAGTTGTTTTGTACTTGCCGCTGAGCCTGGACTCAAATGCATGCGTTCACCACGCTCCCTCGGCATTCCCGTGCTATAGTTGTTTTGTACTCGCCGCTGAGCCTGGACTCAAATGCATGCGTTCACCGCGCTCCCTCGGCATTCCCGTGTTATAGTTGTTTTGTACTTGCCGCTGAGCCTGGACTCAAATGCATGCGTTCACCACGCTCCCTCGGCATTCCCGTGTTATAGTTGTTTTGTACTTGCCGCCGAGCCTGGACTCAAATGCATGCGTTCACCACGCTCCCTCGGCATTCCCGTGTTATAGTTGTTTTGTACTTGCCGCTGAGCCTGGACTCAAATGCATGCGTTCACCACGCTCCCTCGGCATTCCCGTGTTATAGTTGTTTTGTACTTGCCGCCGAGCCTGGACTCAAATGCAGCGTTCACCACGCTCCCTCGGCATTCCCGTGTTATAGTTGTTTTGTACTCGCCGCCGAGCCTGGACTCAAATGCATGCGTTCACCACGCTCCCTCGGCATTCCCGTGTTATAGTTGTTTTGTACTTGCCGCTGAGCCTGGACTCAAATGCATGCGTTCACCACGCTCCCTCGGCATTCCCGTGTTATAGTTGTTTTGTACTTGCCGCTGAGCCTGGACTCAAATGCATGCGTTCACCACGCTCCCTCGGCATTCCCGTGTTATAGTTGTTTTGTACTTGCCGCTGAGCCTGGACTCAAATGCATGCGTTCACCACGCTCCCTCGGCATTCCCGTGCTATAGTTGTTTTGTACTCGCCGCTGAGCCTGGACTCAAATGCATGCGTTCACCACGCTCCCTCGGCATTCCCGTGCTATAGTTGTTTTGTACTTGCCGCTGAGCCTGGACTCAAATGCAGCGTTCACCACGCTCCCTCGGCATTCCCGTGCTATAGTTGTTTTGTACTTGCCGCCGAGCCTGGACTCAAATGCAGCGTTCACCACGCTCCCTCGGCATTCCCGTGTTATAGTTGTTTTGTACTTGCCGCTGAGCCTGGACTCAAATGCATGCGTTCACCGCGCTCCCTCGGCATTCCCGTGTTATAGTTGTTTTGTACTTGCCGCTGAGCCTGGACTCAAATGCATGCGTTCACCGCGCTCCCTCGGCATTCCCGTGTTATAGTTGTTTTGTACTTGCCGCCGAGCCTGGACTCAAATGCATGCGTTCACCACGCTCCCTCGGCATTCCCGTGTTATAGTTGTTTTGTACTTGCCGCGAGCCTGGACTCAAATGCATGCGTTCACCACGCTCCCTCGGCATTCCCGTGTTATAGTTGTTTTGTACTTGCCGCTGAGCCTGGACTCAAATGCATGCGTTCACCACGCTCCCTCGGCATTCCCGTGTTATAGTTGTTTTGTACTTGCCGCCGAGCCTGGACTCAAATGCATGCGTTCACCACGCTCCCTCGGCATTCCCGTGTTATAGTTGTTTTGTACTCGCCGCCGAGCCTGGACTCAAATGCAGCGTTCACCACGCTCCCTCGGCATTCCCGTGTTATAGTTGTTTTGTACTCGCCGCCGAGCCTGGACTCAAATGCATGCGTTCACCACGCTCCCTCGGCATTCCCGTGTTATAGTTGTTTTGTACTTGCCGCTGAGGCTGGACTCAAATGCATGCGTTTACCACGCTCCCTCGGCATTCCCGTGTTATAGTTGTTTTGTACTTGCCGCTGAGGCTGGACTCAAATGCATGCGTTCACCACGCTCCCTCGGCATTCCCGTGTTATAGTTGTTTTAAAAGGAACCAAAATCGGCTTCAACCTCATACAAGCGGTCCATAGTACCTATGTGACGTGTGAACATACATATTGGTGAAATATACTGAAAGAATTAACCCATCAGCATCGGTAAGCGGACTGGTACGCTTATACGAAACTGGCCACGGTAACCAGAAGCGGACTGGTACGCACTTGCGCGCGCTTCACTTTGAACATGTATAGTGGTGCTATCTAGCGTACGATATCGGAACTAATTCCTGCAATCTCTTGCTCAAGCTAGTGGCGATTCTAGTGTGCATTTCTTGAACTCTGTCGGCTTTTGTTTGTTCTTAAAATCGATTTTATCTCCGCTCATCTCGATCCGAAACTTAGATCAGCTGTCAAATTTGTCAAGATGGACTCGGGCCGGGAAGCAGTCGTTGTTTTCGGGGCAAAGAAAGTGACATTAGACAGATTTTAGACGTTCTAGGATCTGATTTTAGTGACAGTGCTGGAGAAGGTGTTTACATCAACCCAAACTTACTAAATATTGTGGTTTCAAATGAGAGTGAGAGCAATTGTGAAATGGACAATGACAGTGACACTAGACCTAGGCCTAGGCCTAGGTCTCGCGTTTAGGCGTATGCCTAGAGATACGAATGTGCGTGTTCCCGCTAGAAAAACTGCTAGGTCTACTACTATCAGTGACAGTGATAGCGATGTGGACATTGGTATGGACATTGACGAAAGTGACAATGAAGACGTATTCGTGTAAACCTTGGCGCGCGCTAAAAGTGCGTGGTTTCCGGGGGCGGCCAGCCGAATGAGGCAACTGATGCGGATGGGTTAATGGTTGAGAGCGGAGAGACGCGATAACAGTGCACAACCACCATGTTTTGCTGACAGGGTTATTTTAGTCTAGGCTGTGGATATTCGTACGGTCAGCCGTAATAATAGTGCAAAATTATTCGTACGGTCAATGATTTGATTGGATGGAGGCGCGCAGTAACAATAGTGTAAAATTAATCGTACGGTCACTGAAAACTGTACGGCCAGGCGTAATAATATGGTAGGGCCTACCAGATTATTCGTACGGTCATGATTAAAATAGTGTATACAGAGAGATATTCATAAAGTCACTGATGTAAACGATGTACGTGATCATTGTTAAGAAGGTTGGATATTCTAAGCTGTCACCATCGTAATAATTAGAGGCCATCTTTTCTTCAAGGAGGTGAGCCCAAGCCATTGGGTTTGCAAACCCAATGCCCAAGCTGTTCGGCTGCTATTGTGGTTCAAGGTAAACACTCTCCCGTAATGTAAAAGCCCCTTATAGCGAGCTTAGGCACTTTAGGGGCTGGTATCCATGCTGTAACATGTATTTGTTAAATATCAATATCAATAAAAACCTTCAACCTTTTGAACGTCTTGAACTAAAAGCCACGAATTTATCCAAGGATTCATACTGACAGTCGAACTGGTTTTAGGGTGTTTTCATATACTTACGTACGCCATATTGCCATATTTAACGTGATTTACATGTCAAGACGATGTATTTTATAAATGCCGATCAGCTGTTCGCAAGAAATACCGCAAAGGGAATTGATTTAGACCTATAGCATTGGAATTGAATTTCAAACCCAATGCCTATAGATGGCTCAAATATGGAAATTGTCATCATTTGGTCAAGAAGTGTATTTTTAATTTGAATACTTAACCCAACCATTCAAACTAAAAATACACCCCTGGATTTGGCTAATTGCTCAAAAAATTCACTCGGATTGCTAAAACGATTGCCTTCTTGCAACGCCATGATCCTACCTCTCTGGAAAGTAGGGATGCACACGATAATCGATATTATGGATCGATATTCGATAATCAATATAATTTCGATAATCGATAAAGAAAATATTGAATATTTTATTCGATAATAAATACTGCGCCGATAATCGATAATAGAAATATTATCGCTATTTTTCATTTATCATGCGCTGGCACGGCTCGACGGAACCTCAGCCGCCTCGATCCTGCATAGACTTGCTGTCGCCGACAGCCGGGGTTGCTGGCCAGTGAGTCAAGGAGTGAGAGAGCGCGCAAATGTCTATGAGCTAAAGAGGGACTGAGACGGCTCTATGTTTTGTAGCCACGGCAAGCCACCCGCTGTCTCCTTTCAATTCATTCATCGTGGTAAGTGGCAGAAAAAAAGATCGCGTAGACAAGTAAAAAGTTGTTTCGTGTTCCGTTTTGGTATTGGTGCTTGGTGCTATTAATTAATAATTTGTGAATATTAAACGCCAAATGGCCGTACTGTTTAATTTCCTGCCCTTGGTATCCAATTTCATCGAATGTTTGTTGTATCAGCAATCAACAAACTGCCGAGACTCTTGTCGTCGGCTCACGGCTGGGATTTACGTGAGTGAAAGAGCGCGCGGATAGGGTTGAGCTAAAGAGCGAGTGAGATAGTGCGCCTCGTAGGCATCAGTCGGACCAGCAGCGGCCGAGCGGTGAGAGAGCGCGCAAATGGGTATGAGTGTAAGAGCGAGTGAGATAGCGCGTCTCAGCCTCGGGGCTAGCAGCCGTGCAGTTTGCACTCGCCACTTGGGATCAACTCTCCGTCAAGAGTTGCGTCTGTTCTGCCGACATCGTTCGATATTATCGATCGATAATGCAGTCACCTTTTCGATTATTGATAATTTTAATTTTATCGATGTGCATCCCTACTGGAAAGTAGTCGTCGAATGGCGCGACGCGGCGAGGCTGCACAGCTGTTGTCGCAGTGATACCGACGCTCGCCGCTTAGCGCTTAATTCGCGAAATTAAAGATGGCAGCCCTGGCCTGACCGTACGACTAGTGCAACATTATTTGTACGGCTGACCGTACGATTATCCACTCCGTTTGATCTAAGTCAAATAAATCTTTGTATGATTGTTTATTTAGATAAACTGTGATGTGTCACGACTCTTGATCATTGCAAAGTACCAAAATGAGGCTCAAGATCGGGCTGGTATTTGTATTGCTAGAAGTTAGGGCTAAGCCGAATGCCCGACCCCAGATTAGGCCTAGCCTAGCATAATTTACGGGGCTTGGGGTAGTGCTACTTGCTTTATAGAGTACAAGTTAATGCACCCATCACAACGTGACTGGTGGTCAGATGGTGGCATTGTATTCGTTTGTTTTAGGGGTATGGACAACAGTGTTAGATTAAATTAATTAAGAAAACGCTCTTGTTAATTGGAATTATCTCATAAAAATCACTGTTGGACTTTTGGATTTACACAGTTTGTGCAGCTCGGAATCGATATCCATTTCAGCTATGTAAGTCCAACAGTGATTTTGTATAGATTTTATTTAGTGGCACTGGCAGGGCCCAATAAAAAAAAAATACGCGGTACGTAGGCCTAGGCCTACCTCACATATTTTGTTGCAAAAGACGAAGACATGTATAGAGATCTAAAGAAAAGAAATATGTACAGGACTGTTCAAAAGATGCTAGTGACAATCACACTCATTTCGACATGTGAAAGGGGGACATATTTCCTATGATGGTATTCGTAAGCGAATTACTTCTTCATTAAAAAGGTGCCGGCGTCGAACAAAAGAAATGCCGGGTGATCGTATCGTACCCTCATCGCCGCCAGCATTACGTCCGTAAGTGCCCAGACCATGCAGAACAAATCATTACAGACATGGTGTATCCGTGTATATACTATTTAGTTCAACTCCATATTAATATCAATTATCATGCATTGCTTTTTAATTTAGACTTTTCAGGGCTGAGTTACTTTTCCAGTGCTATGGTACCTCCCACGTAGGCCTACTGAGTTTCTTCTACAAATACACCATATCACTAATTATAAAGTGAGGAAAGGATCCAACAGCTTACCTTTGTGTAGTAAGATGACGGATTTGCGAGTTTGAAGTACACATAAAAGACATAATACAAAATATAACGAGACGTTTCGACCGAGGTCTTGCTTCTCTCGAGTGAGCAAGACCTCGGTCGAAACGTCTCGTTATATTTTGTATTATGTCTTTTATGTGTACTTCAAACTCGCAAATCCGTCATCTTACTACACGAAGGTAAGCTGTTGGATCCTTTCCTCACTTTATATACCATTCCAACTGATTGGCACCTACTTTCATAACATATCACTAATTAAATCATATCTCTTAAGAGATAAATCACTCAATTTTTGTTATGTATGTAGGCCTATACAATAGATAACAAAATATATATAAAAATAAAATTGCCAAAACAATGCTACCAAACTAACAAAAATTATATTTATTTTTATCCGGCCTAATTTTCTTTAAAGAAAAATCAGCACAATTTGTCGACAAAAAGCAATCATTAGATGCATACGGCTAAATTAAAAATAAAACCCATTGGTAATAGGCCTAGATCATGCCTGCCTGCTAGACTAGGCCCTTGATCTAGACCTAAAAAAAGCAATCAATTAATAAATAACTCATTTGCAGGCAATTCTGATAAGTACCTAGACTAGGCCTAGACCTAGTGCTGGAGCCATAGGTCCTAGGCCAGACTATTTTCCTGTTTAGCTTTCTTTTCGACGATTGATTTAGGCCTACAGTATTGTACGAGAAGTGTATTTTACAAACTATAAATATAATTTATTTGCAGACAATTCCGATAATACTCCATTTTGCATCAAGAGAATGAATATTTCCGATAACAAAGAGGTCGGGAAATCGGGATTGAAGATAGGCCTAGGGCCAGGCCAATATTTTGTTGACCATTTTGCGTATTTACCTCGTGTGTTTAGAGAATGACTATCAAATATTTGGGCATCCGACACATCATTATTGTTATCTGAACAATCGCCGTCTTCATTGTCCGATTTGCTGTTAGTAATTAGCTTTGTTATATCACCGAACGTACTTGTCTACTCGCTCCGCCCATGGCTCACCGCAGGGACTGTCGGCTGGCTACAAAACCATGACGTCACAACTGCCTCTAGCCAATCACGGGGCGTTTCTATCTGTTAGACATTGTCCAACGAACGCCCGCGCAATAGGCAACCCGCAGTACAACCGAGACGTAGGCTGCAAGACACCGCCACCTTGTCGCGCCTCAACTTCTGTTGCTGTGGTAACTGTTCATACAAGCTGAGTACAAGAGCACGTCTTTTGCCCCGCTCAGAAACAGTTAAAGTGACCTTAATAAGTGTATTAAACAACAGGTTATGGGCCCAGTTCACAAAATCTATAGGTAAAGCAATTAGTCATCCCACCTGTTACAGTTCGGCTAAAAACTCCGCGCAGCAGAGTCGACGTAAGCAGGTGAGCGACGAACCTAGCCTAAAAAGTATCGGCGCTACCGCCTAACGCCTAGGCCTAGCGATGTCGTCCACGGACGGGAGAATATCGATTGAAAAACTCAACAACAAAAAGTACCAGCTGTGGAAATTTAAAATAGAAATGTTGTTGAGCAAAGACGACCTTTGGGACATAATAAACGAAGAGACGCCGGCACAGGCCGACACACAATGGAAAAAGAAAAACCAGCGCGCCAAGGCCACAATATGCCTACTCCTGGAGGACGACCAGCTGATCCACGTACGGAACGAAACCACCGCCCGATCAGTATGGTTGGCCCTGAAAAAGGTACATGAAAGATCCAACCTCACTTCCAAATTGTACCTCCTCAGGAAACTGTACGGGCTTAGGCTCAAGAGTGAACAAAGCATGGACGAACACATCAACAAAACGCTCGAGCTAGTTAACGAGCTCAGGGGACTGGGGGAAGATCTCAAAGAAAACCACGTCGCAGCCCTCTTGCTGTGCAGCCTGCCAGATAACTACGGCATGCTCATCACGGCACTCGAAGCAAGACCGGAAGACGACATAACCCTGGAATTCGTAATTGGGAAGCTTAAGGACGAGTTTAACCGAAGAACCGAAACAGAATCGAAGACGATCGAAGAAAATAGCGAAGCCGTTCTAAAAACAGGACCCCAGTGCCGGACATCCGAAAGACTAAGATGTTTCCACTGCAACAAGCCCGGACACATGAAGAAAGACTGCCAAACCCTCAAGAGGGAATTGCGGGGCAACAGGGAAAAGGTCAAGAGCGCCAGAAGAAGCAAAGCCGGTTCAAGCGAAGAAGAAGAACCACAGTACGCATGCTTCAAGGCGGAGGAAACCAAAAAAACAACCACTTGGTTCATCGACTCGGGAGCAACATGCCACATGACCAACGACAGGGCTTTCTTCACAAAACTCGAGGAGAAGGAATGCGCTGTCTCACTAGCCGACGGAAACTCCATGCAGTCCAAGGGAATAGGCGAAGGTCTACTGAGATGCAAAGTAGGCCTATCACCAAAGAAATCGCTGATTGTGTGGCTCAAAAACGTGCTGTACATTCCAAGCCTGGATGGCAGCTTGATATCAGTGCCCACTTTAACAAAGCTTGGGTTCACAGTAGAATTTGATAGCAACCAATGAACGGTTTCAAAAGCTGGAGAAACCCTGGCCATAGGCCTCAGGAAAACGCAACTCTATGAGGTCTGGCTTGACAGCGAAGAAACAAAGCCAAGCGCAAAATCGGCCACCCAAGGGGCAAACCATGAGAACTGCATCCACCTGTGGCACAGACGCATGGGACACCGAAACCCTGAAGCCGTCCGAAGACTGTTTCAGGAAAATTTAGCAATGGGTATGGCACTCGGTGATTGTGATACGCTGGAAAAGTGCATTACATGCGTGAAGGGTAAGCTGACCAAAAAGCCCTTTCCAAAGAAAAGCGAGGAACGGGCAGAGAAACCCCTGGGACTGGTACACTCAGACCTGTGCGGACCCATGAAAACGGAAACGCCTGGCGGAAAGAGATACATCATGACTCTAACCGACGACTGCTCAAGATACTGTACTGTTTTCCTACTGAGGACAAAAGATAAAGTTTTGGACAAGCTGAAAGTTTATTTGGCAAGAGTCAACAACATCTTCAACACCAAAATCAAGAAGATCAGGTGCGACAACGGAAGAGAGTACAAAAATGAAGCCGTTAAGTCATTCCTGGAAGAGGAAGGTATCAAACTGCAACTCACCGTACCATACTCCCCCCAGCAAAACGGAGTAGCGGAAAGGAAGAACCGCTCCCTCACAGAAATGGCAAGATGCATGCTACTCGATGCATCCCTCCTGGACAAATATTGGGGAGAAGCAGTTGTCACCGCCAACTACCTGCAGAACCGCCTACCCAGCAAGTCAGTTGAGAAAACCCCTTATGAACTGTGGTTTGGCAGCAAACCCATCGTTTCCCACATTCGAGTTCTTGGAAGCAAAGCCTACAGCCACATCCCAAAGGAGAAGTGGACAAAGCTAGACCCCCGAGCTGAAGAAGGAACACTCGTTGGATACAGCGAAGAAGCCAAGGCTTACCGTATACTCAACACAGCCACCGGAAAAATCACCATCAGTAGAACCGTTGTGTTCATGGAAACCAGGCCGAAAGACAGTTTCGAAGTCATGAGCAAGAGACCGAAGGGGGAGGCAGCCAATGTAGACGCGGAGAACACCAGTCTTACAATGGACCAGGAAGCCGCGGATGAACACGCATATAACCCTAACGACGATGAAGAGCAAGAGACGATCGAACCAGCCGCAGCAAGCCCCAGAAAATCCTCAAGAACAAAGGGATCCCTCCCAGGAGACTTTCCTACCTAGCTAGAGAAGTCGTCGAGACATTGAACGATTCAAGGCCAGGTTGGTGGCGAAAGGATACTCTCAGAAGTATGGAGAAGATTACGATGAAACATTCGCCCCGGTAGTCAAATACGCCACCATAAGAACCCTCCTCACAATAGCTACGATCAAAGGTCTAAAAATAAGACACATGGACGTGTCAACAGCATTCCTCAATGGGAACCTATCCGAGGAAGTGTACATGAAACAACCGGAAGGGTTCGTCGTACCAGGGCAAGAAGAGATGGTGTGCAAGCTCAAGAAAAGCTTGTACGGCCTAAAGCAATCGGCCAGGACCTGGAACTCCAAAGTGCACGATACAATGACCAATTTGGGTTTTTCACAAAGCAAAGCTGACGCCTGCCTGTACATGAAAAAGAGTGGCCAGTCATACATCTACATCACTATTTACGTAGATGACCTGCTGGTATGTGCACCAACTGAAGAAGAGCTAAACCAACTCCATCGAGACCTCAATGACTATTTTGCTATAAAAGACCTAGGCAAGGCAAGCAACTATCTAGGGATCCAAATAGACAGAGACACACACGGGGACATGTGCTCCACCAACATGGAAAGATACTTGCCATCATCGAACGGTTCGGAATGGGGAGCGCAAAGTGTAGTGCAACACCCATGGACGTCAGCTACCTCAGCCAAACGGGAGAGGAAAAACTGCTACCTGATAACAGAGAGTACCCACAAGCAGTGGGGGCACTCCTGTACCTCGCAAACGTCACACGGCCAGACATAGCTACCGCCATAAGTATCTTGAGCAGAAGACTGGAAAACCCCAGGGCTACGGACTGGACGGCAGTGAAAAGAGTGATACGCTCTCCCACTAAGGATCGACGCGTCAGGGGACACTGTTCTCTCAGGGTTCGCTGACGCAGACTGGGGAGGTGACCAAGCAGACAGGAAATCAAGGAGCGGATACATATTTCAACTAGGAGGCAACACGATATCCTGGTCAAGCAGGAAACAAAGCTGTGTATCCCTCTCTTCAACCGAAGCAGAGTACGTGGCCACCACATTGGCCTGCCAGGAGGCTACATGGCTTCGACAACTCCTGAGAGACCTAGGACACCCCCAGGAAGGTCCAACGGTACTACATGAGGACAACCAGGGATGCATTAAGCTGGCCACATCCGAGAAGATAGGCAACCGAGTGAAACACATAGACCTCAAATACCACTACATACGAGACATTGTAAACCAAGGAACTGTCCACTTGGAGTTCTGCCCCACAGAAGACATGTATGCAGACATGCTGACGAAGCCGCTACCGGGTCCCAGGTTCACGAAGCTGAGGGAGAGAATAGGTGTCGCAGCCAGCAACCCACGTGAAGGGCGTCCGTTGAGTGGGGGTGTTAGACAGTGTCCAACGAACGCCCGCGCAATAGGCAACCCGCAGTACAACCGAGACGTAGGCTGCAAGACACTGCCACCTTGTCGCGCCTCAACTTCCGTTGCTGTGGTAACTGTTCATACAAGCTGAGTACAAGAGCACGTCTTTCGCCCCGCTCAGAAACAGTTACCACACATTAAGTGACCTTAATTAGTGTATTAAACAACACTATCAAATTCAAATAATCGTGACTTTAAATTCAATATTAAACCTATTTAAAAATTTCTTTTTTAGTTGGGACTTGCATTAATATACTTTTTGTATCTTATACTATTAAACTAAGTGCTTGGTATAACAAACAAAATCGTACGCGTGTTCCCTATTAATAAAAGTTGACAAGACAATCAACTTCAATTGTCCCACAAAAGACTATGTAAACCTATCCGCAACTACTTCTCTTCTTCTTCTTCTTCTTCTTCTGCTTATGCCAACAATTGACCTATTTGGTCATCAACTTCCGGACTTTCTCCCTCAGGTTCGTCGAGAGATGCAATGCCAAAAGATATGGCGGAGGCAGAAAAAGAATCCTATCTCTACTGGGAAACGCGAAAACGCAACTACCGGTACTGCAGGCTTTTAAAAATCTGTGATGTTTTTAGTATGATACTTATTGGTATAATAACATTTTCAATAACTTATATGATATTTCTGTATAACTGGTACAAATATGTTATGTGCAATGTGGGAAACATAGTTTACTCAAACTATCTGACATGTAATATACGTTGATCATTACTAAATGTAACAGGTCATCATTACACAAGACATACCTGTGACTTCATGAACATGTATCGCTCCTTCGTCTGCGCTCTGGTGTCCAAACCCTCGAACCAGTCCGGATCCTCCGACCTCCGGTTGCTGCGGATCCTCGGGTCGTGACGGTCGACTATCGCGGAGAACTCTCGGACTTTCTCCCTCAGGTTTGTCGAGAGAAACTCCCGAGCGAGCCGTCCCATCGTCAGGTATTCGCCGTTGACTGCGGCCAGGGCATTGTAGATTATGTCTGCACCTAAACCCAGACCACTTAAAGTCAAGCGGCTTAAGAGTAAAGGGGACTTGAGTGCCCAACCCATTATGCGTCCGTTTTGTCGGTTCATCCAATCACAGCCAGCGTCTCGCAACCGAATTGAATAGGTATGGGCCGTGTTTGGATGAACCGACAAAACGAACGCATACATGGGTTGGGGGCTTTAGGCTAACCTGCTGACCAGGGAGACATTGGCTGAAAATATTGGCCCTGTTGCATTCCCACCCAAGTAAGGCCTTCTCTCCTACCAGAGTATGACTCATGTTCCAAGTAAATCAAATACAGTTTCTACATCTCAAGGAGTCAGTGATAATTATTCTGATACAGCCTTCACCAGGCTTGTTACAGCAGTATAATCTCAAGGAGATGCAGACAGCAGGTAGACAGTCTATACTAAAGGGGTTCTCACCCGCTAGATTTATTTTTTACCATATGATCTACTCCACCACACCAATCGATAATGAACCATTACACATCGTCAGTTGAAACCTGTGAATTGTTATTAATTAATGAAATTTCTGGTTAACTGCCGCGGCGACTGTTGGTGTCAGCCGGCTTTTGGTGCGAGTGTAGGCCTACTCCATTCGACACCGATAAGCAGGCCGCATTCATTGTGCATGCGTTGACTATTTCCCCTCCCAATACTACTCTCTCTCTCTCTCTCTCTCTCTCTCTCTCTCTCTCTCTCTCTCTCTCTTCTTCTCTTTCTCTCTCTCTCTCTCTCTCTCTTTTAGCACGCCTTTAAGCCAATAAATATCAAATATCAAATATCAAATATCTCTCTCTTTTTTTTTGAGTTAATCCAATACACAAACTGTCGGTACGCTAAATGCCGCCATAAATTGTTTGGTACTGGTTCGATAGAATACGATTTCTTTTTACTTCTTTCAGTTGCAATTAGTATGAAATCAAAATAAAGTTATCAAATATTTGGTGGTCCGTAATGCACACGTTGTCTTCTAACATACTTCTCACAGCCGGTATTTTCGCACAACAAATACATTCGGCGACTGTGGGCATAACTGAACATTCGTCACATTTGCACCAATTCTCCTTATTGTTCCTATCGCCATCGCTAATTTACTTTCAATAGACTCTTTGGTTTTCTCTATTTCTGCCAATTCTTCTGCAGAATATTCGGGCTCAAACTGGTACACAGCAGTAGCCATCGAGAAATATGATACGCAAAGTGTTACAATTACGAGACGATGCAGTGCAAACCCGTGACCCTGACTGACTAACTACACACGTGCTGCCTGCCCCTCCTCCTTCCCTTCCCCTCCTCCGACCATCGCGTGACTGGAAGCGTGGAAGTGCGGATGTGCACAGCAACGCTCAAAACGAAATGGAGCACCCGATTACACATCTTTATTTTGTACCTGAACGGAAGCTCCGATTACAAAACCAAAATATACGAAATACGCAGAAAAGAAAGACGCAGCGAAAAGTATTACATCATTTTTTTTTGGAGCAGAATCCTCCAAGGTCCCAAGGCATACAGGTCGTCCCAATGCTATTTCTTATGGGAGATTTTCGCCGATGGGACCTAGCTCGAAAATCACTAACTTTGATATTTTTTTCCCGGGTTATGGTGAACCCGATTTTTTGTCTTTTAGTCGCTAATTTCATAGCTAATTAGCCTTAGTTAAACATATTTTTTTGGTGTAGCGGGTGAGAACCCCTCTAAGCAATATACTGATACAGCCTTTACCAGGCTTGTTACAGCAGCCCTACCCTTGTCTGCATGATCTCAAGGAGATGCAGTCAGCAGGTAGACAGTCTATACTATACACTACACTTTAACCAACCTGTGACTGCGTTCTCCCCCGGTTTAACAAAGATGAAAACCGTCTGAGATGGCAGCGTTTGGAAGTAATCGTCTTCGTCGATGATTGTGCCATCTTGCGTCTGGACTACCACTTTTGTTGTGGGAGAAATCTAACAACAATCAAACAGTTAATCACGATACATACTCGCAGATACAAACTACTCAGTGATGGAAAGTCTACTCTCAAGTTAATGCAAGAGTTGGTAGTATTGTACGATCTTACTACGTATTCTCAGGTGGATGCGGGGATTTTCTGGCTAAGTTCAATGACCCATGAACTTCAGACATCCCCCTAACCTAGGTGACCTACTGGCAGTGTTGTGGAGTATCTATGTAGGCCTACTTGTATCTAGATACATTTTGTGTACCTTTACCTATACCTAGATACTTATAATTCATTGTACCTGTATCTGTATCTCGATCCTTTTTACAATGTACCTATTCTTTTTCAGATACATCTAGGTAAAAAGATACTTTTTGAAGTTTATTCAATCTTTAAAAAGAAAATGCTGGCGATCGTAAAATTTACAAACATTTCTTGTTCTAGAAAATAACGCGAAAAGTCGAAAATGCATTACCGTCAATTAAACATATTTTTCTTGAGTACAATACGATAATGCCATCCTCAGCCCATGTTGGAAGGGCATTTAGTACAGACGGGCAAATTCTAACTCCACGTAGAAATAGGTTAGCAGACGATATGTTCGAAACATTGCTGGTATTAAAGAACAAAATGTAAGAATCAACATTGGAACATGTGTTATGTGTGTGGAACACAATGTTGTGCATATGCATAAATTGTGTGAATTACCGGTATTGAAATAAAATTAATTTGGTTCTGAAAACTTGATAATAATTAAATAGTTGAAACAATTACAAATAATTTTGAGCCCACTTTAAATCGAAGCCTAGCTGCATATTCATAATGAGAGAGACTTCCATTTGCTTAAAAATCACAAGTTTTGACACCTGTATAAATTATGTATGTAGCCTGCCTATTGTACATATAAAATATGGAAAACATTGAACCACAAACTATAAGTAGGTAAGGATTAAAATCACATTCACAAACAAACGGAAACGGAAACCTTGTCGAAGACAAGGAATAATGGCAGTACAGTGTCATGTTTCAATAGTTACATTTTTCAACATATCTTCACTAATGACCTCTGGTCATCCTATTCCTGGATAATAATCCTATGTACCCATAGTTCCGTTTTAAAAAGTACCTTGTATCTACAGATACTTTTTGTAAGTATCTTGTATCTTTACCTAGATATATCTATACATTTAAAAAAATGTATCTTTACCTGTATCTAGATACATTTCAACCAAAGTATCTTTACCTATACCTAGATACTTCAAAATAGTATCTTACCCAACACTGCCTACTGGTGAAACAAGATCCTACGAAGGCCTCTGTGCATGGCTTATCCCCCTGCACCCACCTGTCAAGACCTGTGGTACTACTGTAGCAACCTGATGCCCAGCGGAATACACTACGCACACGGATGAATGGTCATAGGCAGGACGTACGAGAACAACCAGTGGTTCTAGATGACCACGGACATGGCTTGGCATTCATGTCGTCAAGCCTCTCCCTCCAACGATCTCCACAGGAGAGTTAAGAAGATGGGAACTGGCCTATCAGTGGACTTGCAAACCCAGCCTTAACATCAGTTGAGTCTCCACCCCTGTTCTCTACCCCTAACCTATCACAGCATCCCCCCCCCCCCCACAAATACTAGCTCACTACTTTTAGTCTAACTTCATCTCAGTTCTCTCGCTCGTCTTACAGAGGAAGGTCGCACTGATCGAAAACGTTCTAATTTAGTCTGTTTGTTTTGTATTTGCGTTGTGTCATTCTATCATAACTTACCATCACTTCACTCAGGTAAGCTGTTGGCATCCTATCCCTCACACGCAATCACATTGCCCAAGCCTTTTTGCACTCTAAGTACTTAAATATATAGTCTAAGATACAAGAAGTATATCACGCAAGTCATAAGCAAAAACAATTTTTTTTTAAATTTTAATATTGGTTTTGTTATCGCATTTATTCAATTGTCAATTCGGGGATCTGAAACACGTAGAGGCGGCTGTGACGTCATGACTCAGGTGGCGAGGCAACAAGGTCAACTTGATCTCTGCCTAGCGGAGGCTCGTGGAACTCCCAAGTTAGGTCATTGCAAGGGAACTAGAACCACGATTTTGTAGCCCACTACAAAAACAGCTTTAATAAATAAATGTAGGCTACACTGTAGATCATGTAAACTAATACTTAAAACACTTAATGAGACATTTTGATTGAATGCATAACAGTCTTAAAATCGTGCAATGATAATATATATTCTTTAAGGCAAAGTTATTTTGATAGATGACCTCATTTGTTATCTTTAACGTTTCTCTCATTTGAATAACACGTGATTTTTAACATTGTTGAACGGACTGCGAGGAACTAGCTTGTGAGTTCGACGAGCCTCCGCTAGTCGAAGATCAAGCGGACCTTGGCGAGGCATAACAGACCAATCGCTAAGGCGGTGAGCGAACACAGACACAAACCATGATGTCAAATCCCGTCAACATGGCGGCGGCTTGCTTTTCGCGCCCTTCTATTTAATGTTACTAAACCAATTATTTTGAGGCATAGACTGACCCGTTTTTCAAAGTTCCAAGACAAAATTATTACATGAGAGACAAGGTATTTAAAAATCGATTAGAAAATTCGTATATGTGTTGCCCATTGCAAGTTGAAGAACAAATATGTAGAGTTTATATTTAAAAAATATTATACTAGATTAAATATTATACCAAGGAAGAGATGGAAGGAAAAGATTGCTGAAGACCTACAGACGACAGGAGAGAACTGGGAGCAAGTACAGGAAGTACGATTGTGGGAAGATAGGAAGAGGTGGAAAAATTTGGTTGTGAAACCCAAGCTGACCCTGCCAGAAGCAGGAAACGGCGATGAATAATGATGATGATGATACTAGATTAAGGACAGTTAATGATTGACAGGATGAATGGAAAGTTTTGATGGATACTAGCCTGAGATTGAGGTTATTTCAACAGTCCAACCATCTGGTACACATACTTTAACTTACTTTCAACTTTGTGCAGCCCTTGCTAACGAGCTCGTCCAGCGACCTACAAGCGACCCCACATAGTTTGGTACGATTAGCGTCGGTCACTTTACATCCCCTTAGAGCCGAAGCTTTGACGCCCACCCCCATCTGAAGAAGAAACAACACACATTAAGAGAGGGCACACGGTGGAACGTAAAGGACAATGGATCATGGTACCTACAGGCATGACAAAACAAAGAAGACAGAACACACATTAAGAGAGGGCACACGGTGGAACGTAAAGGACAATGGATCATGGTACCTACAGGCATGACAAAACAAAGAAGACACAACACACATTAAGAGAGGGCACACGGTGGAACGTGAAGGACAATGGATCATGGTACCTACAGGCATGACAAAACAAAGAAGACACAACACACATTAAGAGAGGGCACACGGTGGAACGTAAAGGACAATGGTCATGGTACCTACAGGCATGACAAAACAAAGAAGACACAACACACATTAAGAGAGGGCACACGGTGGAACGTAAAGGACAATGGATCATGGTACCTACAGGCATGACAAAACAAAGAAGACAGAACACACATTAAGAGAGGGCACACGGTGGAACGTAAAGGACAATGGATCATGGTACCTACAGGCTTGACAAAACAAAGAAGACACAACACACATTAAGAGAGGGCACACGGTGGAACGTAAAGGACAATGGATCATGGTACCTACAGGCATGACAAAACAAAGAAGACACAACACACATTAAGAGAGGGCACACGGTGGAACGTAAAGGACAATGGATCATGGTACCTACAGGCATGACAAAACAAAGAAGACACAACACACATTAAGAGAGGGCACACGGTGGAACGTAAAGGACAATGGATCATGGTACCTACAGGCTTGACAAAACAAAGAAGACACAACACACATTAAGAGAGGGCACACGGTGGAACGTAAAGGACAATGGATCATGGTACCTACAGGCTTGACAAAACAAAGAAGACACAACACACATTAAGAGAGGGCACACGGTGGAACGTAAAGGACAATGGATCATGGTACCTACAGGCATGACAAAACAAAGAAGACACAACACACATTAAGAGAGGGCACACGGTGGAACGTAAAGGACAATGGATCATGGTACCTACAGGCTTGACAAAACAAAGAAGACACAACACACATTAAGAGAGGGCACACGGTGGAACGTAAAGGACAATGGATCATGGTACCTACAGGCATGACAAAACAAAGAAGACACAACACACATTAAGAGAGGGCACACGGTGGAACGTAAAGGACAATGGATCATGGTACCTACAGGCTTGACAAAACAAAGAAGACACAACACACATTAAGAGAGGGCACACGGTGGAACGTAAAGGACAATGGATCATGGTACCTACAGGCTTGACAAAACAAAGAAGACACAACACACATTAAGAGAGGGCACACGGTGGAACGTAAAGGACAATGGATCATGGTACCTACAGGCATGACAAAACAAAGAAGACACAACACACATTAAGAGAGGGCACACGGTGGAACGTAAAGGACAATGGATCATGGTACCTACAGGCTTGACAAAACAAAGAAGACACAACACACATTAAGAGAGGGCACACGGTGGAACGTAAAGGACAATGGATCATGGTACCTACAGGCTTGACAAAACAAAGAAGAAACAACACACATTAAGAGAGGGCACACGGTGGAACGTAAAGGACAATGGATCATGGTACCTACAGGCTTGACAAAACAAAGTCAATAGGCCTATGAAAATGAAGATTGGCAAAAACAAAGTTTCACTGGATCAACTCATTTCTTAGCTTAATTAGGATTGATCTTTCCGCCTAGGAGCGTGGGATGTCACACTGGTCAGGTTGCTCAACACAACAATGTATATCGCACCACAGTTAATACTCCTGTTTTATTTCTCCTATTAATACTCATAGAGAAATAATTCAACACTGTGTGATATCTCAGTTTAGACCTAGGACTTGTCTCTATAAATGTAAAAAAAATGGTGCACAATAGCCTGAAAAGAGCGTCTCATTACCAAAACAAAGCTGGACAATGTTAACTCATAGAGCTAACGTTACTAGGTCTGATCTTCTTCCTGCAGGAACGCCATGCCATGGGCTCTTGTGCATAGGCACTAAATCTAACAAGTTGTGTAAACCGATTATCACAGTCGACGATATAAAACGTATAATGTTAAATAAAATACCATCCTGTGTAGCAAAGGCCTAAGCCTACAATCTGGCAAACCATCTACTAGGCCTAGGCCTACCCAAGGCCTGGCACCAGGTCTAGGCCTAACATGCCCTAATCCTCTCGAGACAACATAGGCCCTAGGCCTTTGCCTAGATAGCAGCTTTTTGGATTAACATCAGAAATCAAACTTAATGTCTACGGTAGGGTTGGCCTCCAGCTATGGTCTAGCTAAGCTATGAAATTGCGTAGACCCAAAACACATAACCTCAAAATATCACTTGGCTTACGGATGAACCAGTGGTAGGGACTAGGCCTAGGCTAGCCTAGCACAGTTATTACCCTTCAGTATTACACACTCGTTCAACGTATCTGGCACCAGAAAAACATGATAAAACATATGTGTGGTATATGGTCTAATCTAATGTCTAATCTTGTAGTTGTAAGATAAGGCCACTCAACAGGCTTCCCAGTTCCCGTCAACTTTGTTTACGTTGCAGAATGCGCTTGCACTCGGCTTGCAGTTTCTTGTGTCTACTTGACAGACCACGCCCCTACTAGAAAATTACATACCGCTATTTATACTTGTATTAGTATTGTTAGTATATCAATTAACACTAACATGAAATCGTAGATATGTAAAATGAAGAAATAATAGTGAGTCAAGACTTTGAAATTGACATATTTCCCGCCATAAAAGGTGAGATTTATGGACGTCACGTAGGGCAAGGCGGTGGTTAATTAAACACTGCTCTGCGCTGCCCACCTCCCGACTCCCGTGGCCCGTGGGTGAGGAACTAGTTTATGGATACAAAAATGTTGATAATATTGTAATGTCGAGAATTTCACACAAAACTTGATAGCCGTGTGAGCAATAGCAAAACATACAAAGTTTGAAAATAAAGCCTAGCCTAGCTAATAGGCGACCGTGGGTTTTAGGCCACCGAAGTCCATGTGACATTTTGAGGTTATGTTTTTCCAAGCAAGATATCACTTACATTCAATACATGTTAACTATACATTCAAAGCTTGCTGGTCACACTTGAAATAGGTTATAGCCTTAAACTAAACATTTCCGACAATTTAATTTCTCCAAATTTTCAAAACGAGTTATTAAAACTAGGTCTAGGCCTAGGCGTTGTTGTTGTTGTTGTTGATGTTTCTTCTTGGTTTAGCAGTCTTCTGCTAGTAACAAAACACATATTAGTTTTGACACTTATCTTCTTTTCATATTTGTCACTTTCCTTTCAATTCACATCTTGTTATTTTACCACTAGGCCTACTCTAAAGGGGTAGCTGTAAGGAATAACCTCCAGGCATAGGCGCCGACTTGTTAACATTTCAGGGGGGGCTAAAGAAATGACTCGCATACACATTGGAGACACAGTTAGTAGTTACGAAGTTTGGATAGATTTAAAGAGGTGCTATAGTTCAGAGAAATATCCAAATCCTCCTTGAAAAAAACGTTCAAACTTCTCCGTCAATTTTTGAAGTTGCAAATTGTTTCATTTTGGCCATGTGATTGATTACTACCTGAAACCCATTTCGAAAATTTGATCACAAACTTGAATACGTACTTACAGATATGTCGTTTGGTAATCATGAGCGTCACTGCCATCGTCAAGTCGACGGGGTATTTTCCTTTTTCTGCAGAAAGGTTGGTTGTACTAAATAAAGCTTGTGAGCTCGACTGTGATTTTTCCCGTCGCTAAATATCCGTCACGACGTAATACTAATACCTCGATTGCCGTTGTTATTGTGGCGATCTTAGGCTGTGACATTTAAAAATAGAGGCAAGTGCTTTGAAAAATTTCGACTTTCACTGATCGTCAAGACGGGAAATAGTTAAGCGAGCGAAGCGAGCGTCTCCACTAGCCTCTTATGGCACTTGGTTCTGTTTTTTTTTTTTTTATGTCTGTCGATAGCGGTCGAACGGAAAGTCCGATCAACTTGAAATTTGGACCATACACAAGCCTCGATTTTGATTGAAGGTGTAGAGTTTTGAGGCAAAATCGTTCGAAAAGTTACAAAGTTACACACACACTGCAAAATATTTTTCTGAAATAAAATGGCGACAAAATGTGAGATAGCCATATTTTTTTAACGCTTTTTCTGGTCACAAATATGTTCATTTCATGACGATCTGATAAGTATTGGCAACGTTACACAAAAGTTACTCGAAAATATTTTTTTCAAACACAGTAACAGAAAATGTGAGGTGACTATCTCATAGTAACTTTTTGTCCGGTCACGAATATACTAATTTAAACGCGATCAGATACGTATTAGAGGCAGAAATTACATTTCTATTGCTGTCAATAACTGTTAGTAACGGTGGCGGACCGCGGCGAAAACACTAGACAGAATGACAACGAAAATTCTTAGCAACGCACATTGCACTGCATTCAACAATGTCGGGAAGTATAATAGCTATGGAAATTAGAAAAATTTTTGCAATGCGCAATCTTGAATAATTTGTTGTTTATTGTTGTTTCTAATTTCTATTAGCTTTGAGATCTTTTCGCCAGAAAGTTCGTAGATATGGACGCGCTCGCTTATCAACGCGTCAAACAGAGCGTTTTCCTAGTTAGTTTCAAACTGGAGAGTTTTGACAGAAATCCATTGGCTTTTCCAGCCCCATCGCCGTAAAGTGAACGTCTTGCAAAAACGGTAAAATATTTTGAAAGTAAGACTCAGTTTGATACAAAACACCATCACCGTGTTGGGCAAAATGGCTGCAATGGCTTGTGAATCGTCATCTTGAAATTACTTGAAGATTGCTAATCTTTTTGGCGAGTTTCGAACGAAAGTTATAAGTTCGCGCATCAACATGAGAAAGTCTCGTATTTTTTCTATGCGTTGCATTGAATCTCAGGGGGGGCTCTGCCCCCCCTGATTTTCTTCAGGGGGGGGGGCGCTAGACCCCAAGCCCCCCGTAGTCGGCGCCTATGCCTCCAGGTATCAATCTTTTCCCCAGGCCCTAGGCCTACATGTCCTACGTTCAACAAATCGTATTCCGCAGTTGTAAATGTATAGGGTACTTTATTTTAGCTTGGTAGCTACTATGTTTCATAATTGTACATTTTACAAGACCATACATTTTTTTTTTTACATGGTATTGTGGTATTTGGTATTTGACACTATGGCACCTGGGTTCTTTGATATGCAACCTCACAGAAATAGTCGTTTTTCTCACACTTGGCTAGGTATGTTACCTATGGCTATGTTGTACTGTGTGTAGGGACATTGTACTATTTAAAGCTCTGTTTTCTCTACAGGATTTTCATTGCAGTTCAGCTAAACATTTTACGCCTTACCTGTTAGCTTACACCCACTTACGTTAGCACGATGGGTCTGAAGAATCGTGGAAAGAAGCTAGAGAAAAAGGAAAAATCTAAAGTGAAATTAAAGACAAAGAAGACTCTGTTGCCGAAAGGGCAGAACGTGACGGACGTGAGTTTCAAGATCAAGAAGATCGTTGTGCGGGAACAACTGAAGGCTGCGAACCAAGCCGAGCCACTCACTCGGAGGAAACTTAACGTTAAGGTAAGTGGCAAAGATATCAACATTACTGGGTAGGTCTATATGTAATAGGCCTATCTTGATTTTGAAAGTTGCATCAATAGGAAATGGTTTGGAAAACTTTCAGTGGAAATAGGCTATTCCTTTTTTTGGGTAAAATTTTGTAGGCCTACCATAATATTTTCTATCACATTATTTAAATTGTTGACATGTGCTTTTAAAAATCAAAGAGGCTGGATCAAGTGAGTTTCCGGTTATCCGAGCTGTTGTCGGTTTAATATTTGAGGTCTTCTGATAATAAATTGAAGAGAGTAGGCCTAGCCTACGGCTACCCCAATAACAGCGACTGGATCTGTCTCAGGAACTTCTGTCGAGGCTGCAACACTACAACACCAACGTTCGTCAAGACGGGCTGAGCGGACTCAAGGAGCTCGTCACTTTGTACCCGGCCGAGGCCTTTGTTCCGCACCTCGCTGCCCTGATCGAGGGGGTGACTGCACTGATACTCGACCAAGAGACGCTCGTTCGGAGGGACTCGCTCAAGCTGCTGAGAAGCATCCTCACGCAGGTAGGCGCAACGGGGTCACTGGAGGACAGGGACAAGCAGGTGTTATTCAAATACACTACTGCAATTCAGTGGCTGATCACAGTAAGCCAAGAATCTGAATTGACAAAGATTAGACCTACACAAAGAATTGGACAAAATTAGATGCCTTAATTGGATGTAGACTAGGAAAGTAGGCCTAGGCCTACTGGCCTAGACAAAGTTTTTTAAATAATCATTTAGTATGATTAGGCCTATTTAAAAAAAAAAAACTGCAGCATTGTCAACGGTTATCTTGAAAGTCTGCATGTCCTGTGCCGTGTCCTCTTAACCCATCCGCATCAGTTGCCTCATTCGGCTGGCCGCCCCCGGAAACCACACACTTTTAGCGCGCGCCAAGGTTTACACGAATACGTCTTCATTGAAACTTTCGTCAATGTCCATACCAATGTCCACATCGCTATCACTGTCACTGATAATAGTAGACCTAGCAGTTTTTCTAGCTGGAACACGCACATTCGTATCTCTAGGCATACGCCTACACGCGAGACCTAGGCCTAGGCCTAGGTCTAGTGTCACTGTCAATGTCCATTTCACAATTGCTCTCACTCTCATTTGAAACCACAATATTTAGTAAGTTTGGGTTGTTGTAAACACCTTCTCCATCACTGTCACTAAAATCAGATCCTAGAACGTCTAAAATCTGTCTAATGTCATTTTCTTTGCCCCGAAAACAACTACTGCTTCCCGGCCCGAGTCCATCTTGACAAATTTGACAGCTGATCTAAGTTTCGGATCGAGATGAGCGGAGATAAAATCGATTTTAAGAACAAACAAAAGCCGACAGAGTTCAAGAAATGCACACTAGAATCGCCACTAGCTTGAGCAAGAGATTGCAGGAATTAGTTCCGATATCGTACGCTAGATAGCACCACTATACATGTTCAAAGTGAAGCGCGCGCAAGTGCGTACCAGTCCGCTTCTGGTTACCGTGGCCAGTTTCGTATAAGCGTACCAGTCCGCTTACCGATGCGGATGGGTTAATAACACTTCTTTAAAACAGCATTAAATAGCAATTTTTAAGCATTCTATCCAAATTTTTACAAATTAACTCTGAAGTCCAATCTTAAGTCTGAAACTTAGGGAGCATTTTCTCAAGAATGCCTGCTCAGTATGCCTAATTGCCTAGATGATTTCAACCCTCTCTAGTCCCTAGTAATTGCTGCTAAATGCACAACTATTGATTGCGTTAGTGTTAAGAATTTTGTCACTAGACGTACAGGAGATATATCGACGCCTCAGTTCTATAGTGGGACATTGCCTAATTTGTAGTTCTGAGATAAACGGGTTTTAATATTTGCATGCACTTGGTAATTCAACCAATAATGCTAAGTTATCGAAATTTCCCTTGTTTGTTAACATAAATCTGCTTGTTATATCACATTGTTAAAGCAGCCGCACGCATCGTAGCGACACCAGCTTGTTTCAATAGAATAAAGGATGAATGGGTAATAATTGAAGGTTTTATTGGCTGTATTTTTGGAAACTGACATGTTTTGATAATACCCCACAGGACCCGACCCACGTTTCCATTTTAAAACTTTTATTGCAGAAGAGGTCTCATCGCAGACTCATTGTTAAAATATGCCTTCATTGCCCTGTAAATCGTTCTACAATCTTGTTCCCAACAAACAATACTATTCTTTCCCTGCCTTTCAAAATAGCCGGTGTCGCTACGATGCGTGCGGCTGCTTTAAATTAATTTTTTTAAATTCAATCGCATTCAAATTACCATTTTTCTGAGATGTCTCAGTCTAGAACTGAAAAAATACAGTTCTTGATCAATATCTCTTATACAATAGGTATCAATACAATATCAATAATAGGCTATTATTTAAGATTCGTTCAGTTTTTTATTGCAATCAATTATGATAGTTGAAATGGAGACACCTGGTAACAAGGCAGAACTTATGCGGTTTTTGGGAATGGTGAACTTCTTAGGAAAGTACATACCGAACTTGTCAGCTAAGACTGCACCTTTAAGGGAACTAGTGAAAAATAATGCAGAATGGATGTGGTCTGACAAGCATGAAAGGGCAATCAAGACCCTAAAAGAATGTGTTAGTAACCCACCTGTCTTACGCATGTATGACTGTAAATTACCTTTGACATTACAAACAGATGCATCTCAAGGCGGTCTCGGAGCATGTTTGCTCCAAAACGGTCAACCTATAGCTTTTGCATCGAGGAGTCTTAATGATTGTGAAAGACGTTATGCACAGATAGAAAAAGAATTCTTATCAATTGTATTTGGCACACAAAAGTTTCATCATTATATATATGGTAGACATACGCTCGTCAACACCGACCATAAACCCCTCGAGGCAATAGCACTCAAAGACATAAACGAGACGTCTGCTAGGTTACAGCGAATGAAGCTAAAAGTACTCAAATATGATCTGAATGTAAAGTATTTGCCTGGCAAACTAATGTATGTTGCGGATACATTATCCAGGGCATACTTAAAAGATACAGGGGAGGTAGATCAGGACCTTTCAGTAATAGTTCATTCAGTTGAGAAATACTTACCTGTCAGTAAGACTAGGAAACAGCAGTTTAAAGAAATGACAACTAGTGACCCAATTCTTAAACTAGTCATGAAGTACACGTTGGAAGGATGGCCAGAAAAGAATCAGATAAAGGATGTAAGGCTCAAGTCATTTTGGAGTCTCCGTACTGATTTGCAGACGGTAGACAATCTGTTGTTTGTAAATAACAAATTGGTTGTTCCTTGTGGTTTGCAAGATGAAATGTTACAACAGCTGCATGAAAGCCACTTGGGCATAGTTAAAACTAAGGCTAGAGCCAGACAAGTGCTTTATTGGCACGGCATGTGTAGAGACATTGAGGAGTTGATAAATAAGTGCAAAGCTTGCGAAAAGTATCAATATGCAAACCAAAAGGAACCTCTAAGACCATCAAAAATACCTAATAGGCCATGGGAAATTGTCGGAGTAGATTTGTTAGGCTTTGGTAATAAAACATACATGGTAGTGATGGATTACTATTCCAAATGGTTGGAATTAGTACAACTAAAATATGGCAAAACTGCTAACGACGTAATCAAAGAGTTGAAAGGCATTTTCTCTCAGCATGGAATCCCAGAGATTCTTCGATCAGACAACATGCCTTTTAACAGTTTAGAATTCAAGTTGTTTGCAAGTTCATGGGATTTTGAAGTGGTTACATCAAGCCCGAACTATGCTAAATCTAATGGTTTGGCTGAAAAGGCTGTTGGTATAGCTAAGAAACTGTTAAAGAAATGTAAATCAGAAAAAACAGATGTAAACTTGGCTTTGTTAGAATACCGCAATTCACCTGTGTGTAACTCAAATGTTGCACCTTCTCAACTTCTCATGAGTAGGGTGTTGCGTACAAAAATACCAACTGTAAACACAATCTTGGAACCCAAAGTACAAATCAATGTCAAGAACATGTTAAATAAAAACCAGGAAATTCAAAAAGGTTATTATGATAGAAATTCAAGAAAAAGGGAAGAATTTCATCAGGGAGAAAATGTAGTAATAAGGAAGGATAAAAGCTGGGTTCCTGGAAAAGTTGTTACACTCATACAACTCCACGTTCATATATGGTTCAGGATGGTAATGGTAGTATTGTCAGAAGGAATTCATATCATTTAAGAAAATCACATAATGAAATGCCACCTGTCCGTATGAGTGATGATGACAATCTAGGTGGTTCAGGAAGTTTAGTAAATCTTACTCAAAATGATAATCAAAATAATATGTCTAATGCAGAAACAAATCAAAATACTTCCATAGCCACAAAAGTAGTTAGTAGGTCAGGTAGAGAGATAAAACAACCCTCTTACCTGAACCAGTATGTTCTATGAATGTGAATTAAAAAAAAAAGGAGATGTAATGTATCCTATGAAAGGAGACTTTGTTAAAGTCACGCCCACAACTCAGTACCTACACGAGTCGGGCTACTGGTCGATATGCTGAGTAATGGCGCACCTCTAGAGAAACATGTAGTGATCATCATACCAAATAAAAGAATGTATTTCAAACCTAATAGTGTGTGATTATTAATAATGTAAGTACAAAACACTGTAGTTTTGTAACCGACGGCCGACGCTATATGACCTCATTGTTGTGTGTTGTAGAAAAAAAATTAATATTCATTTGCTTTTAATTATGAAAAAACTACAATTCATTTCTTGAGTTGTTTTATCATGGTTAGGGCCTACTGGTTTAAAATTGGAATGTTGTCATTTATGCGATTGAATAGACATTTTTTTTAGTTATTAGTGGTTGTAATCAAATTCAGGCGGAAAATTAATATATAAACTTGTAAGAAAACGCTTTGTATTACATTTTAGTTGGATAAAATACTCAAAGGCTATGTGGGAAAAGTAATCGGCCGCAAACATTTTACTATATCCATCTCCCGTTCTTCACCTGATTGGGATGTTCCCTCAGGCCTGCCTTTCGGTGCTAGCACACAGTGTACAATAAGAGCTAGGCCTGGGCGAATGTCATTTTTGTCAGGCAACGCGTGTTGGCTTTTTGCTAAATGCATTAAATACGCACCCCTTGTTTCACTGCTGTTCCATATCATACTGGTTTTATCCTTCTCCGTTTTCATAGTCAGGAACAAACAAATACATAGGCCTACTTAATTGATTTAAATCGGATAGGGTACACACGTTGTAATGTTTTACTCTTTTTACACAATATAACCTAAAAACGTCCAAAACAATTACGATTATTCACTTACGACCAGGACACAAGAAACAAAATAATCGCTGTGGGGAATGGGGTATCTTTTTAGGGACATAACGCCCCTAACTAAATAGACAAAATAATAATTAATGTAGACGTAGTGTTTTGGTAAATTACTCTTAATATTACCTGGCTATTAGTTTTAACGGTCACTTTGGGTGATAGTCAGGTGGTCCGATGGTGTTCCTGGTGAGGACGAAGAGGCTCTGGGGGGGGGGGGGGGGAACTTTTTTGGGGCATAGGCCTAATGCAACTAACAATGCATAAAATAATGTGTAAAAGAAAAACTCAAAAACATAAATGGCTATGAAGAAATAAAATAATCGTTCAAGATAACTAAAGGGGACTTAAACCCTTGAAGAAGGGACCCTTGGAGACCAACGCCAAATGGGCCCAAGACCCCCGAGCCCCCCCCCCCCCCATATCTTGCGCCCTGCTTACGACACACGATGTCTCACTATAGAACCAGAACTAATTGAATTTTGATGGAGGTAAAATAAGTCGAAACAAGATGTCTCAGTATAGCACTGGCAACTTTTATGATTTCTAATAGACGAATAGGGAGTTACACGCTCTGTATTGACTACATTATTAATTTTAATATATCTCGCTATAGAACTGGAAAGAGCTTGAAAATCCGAAAGGAGCTAAGCCTCTCTGGAGAACCAAATGAGCCCAGTCCACAACTTCCTAACCTCAAATATTAACCCAGCTGACGAACGCTTGCCGCTAGAGTGCACGGCTCAGGTAGGCCGTGAATGCGGGAATATTTAAACTTCTCTTGATTTATAAAATATGATTATAATAATAAAACCACGTTTCTGAATCTATTTTTGTCGGTCACAATCAGTTTAAAACACTATTTTATGCACAACTAATTAATTTAAATGCGTAGTGATGTGCAAGCCGCCATTTTTTTTCGAAACAACACCAACTTTAGCACTGGACTAAAATTTAGCCGGGCATCGGAGAGCGGCCAGGAAATTTAAGCCGACGCTAGCATTTGGACCACCGCTCAATGTCAGCCGGGCGTTGTAAGACCCATTTTCAACTTAAGCCCTGGACTAAATTATTTAGCCCAGGGCCAAACGTTTAGCCGGGCGTTATTTAGACCGGGCCTAAGTACCGTAAATATCTTGCCATATTTTAATTATTGCTCTTTGTCCGTTTGGTAATATTTGAATATCTTTGATGATGTCTGTAGGCCTATATTTATTGCTATTTTGGGTAGGATCTTAAGGCCAATAATTTTAATAAAATTAATAAAAAAATGTACGTTGGCCTATATAATATTTGTCCCCCAGGTGAGCTGTGACCAGATCGCCCCGTTCTTCGACGTGCTCCAGTCGTACCTGAGCTGCGCGATGACTCACATCCACACGGTGACGCAGGAAGACTCTCTGCTCCTATTGGACATTGGCCTATATAATATCTGTCCCCCAGGTGAGCTGTGACCAGATCGCCCCGTTCTTCGACGTGCTCCAGTCGTACCTGAGCTGCGCGATGACTCACATCCACACGGTGACGCAGGAAGACTCTCTGCTCCTATTGGACGTTGGCCTATATAATATCTGTCCCCCAGGTGAGCTGTGACCAGATGTCCCCCAGGTGAGCTGTGACCAGATCGCCCCGTTCTTCGACGTGCTTCAGTCGTACCTGAGCTGCGCGATGACTCACATCCACACGGTGACGCAGGAAGACTCTGCTCCTATTGGACGTTGGCCTATATAATATCTGTCCCCCAGGTGAGCTGTGACCAGATCGCCCCGTTCTTCGACGTGCTCCAGTCGTACCTGAGCTGCGCGATGACTCACATCCACACGGTGACGCAGGAAGACTCTCTGCTCCTATTGGACGTTGGCCTATATAATATCTGTCCCCCAGGTGAGCTGTGACCAGATCGCCCCGTTCTTCGACGTGCTGCAGTCGTACCTGAGCTGCGCGATGACTCACATCCACACGGTGACGCAGGAAGACTCTCTGCTCCTATTGGACGTTGGCCTATATAATATCTGTCCCCCAGGTGAGCTGTGACCAGATCGCCCCGTTCTTCGACGTGCTCCAGTCGTACCTGAGCTGCGCGATGACTCACATCCACACGGTGACGCAGGAAGACTCTCTGCTCCTATTGGACGTCCTGTTGGAGACGACACCCTCGTTGGTTGCCGACAACTCTCAGCGGATACTGCCCAACTTCCTGGACATGATATCCAAGCTGAGGACCGAGTCTCGGCCCGGTCGGACTCTCACCGTCAATCTGGGCAGCAAACTGACCAGCGTCAAGTGGCGGATCAAGGTGGGCCAGCCACTTACAACATCTATTTAGTTGAAAATATGTTTGAAATAAAAGTGTTGCGCAAATTGTATTATTTTTAAAACCCATCTTTAAAAGCACAAAACATCACTTAAAAATACACAAAATAAGACAAATAAGAACAAAATAAGAACACGTCAGTTCTGTTTGAAGACAATCATTTGCATGTGTTTCATTTTCTTGACCTTTTACTTGCACACAGAAATCTATATGCCTTAAACTGTGATATTTCCTAGACTACCTTGTCATCTATTGACAGAACGAAGGTAAACAAGCAACGAGTACCTCATAATGGCCGCCACGTGCCTTAATGATTGAACCATCTTCCTCTTGACCTCGTATCGAAACGTCTCATCATTTTTGTTTTATGATTTCAATGTACAAATGTACTCTAGTTTACATCTACATCCGTTGGAACATATCCCTACATCATAATTCATAATGTAACACTCCTAATAGCCTGTGTGAGCATTTTTAAAATTTTACTTTATTTTAATTATAATGTTAAATTATTGAATGAATGAATGAATTAATTAATAACAGAAAAACGTTGTGGTTGTTTCTTAAAATTACACAATTTAAATTTCAATGTGTTGTGAAACATGGTTCGAAAATGTAACTGTACGGTTGCAATGAGAAACCTAACTGCCTGGCCTGTCCATGTGCGCAGGTGCTGACACGCCTGCATGGTCTGCTGGCGGCCCTGGTTGCCGGCAAGTCAGCGTCGCGGGTCGACAGCGCAGCGCCCACTGTCCGCTGGGACGCCATCCAGACAACCCACGCCTCGCTGGTCTACGCCAACAACGTTGCCAACTGCGAGCTGCCCGCCCTCTCTGGCAACCCTGCGCGAGGCGTCGAGACCACAGGAGACGAGCTCAGGGGGTACATGAATGTGCTGATGCCCCTGTTGTTTGAGACCTGGCTAGAGGTGGCCCCCACCACAGTCAATAAGGAGAAGAACCTTCCAGGTAACCACGCTATTCAGCATTTAGTTCACTAAGAGTAGGGTACCCATCTGTCCTGGAAAACCGGGATTGTTCCAGATTTCTGCCCCTAGTCTCGGTGTCCCGAAAAAAGCTTTCGGGGCACCCAGTTGTCTGGGATCTGTTTCGAAAGCATAACATTACGAAATACCCTATTTTTGGTAAGAATAAAAGAAAAGAATTGAATTGAGAGAATTGAAGAGAATGTGGTAATTGTCTTAAGTAATTCGAGCACTAGCGCCGTTCTCTTTAATAACTTTACGATAACTAATCGTATGTACAACACAACTTTATAATTCTAATTAATATTCCCAAATAAAATAATTTTTAAGCCTACATGAAAGACGATGTCATCCACTTCCAAAGCAATTAAATCTCACTACCTCCAAAAACACGCTCTTTAAAAAAAATCCCTACGGGGCTGTTTATTGGGGGGGGGGGGACCTTGCCCCCTAGTTCATCAGTTTGGTGACTACTATAGTTACGTGTGTTAATTTGTCCCGGATTTTCTGTTTAGAAAAATGGTTACCCTAAGGAAGCCTCGTTGCAATGTCAACTTGTTGACCACATTTAAGTAGCATGGAACTGGGATACGGGCTACTGCAGTCACACACTAAAACATGTTGGATCTTTTTCTACTTCTGAGCAATGTTGACGGCGTTCAATCAGGGGCTGACCGATATTTTGTCATGTGATCAGATCATATCGTTGAGTGTTATGTTTATACTGACGGCATATATTACTTGTCGAACGCTTGGTTTACTGAACTTTGGCTAGAGGATTGACGGATCAGAGACGATTGACGGCCAACTCTACCACCGGATGGCTACGTAGTAGGGATTTCATAGGGTAGGAAAATTCGGATCCGGTTCTAGACCTTCCAAGAACCGGGTTACCCGGATCCTAAAAGCCTAAATTATGTCATCTTTAGGGGTGTGCGAGCCTACGATTTTTAAGTCGAGCCGAGCCGAGCCGAGTATGAGAAAAAAAAGCTTGATTTTCGAGCCGAGCCGAGCTTTTGAAATAGCGTTAATTGAAAATTTATGGCTGCATTTTATGTTGATGCAATGTGATAGGAAGTGTATGTATACCGAAATTTTGGTACATCTAAGATCAAGTACATCTTTGTTTATAACATAATATGTAAGTTACATAATTATATTATTATAGGGTTACATAATGTAACCCTATACAGCCCTGTTATTGTTGCGAGGTAGGTTGGTAAAACAGTTTAGTTGAACTGTTTTACCGACCTTGGGTTGCGCTAGCGCTGGCCATTTAGTTCACAGTACCGACCATAGATCGCACGGTAGTTGCATTATTAGGGAGCTTAGAGAGTGTATGAATACAGTAACAGCAACTTTTCAACTGCTTGACTTGTTTTTTAAAATGCATTCGTATTTCAGTAGAATATTAGGACATACTTAAGTAAACTAAATTTCGTGGGAAATATTGATTTTATTGCAACCTACAAACCTACAAACAGATCGAAATTCCATAACACAATGTTGGTTGTAAATGTTATAATACAGTTGGGGTTACTTTGTACTCAGTGGACGGTTGCAGTCCCCTTACCATTGCTCAATGTTTGTCTCCAAAAAAGGGAACAAAGTTGGGCTAGAACTTTCGTGAAAATTAGAGCTAGATGTTTATTGTATACTGTGAAAAGCAGAAAGCATCTGTTTTTCTACTCGCAGAATAACGAAACATCTTGCTGCATCAATAGATGTAACATTTTATTCCCACGAGATCGGGGCCTAGGGAAAGCCCAGCTAGGCCTAGGCCTAGGCCAGGTACCCAGAAAAGTATAGTCCTAGGCCTATACGTTCTCTCAAGTCTATGTTGGGCCTAAAACCCCGAAATTTTTCTAACTTCATCGTACTTGCAGACACCTAAATATTCGTTTCTGCCTTTTGGATTCTTCAGTCTACGTTTATAGAAGCGTATAATTAAAACCGCGCGACATCTGACATTTTTAGGCCTAGACCTTGGCCTAGACTGCAGCTCGGCTCGAGAATATCGAGCCGAAAATGAAGCTCGGCTCGGTACCGAGCTTAAAAAAAAGCTCGAAAAAGCTCGTAGATTCGAGTACTCGCACACCCCTAGTCATCTTATCTTGGTTACACCCCCCCCCCCCCCCCCCCCCCCCCACCCCAAAACCACGCGGTTGAAGGTCATTCTCTGCCCGTGTCAGCTGCCGGCCGCTGTGTGGGTTGGGCTCTGTGCGGCCGCTGCGCGCGGGAAGGGCGAGGGGGGCGGGGGAAATATGGCCTCACAGAACTCGCCCGCAGTAATGACAGCGCGTACTAACCAGCGACCAGCTGGCCACGCCCACAAGCAGGAATTCACTGTAGCTTCAAGGAAAGTAGCCGCAGAAATATCGTCGCGTTTTTTTTTTTTTTTATATACAAATAATACTACCCGATAAGGATCCGGATCCTAAAAATGGATTCGGGTAATTTCTGGATCCGGGTAACCCGGGTACCCTATGACATCCCTACTACGTAGACACGTTAAGTTCAGTACAGACGCCAATAGGTAGGCCTAGCGTTACTGTTCTTGTCAACTGTTGCTATAAGGGTGATACACATAAAATACTAATTGCCATCAACAAGTTTGCATCAATAAATTGACTGTGTAACAAGACTTTTAGATTCTGAGTTATGAATTATTTAGTAAGCTACTAACTTGTTTTATCCATGGCATCCAGGCTTCCTATAGGCACCGTGTGTTAGTACTTAGTAGGCCTACATACAACGTAGTAGCAACTAACTGCTGAAGATTTCATTCCGCGGTTGAAAATAGTGCTGGATATTATTGTAATTAGTGATGACATCGATTAACCGAAAACTGGTTTTGAACCCGTTTTGATAAAAACCGGTTTCGATTTTTAGATTCGGTTCTGCTTTTTTGCGCGGCGTGTGCTTCACCCTCGCTAAGAGCCACGCCTCTGACGGGCGGTCGGGCGGGTTGTGGATTGCCTAACGACGTGTGTCCCGTAGCAACAAGGAACCACCTGTCGACTAATCAGATTTCGTCTTCTTTCCTGGGATTTCCTTGTTTGTGTGGACGTATTAGCAGCTGTATTATACAGTAAAATCGCCTTTGTACGTTTCGCTTTTCTACGTTTCTTAGGTTAATGCGTTCCAAAAATCAGTCCGTCAGGGAAATTTGATCCAATAGTACGTTTTCTGTGTTCTCATGATCGGTTTTTCCGGCCAGCCAGTGAGCCAAATTCCAAGTTGTTATTGTTTAAGCGCGACCACGTTAGTCATTCATCCCAGTTCTGCGAAGTGCCCCCCACCCCCTTCCATCGCTCAACACAATGCAACCCAGCAGCCAGTGCGTGACTTGACCTTGACCAGCTGCATCTCGTTCCGTGTGGGGGGGGGGGTCTCTGAAAAGGTCGTTTTATCTACGATCTCTGCTGCCGGCACTGAGGTTCTTTACCTCCCTCGCTGATACAACCTTACGTAAATGTTTATTTTTGGAGAGCGTTTTTTTTTTTGAAAACCGGTTTCAAATTCGGTGTTACCCAGTTAGTAATTTTACTAACCGATATCATCACTAATTGTAATATATCTTGTTTATTGTTTGGTGTTTGTTTTGTTTTTTATTGTTGATGTGTATTTTCTTTTGTTGTTTTGTTTTGTGTTTTTGTTTTGGCTTTTATTGTCTTGTTTTGTTTGTGTTTGTTCTGTGTTATTTGTTGTTTGTACGCCTAAAACGTGTCCTAATTAAAATGGTGGCTTGCCTTTTTAAGATTTACTGATGGGATTCATAAGCTGCCCAAAAATTTTAAAAGCTGTATTTAATTAAACAATTTTCACAATTTGCCATTATCGACGTAGGAAGAACGACGCTGCTTCATCAGGTTGTTGCGCGACATTGCCACTTTGAGCGCTCCATTCGTTTTCACTAGCGCCATCAGTGGCCAATCTCGGTGCCTATTGGTTGTTGCCATGGTGACAACAAGTGAATAGCCTACAAAAAAAAATATTTCATAATACTGGGCTTAGTTGTGTTTGGATTTGATTTGATTATTTGAGTCCAAGAGCTTTGCCGCGCCGGCGTAAGCGTAGTGCCGCCCTAGCCAGACGTCCTACTTGTCCCTTTCATTCACAACCCCAGCTACGTCCTATGAACATAGTTGTCGAGTGCGCCATTACACAACAAATAATCAATCAGTTGATTTGTAGCCTAAGGTTGTATTTAAGCTCTGTTATAGTTCGTCCAGCAGCATTTGACGTGTTTCGTTTCCCTCAAAGGGACAATGGACCTTGTTTGTTCACACTTTCAACGCAGATAATCTTATTGTACTCCCAATACCGCCTACCGCCTAATAGCCGCCTGGCGCAATAATTGGCTGCAAGGTTGTCAGTGCAAGTTCGAAGGGTTCTTTTCACTGGTAAGATCGTAAATTATTTTTATTCACAAAGCATTATTGAAGCATTCAAGTATTATTCACGAGATATTATTGCTTGCTATTGGGGGTGAAAGAGATATTACGGAGAGAGAGAGAGAGAGATACGCATTCTTCACCAAATACACATCTTGGCAACTCAGGAAGCGGTCGCAAGTGGTCACTTAGGGTGGCTTTTAAGTCTACTACCTACCGCCCAGGCCGATGTCAACAACAACCCATCTTTCCATACTGGAAGAACTATATCTAATCAATAATACCTACTAGGCTACTACTATCATATCTTGCCTTCATTGCTAATTTCACTTGTAGAATAAATAGGTACTAGTGTCAGGATCAGTTCATGAAAATACTCATAACCAATCTTATTGACATGACATGGTTAACACTGCTTATGAATGTTTTTGTAGGGTCAAACGACTGCAAATAAATAAACTTCATGTCATACCATAGTTTTCCTGCACTCAAGGCTCATTTGCCATCTGTATAAACTTTTTATGAAAAAGAATGTAAGATCACTATTGAGAATACAAATCAGGAATCAGCACATTCTTGTTCCAGTCTATCTTGTAATAAAATGGTGCTGTGTCTCATAATGAAGGTGTGCTCCACAGCCAACATACTGACGGGAGAGTCTGCCGAGCTGTTGAGCTGCATCGTAGAGATCATCCAGCTCTCGTGGGAGTACATTCAGTGCTGGGAAGAAGAGACCAAGCTGGTTTCTCTGGTGAGTACGTTAGTAGTGAGGGGGGGGCCCTTCCCGCCCGTACACTCAGCTCTCGTGGGAGTACATTCAGTGCTGGGAAGAAGAGACCAAGCTGGTTTCTCTGGTGAGTACGTTAGCAGTGAGGGGCCCTTCCCGCCCGTACACTCTTGCGCACATGATTTTTTTTGTGAATAGTGTTTTTCTTTGGGAAAAACGGTTTGGGATACTGTTACCTACCCGGTTATTCATTTTACTAACCAATGTTGTCCCTAATTTTAAAAAAAGCCGGCACAGTTGGCTGAGGTGGATTAGGCGTTGGTTTGTTAAATCGCGGTCTCTGCGTTCCAGGTTCGAATCCTGGCTTGAGCATGGATGTCATGTGGCATTTTTTTCATCCTCATAATCACCCACTCATTGTCTTGATTAGCCTCGTTGCATAAATATGGGACGTAAAACCCCAAATGTCATCATCATCCTGATTGAAAATGTCCTTCTTTGGTACCTTTTACTTCTCTTTGGTGCTTCTCATGCTCACTCACTGACATCCTACTATCCTATTAGAGTTGGGGAAAAACATTAATTTTTCTGAATCATTTAAAGCAAATACCTTACTAGAATAATACGGGAAGCTTCCGTCGATTTCTGGCGACAGCTGGCCTAGCTATGTTAGATGAATGATCGACGCCAAGAAGTTCACTCGCTGCATCCCCAGTGGCAAATCTTTTATCGACTGGCTTGCGATGTAGCGGCTATCTAGTGGCTTGGCTTGGTACTAGATGAATGATCGACGCCAAGAAGTTCACTCGCTGCATCCCCAGTGGCAAATCTTTTATCGACTGGCTTGGGATGTAGCGGCTTGAATACGTACTTTATACATGAACGTGTGCCGACATGTGCTCAATGTTAAACGGGCCCTGTTTCCCGTATTATTCTAGTGAGGTATTTGTTTTAAGGTCATAAACTAGTCGTATTTAAGCCGATACCCACCGCCAACCCCTCTCCTCTCCTCTCCCCCCCCCTCTCGCACAAAGTTTAAAATTCTGATAACAAAAAAACATGTTCATTATTCTTGGAAACCTTATTGATTGTTTGATCATTATTATTTGTTTGAGCTTTTGTCACTCAGATGACAGAAGGCAGCTCGTTAAAGTGTGGGGCTATTCTCCATTAATACCACTTCTTCTCCCTCCTACACAACTAAGTAACTTCTCAACTGATTTTACCACTTGATACTTACGGTGCTCAATCCTCATCGAAGCTTCTAGATGGTCAAAATTTCAACTTGACCGGACTCTCCCTATCGCGAAACGTAAAACAAAATGAGTAGGCCTACCATAACTGTAGAGTGCAATAGCACAGTTGACTCAATTGAAGAGGTTGTGACATCACAGATCAGACAAACAATCTGTTGCTAGGCCACTTCATTGTTGTATCTAGTAGGCCTACCATAACTGTAGAGTGCAATAGCACAGTTGACTCAATTGAGCAGGTTGTGACATCACAGATCAGACAAACACTCTGTTGCTAGGCCACTTCATTGTTGTATCTAGTAGGCCTACCATAACTGTAGAGTGCAATAGCACAGTTGACTCAATTGAGCAGGTTGTGACATCACAGATCAGACAAACACTCTGTTGCTAGGCCACTTCATTGTTGTATCTAGTAGGCCTACCATAACTGTAGAGTGCAATAGCACAGTTGACTCAATTGAGCAGGTTGTGACATCACAGATCAGACAAACACTCTGTTGCTAGGCCACTTCATTGTTGTATCTAGTAGGCCTACCATAACTGTAGAGTGCAATAGCACAGTTGACTCAATTGAGCAGGTTGTGACATCACAGATCAGACAAACACTCTGTTGCTAGGCCACTTCATTGTTGTATCTAGTAGGCCTACCATAACTGTAGAGTGCAATAGCACAGTTGACTCAATCGAGGGGGTTGTGACATCACAGATCAGACAAACACTCTGTTGCTAGGCCACTTCATTGTTGTATCTAGTAGGCCTACCATAACTGTAGAGTGCAATAGCACAGTTGACTCAATTGAGCAGGTTGTGACATCACAGATCAGACAAACACTCTGTTGCTAGGCCACTTCATTGTTGTATCTAGTAGGCCTACCATAACTGTAGAGTGCAATAGCACAGTTGACTCAATTGAGCAGGTTGTGACATCACAGATCAGACAAACAATCTGTTGCTAGGCAACTTCATTGTTGTATCTAGTAGGCCTACCATAACTGTAGAGTGCAATAGCACAGTTGACTCAATTGAGCAGGTTGTGACATCACAGATCAGACAAACAATCTGTTGCTAGGCAACTTCATTGTTGTATCTAGTAGGCCTACCATAACTGTAGAGTGCAATAGCACAGTTGACTCAATTGAGCAGGTTGTGACATCACAGATCAGACAAACAATCTGTTGCTAGGCAACTTCATTGTTGTATCTAGTAGGCCTACCATAACTGTAGAGTGCAATAGCACAGTTGACTCAATTGAGCAGGTTGTGACATCACAGATCAGACAAACAATCTGTTGCTAGGCAACTTCATTGTTGTATCTTTTTTGGTTGGTGAAAATTCAGTGTCTGTTCGAAACAAAACACGACCACATGGCTATTTTTAGAATAAAGACTTGTGCAATTGGTGCTTGATAAATACAAGTTTAAATATTTATTTATTTTAAAGCCTATTAATTAATTAATTTATTTATATATGTATTTATTTATTTATTTATTTATGTTTGTTTATTTGAGTATTTAATTTATTTATCTGCATTCCAGACGAGCTGGTTCAAGGCCACGTACGATAAGGAGGTCCGCAAGTACCTGTTGCCCGGCTTCCCGTACTCTCAGTCCCAGGCGGCCAAGCGTAGCAAGCGTGGGAAGCGTACACACCAGGGGGAGGCGGGGGGGCCTCACACCACACAGAAGTGTACGCTTCAGAACCTGGCCCTATGTCGCGTGGTCTGCTGTCTACACGACACTGCTGAGAAGCGTGTCTGCTCCACCCTGGTCAAGTACACCACCAGTGAGTCTAGTCTTCCATGTCACACGACACGGCTGAGAAGCGTGTCTGCTCCACCCTGGTCAAGTACACCACCAGTGAGTCTAGTCTTCCATGTCCCACGACACGGCTGAGAAGCGTGTCTGCTCCACCCTGGTCAAGTACACCACCAGTGAGTCTAGTCTTCCATGTCACACGACACGGCTGAGAAGCGTGTCTGCTCCACCCTGGTCAAGTACACCACCAGTGAGTCTAGTCTTCCATGTCACACGACACGGCTGAGAAGCGTGTCTGCTCCACCCTGGTCAAGTACACCACCAGTGAGTCTAGTCTTCCATGTCACATGACACGGCTGAGAAGCGTGTCTGCTCCACCCTGGTCAAGTACACCACCAGTGAGTCTAGTCTTCCATGTCACACGACACGGCTGAGAAGCGTGTCTGCTCCACCCTGGTCAAGTACACCACCAGTGAGTCTAGTCTTCCATGTCACACGACACGGCTGAGAAGCGTGTCTGCTCCACCCTGGTCAAGTACACCACCAGTGAGTCTAGTCTTCCATGTCACACGACACGGCTGAGAAGCGTGTCTGCTCCACCCTGGTCAAGTACACCACCAGTGAGTCTAGTCTTCCATGTCACACGACACGGCTGAGAAGCGTGTCTGCTCCACCCTGGTCAAGTACACCACCAGTGAGTCTAGTCTTCCATGTCACATGACACGGCTGAGAAGCGTGTCTGCTCCACCCTGGTCAAGTACACCACCAGTGAGTCTAGTCTTCCATGTCACATGACACGGCTGAGAAGCGTGTCTGCTCCACCCTGGTCAAGTACACCACCAGTGAGTCTAGTCTTCCATGTCACACGACACGGCTGAGAAGCGTGTCTGCTCCACCCTGGTCAAGTACACCACCAGTGAGTCTAGTCTTCCATGTCACACGACACGGCTGAGAAGCGTGTCTGCTCCACCCTGGTCAAGTACACCACCAGTGAGTCTAGTCTTCCATGTCACACGACACGGCTGAGAAGCGTGTCTGCTCCACCCTGGTCAAGTACACCACCAGTGAGTCTAGTCTTCCATGTCACACGACACAGCTGAGAAGCGTGTCTGCTCCACCCTGGTCAAGTACACCACCAGTGAGTCTAGTCTTCCATGTCACATGACACGGCTGAGAAGCGTGTCTGCTCCACCCTGGTCAAGTACACCACCAGTGAGTCTAGTCTTCCATGTCACACGACACAGCTGAGAAGCGTGTCTGCTCCACCCTGGTCAAGTACACCACCAGTGAGTCTAGTCTTCCATGTCACACGACACGGCTGAGAAGCGTGTCTGCTCCACCCTGGTCAAGTACACCACCAGTGAGTCTAGTCTTCCATGTCACACGACACAGCTGAGAAGCGTGTCTGCTCCACCCTGGTCAAGTACACCACCAGTGAGTCTAGTCTTCCATGTCACACGACACGGCTGAGAAGCGTGTCTGCTCCACCCTGGTCAAGTACACCACCAGTGAGTCTAGTCTTCCATGTCACATGACACGGCTGAGAAGCGTGTCTGCTCCACCCTGGTCAAGTACACCACCAGTGAGTCTAGTCTTCCATGTCACACGACACGGCTGAGAAGCGTGTCTGCTCCACCCTGGTCAAGTACACCACCAGTGAGTCTAGTCTTCCATGTCACACGACACGGCTGAGAAGCGTGTCTGCTCCACCCTGGTCAAGTACACCACCAGTGAGTCTAGTCTTCCATCTCACACGACACTGCTGAGAAGCGTGTCTGCTCCACCCTGGTCAAGTACACCACCAGTGAGTCTAGTCTTCCATGTCACACGACACGGCTGAGAAGCGTGTCTGCTCCACCCTGGTCAAGTACACCACCAGTGAGTCTAGTCTTCCATGTCACACGACACGGCTGAGAAGCGTGTCTGCTCCACCCTGGTCAAGTACACCACCAGTGAGTCTAGTCTTCCATGTCACACGACACGGCTGAGAAGCGTGTCTGCTCCACCCTGGTCAAGTACACCACCAGTGAGTCTTGTCTTCCATGTCACACGACACGGCTGAGAAGCGTGTCTGCTCCACCCTGGTCAAGTACACCACCAGTGAGTCTAGTCTTCCATGTCACATGACACGGCTGAGAAGCGTGTCTGCTCCACCCTGGTCAAGTACACCACCAGTGAGTCTAGTCTTCCATGTCACACGACACGGCTGAGAAGCGTGTCTGCTCCACCCTGGTCAAGTACACCACCAGTGAGTCTAGTCTTCCATGTCACATGACACGGCTGAGAAGCGTGTCTGCTCCACCCTGGTCAAGTACACCACCAGTGAGTCTAGTCTTCCATGTCACACGACACGGCTGAGAAGCGTGTCTGCTCCACCCTGGTCAAGTACACCACCAGTGAGTCTAGTCTTCCATGTCACACGACAGGGCTGAGAAGCGTGTCTGCTCCACCCTGGTCAAGTACACCACCAGTGAGTCTAGTCTTCCATGTCACATGACACGGCTGAGAAGCGTGTCTGCTCCACCCTGGTCAAGTACACCACCAGTGAGTCTAGTCTTCCATGTCACACGACACGGCTGAGAAGCGTGTCTGCTCCACCCTGGTCCAGTACACCACCAGTGAGTCTAGTCTTCCATGTCACATGACACGGCTGAGAAGCGTGTCTGCTCCACCCTGGTCAAGTACACCACCAGTGAGTCTAGTCTTCCATGTCACACGACACGGCTGAGAAGCGTGTCTGCTCCACCCTGGTCAAGTACACCACCAGTGAGTCTAGTCTTCCATGTCACACGACACGGCTGAGAAGCGTGTCTGCTCCACCCTGGTCAAGTACACCACCAGTGAGTCTAGTCTTCCATGTCACACGACACGGCTGAGAAGCGTGTCTGCTCCACCCTGGTCAAGTACACCACCAGTGAGTCTAGTCTTCCATGTCACACGACACGGCTGAGAAGCGTGTCTGCTCCACCCTGGTCAAGTACACCACCAGTGAGTCTAGTCTTCCATGTCACAAGACACGGCTGAGAAGCGTGTCTGCTCCACCCTGGTCAAGTACACCACCAGTGAGTCTAGTCTTCCATGTCACACGACACGGCTGAGAAGCGTGTCTGCTCCACCCTGGTCAAGTACACCACCAGTGAGTCTAGTCTTCCATGTCACATGACACGGCTGAGAAGCGTGTCTGCTCCACCCTGGTCAAGTACACCACCAGTGAGTCTAGTCTTCCATGTCACATGACACGGCTGAGAAGCGTGTCTGCTCCACCCTGGTCAAGTACACCACCAGTGAGTCTAGTCTTCCATGTCACACGACACGGCTGAGAAGCGTGTCTGCTCCACCCTGGTCAAGTACACCACCAGTGAGTCTAGTCTTCCATGTCACACGACACGGCTGAGAAGCGTGTCTGCTCCACCCTGGTCAAGTACACCACCAGTGAGTCTAGTCTTCCATGTCACATGACACGGCTGAGAAGCGTGTCTGCTCCACCCTGGTCAAGTACACCACCAGTGAGTCTAGTCTTCCATGTCACACGACACGGCTGAGAAGCGTGTCTGCTCCACCCTGGTCAAGTACACCACCAGTGAGTCTAGTCTTCCATGTCACATGACACGGCTGAGAAGCGTGTCTGCTCCACCCTGGTCAAGTACACCACCAGTGAGTCTAGTCTTCCATGTCACACGACACGGCTGAGAAGCGTGTCTGCTCCACCCTGGTCAAGTACACCACCAGTGAGTCTAGTCTTCCATGTCACACGACACGGCTGAGAAGCGTGTCTGCTCCACCCTGGTCAAGTACACCACCAGTGAGTCTAGTCTTCCATGTCACACGACACGGCTGAGAAGCGTGTCTGCTCACCCCTGGTCAAGTACACCACCAGTGAGTCTAGTCTTCCATGTCACATGACACGGCTGAGAAGCGTGTCTGCTCCACCCTGGTCAAGTACACCACCAGTGAGTCTAGTCTTCCATGTCACACGACACGGCTGAGAAGCGTGTCTGCTCCACCCTGGTCAAGTACACCACCAGTGAGTCTAGTCTTCCATGTCACATGACACGGCTGAGAAGCGTGTCTGCTCCACCCTGGTCAAGTACACCACCAGTGAGTCTAGTCTTCCATGTCACACGACACGGCTGAGAAGCGTGTCTGCTCCACCCTGGTCAAGTACACCACCAGTGAGTCTAGTCTTCCATGTCACACGACACGGCTGAGAAGCGTGTCTGCTCCACCCTGGTCAAGTACACCACCAGTGAGTCTAGTCTTCCATGTCACACGACACGGCTGAGAAGCGTGTCTGCTCCACCCTGGTCAAGTACACCACCAGTGAGTCTAGTCTTCCATGTCACATGACACGGCTGAGAAGCGTGTCTGCTCCACCCTGGTCAAGTACACCACCAGTGAGTCTAGTCTTCCATGTCACACGACACGGCTGAGAAGCGTGTCTGCTCCACCCTGGTCAAGTACACCACCAGTGAGTCTAGTCTTCCATGTCACACGACACGGCTGAGAAGCGTGTCTGCTCCACCCTGGTCAAGTACACCACCAGTGAGTCTAGTCTTCCATGTCACACGACACGGCTGAGAAGCGTGTCTGCTCCACCCTGGTCAAGTACACCACCAGTGTGTCTAGTCTTCCATGTCACACGACACGGCTGAGAAGCGTGTCTGCTCCACCCTGGTCAAGTACACCACCAGTGAGTCTAGTCTTCCATGTCCCACGACACGGCTGAGAAGCGTGTCTGCTCCACCCTGGTCAAGTACACCACCAGTGAGTCTAGTCTTCCATGTCACACGACACGGCTGAGAAGCGTGTCTGCTCCACCCTGGTCAAGTACACCACCAGTGAGTCTAGTCTTCCATGTCACATGACACGGCTGAGAAGCGTGTCTGCTCCACCCTGGTCAAGTACACCACCAGTGAGTCTAGTCTTCCATGTCACACGACACGGCTGAGAAGCGTGTCTGCTCCACCCTGGTCAAGTACACCACCAGTGAGTCTAGTCTTCCATGTCACACGACACGGCTGAGAAGCGTGTCTGCTCCACCCTGGTCAAGTACACCACCAGTGAGTCTAGTCTTCCATGTCACATGACACAGCTGAGAAGCGTGTCTGCTCCACCCTGGTCAAGTACACCACCAGTGAGTCTAGTCTTCCATGTCACATGACACGGCTGAGAAGCGTGTCTGCTCCACCCTGGTCAAGTACACCACCAGTGAGTCTAGTCTTCCATGTCACACGACACAGCTGAGAAGCGTGTCTGCTCCACCCTGGTCAAGTACACCACCAGTGAGTCTAGTCTTCCATGTCACACGACACGGCTGAGAAGCATGTCTGCTCCACCCTGGTCAAGTACACCACCAGTGAGTCTAGTCTTCCATGTCACACGACACGGCTGAGAAGCGTGTCTGCTCCACCCTGGTCAAGTACACCACCAGTGAGTCTAGTCTTCCATGTCACACGACACGGCTGAGAAGCGTGTCTGCTCCACCCTGGTCAAGTACACCACCAGTGAGTCTAGTCTTCCATGTCACACGACACGGCTGAGAAGCGTGTCTGCTCCACCCTGGTCAAGTACACCACCAGTGAGTCTAGTCTTCCATGTCACACGACACAGCTGAGAAGCGTGTCTGCTCCACCCTGGTCAAGTACACCACCAGTGAGTCTAGTCTTCCATGTCACACGACACGGCTGAGAAGCGTGTCTGCTCCACCCTGGTCAAGTACACCACCAGTGAGTCTAGTCTTCCATGTCACACGACACAGCTGAGAAGCGTGTCTGCTCCACCCTGGTCAAGTACACCACCAGTGAGTCTAGTCTTCCATGTCACACGACACGGCTGAGAAGCGTGTCTGCTCCACCCTGGTCAAGTACACCACCAGTGAGTCTAGTCTTCCATGTCACATGACACGGCTGAGAAGCGTGTCTGCTCCACCCTGGTCAAGTACACCACCAGTGAGTCTAGTCTTCCATGTCACACGACACGGCTGAGAAGCGTGTCTGCTCCACCCTGGTCAAGTACACCACCAGTGAGTCTAGTCTTCCATGTCACACGACACAGCTGAGAAGCGTGTCTGCTCCACCCTGGTCAAGTACACCACCAGTGAGTCTAGTCTTCCATGTCACACGACACGGCTGAGAAGCGTGTCTGCTCCACCCTGGTCAAGTACACCACCAGTGAGTCTAGTCTTCCATGTCACACGACACGGCTGAGAAGCGTGTCTGCTCCACCCTGGTCAAGTACACCACCAGTGAGTCTAGTCTTCCATGTCACATGACACGGCTGAGAAGCGTGTCTGCTCCACCCTGGTCAAGTACACCACCAGTGAGTCTAGTCTTCCATGTCACATGACACGGCTGAGAAGCGTGTCTGCTCCACCCTGGTCAAGTACACCACCAGTGAGTCTAGTCTTCCATGTCACACGACACGGCTGAGAAGCGTGTCTGCTCCACCCTGGTCAAGTACACCACCAGTGAGTCTAGTCTTCCATGTCACACGACACGGCTGAGAAGCGTGTCTGCTCCACCCTGGTCAAGTACACCACCAGTGAGTCTAGTCTTCCATGTCACATGACACGGTTCAATAACTTCCGGCAAAGTTATTGTTATTACAGAACAAAAACTAATCAAAATTAGTTTGTTAGAAAAATCAAACAATTTAGCAAGTTTTGATGAGGCCTAGCGCCTAAGGTTTTTTTCCGCGAATTCTATAAGTTTGATCAAAATGTTAAACCGTGTATGGTTGCCAGTGATATTTCGCTGTGGCAATGATTTTGATTTTGCATGTATAAGTGTTTTTGGTTGTTGTGATTTTTTATTTGTTTTTGTACATCTTGAAAAAGAAGACTACTCATCATTGAATCGTTGACATTTATTTTGTTATGGATTGGTTTACCGTAGGGGTGTGCGAGTACTCGAATTTACAAGCTTTTTTGAGCCTTTTTTCAAGCTCGGAACCGAGCCGAGCTGTCTAGGCCTAAAAATGTCTGTCGTTGCGCGGTTTTAATTATATACTTCTGTAAACGCAGACTGAAGAATCCAAAAGGCAGAAACGAATATTTAGGTGTCTGCAAGTACGATGAAGTTAGAAAAATTTTGGGGTTTTAGGCCCAGCATAGATTTAAGAGAACTTATAGGCCTAGGCCTACTTTTCTGGGTACCTGGCTTAGGCCTAGCTGGGCTTTCCCTAGGCCCCGATCTCGTGAGAATAAAATGTTACATTTCTAGAAGCAGCACGATGTTTTGTTATGCTGCAAGTAGAAAAACAGATGCTTTCTGCTTTTCACAGTAAACAATAAATTATAGGCCTAGGCCTACTTTTCTGGGTACCTGGCTTAGGCCTAGCTGGGCTTTCCCTAGGCCCCGATCTCGTGAGAATAAAATGTTACATTTCTAGAAGCAGCACGATGTTTTGTTATTCTGCAAGTAGAAAAACAGATGCTTTCTGCTTTTCACAGTAAACAATAAACATCTAGCTCTAATTTTCACGAAAGTTCTAGCCAAACTTTGTTCCGCTTTTTTAAGCTGCGATTTCAGTCGAGGATGTGCTCGGCGTGGCGCGGCGTGATGAAGATTGCAGCCAATCAGCGTGCTCTATTTCTCAGCCGAGGAGAGCCGCGGATTTCTATCCGAGGATTGAAAATATTCAATATTTCAGCCGGCGAACTCCACGCTCGGCATGACGTCACTTCGAATGACCAATAAAAAATCGGGATTACGACAACAAACAAATGACTGAAGACTTTGCCGAAAGATTATTGTTGGCTGTCGAAAAGAGAGAAATCGTGTATAATATATTCCACAAACACTTTAAAAGTAATGTTTTGCGTGTTCAAGCGTGGAAGGACGTGGGGCAAGATTGTAACAACACAGGTAAGCAAAACGACTAGGCCTAGGCCATAGATAGCGCATCGTGCAATCTGCAAGTGAAATGGCTGGCGAGGAGAATCCGCGCCACGCCACGCTCCGCCGCGCCGAGCACATCCTCGACTGAAATCGCAGCTTTAGAGACAAACATTGAGAAATGGTAAGGGGACTGCAACCGTCCACTGAGTACAAAGTAACCCCAACTGTATTATAACGTTATTTATATCCGACATTGTGATATGGAATTTCGATCTATTTGTAGCTTCAGTTGCAATAAAATCAATATTTCACACGAAATTTAGTCTACTTAAAGGCCCAGTAAGGGTTTCAAACAACATATTTTTAAAATAAAGATTGCTTCTTATTATTAGTAACGCAGAAAACTGTAGTGAAAACGCCCCGCTCGTTCTCCAGATATTTGCGCGCGACTGTAGCAGCACGTGGCCTATTGGCGCGTCACAAGGGGTCTACTCCGCCCGCATACCGCTACTTCAGGTAGAGAAACAAGCCACTGCAACTGTCAGTCGTATAGTGTCAACTTGTCATTCCACCCGTGGCTCGTGTACTTGTCTGTGTTTGTACGTTAGCCTAGTTAAAAAGTTTGTCAGTTCGTTCGTTTGTTTGTTTGATTGCTCGTACGTTTAATTGGGTGTGCGTGTGTTTTTGTTTCCATTATGGTCAACTAGTGTTGCGTTTCGGTGTAACAATTCCCGCAAGAGCAATCCGAACATATCTATGCACAGTTTCCCTCATAAGACACGATTTTCTGTTCTCCATAAACAGTGGTTAAATAAACTAAAACGGAAGCGGTCCGATTTTTTTGCCATAATTCATCCAAAAAACAAATTGCCTATATGCGATATGCCTCCAAAGTGCGTTGCTTTCATTTTCAAGTTCTTTCTTCTTATCATTACATTTCGTTTGAAACAGTAAATTATGACGGGCAGTTTTCAAAGTATGTATATTGAGCACAACCGAATCAAATGCCTCGTGGTATTTAATACAATCTGATCTTGCCTTGCATTGTTTATTTTAACTGATTCAGAGCAGCAAACCGATTCTGTGTCCGTTGTCATTTCTGAACACGCACCACATTTACATCATAGCACATTTCCACTTCTACCTAGCAACATTTCTGATCTAAGGTTTTCCGATTCCCGTTTTTCTTGAATTGCAGCGTACTCTTCTTCTGTGTAGCGCGGCTCATAACGATATGGCTTCGCGCCTGCCATAGCTATGAATGAATGTACGCCAAGCGCGAGCTAGGCTACCACCCCTTCGTCCGGCTGACCGCAGACCCGTGGTGACGTCACGCGCTTCTATAGCATGGGGCAGGTAGAGCGCAGAGAACTCGTGAGCTTGTGGACCGATTTCGATGATTCTTTTTCTGTTGTTGTACTAACGTTCCTTTGATGACACGTAGAAAAGTATTATCAAACCCTTACTTGGCCTTTAAGTATGTCCTAATATTCTACTGAAATACAAATGCATTTTAAAACAAGTCCAAACAAACAAGTCCAGAAGTTGAAAAGTTGCTGTTACTGTCTAAGCTCCCTAATAATGCAACTGCCGTGCGATCTATGGTCGATACTGTGAACTAAATGGCCATCGCTAGCGCAACCCAAGGTCGGTAAAACAGTTCAACTAAACTGTTTTACCAACCTATCGCGCAACAATAACAGGGTTGTATAGGGTTACATTATGTAACCCTATAATAATATAATTATGTAACTTACATATGTTATAAACAAAGATGTACTTGATCTTAGATTTACCGAATTTTCGGTATACATACACTTCCTATCGCATTGCATCAACTGAAATAAAATGCAGCCGTAAATTTACAATAAACGCTATTTCAAAAGCTCGGCTCAGCTCGAAAATCAAGCTTTTTTTCTCATACTCGGCTCGACTCGGCTCGACTTAAAAATCTTAGGCTCGCACACCCCTAGTTAACCGTTAAAAATGTGTTCCTACTACATATATACACTAGGCCTAAATTTTTCCCGTATCGTAAAGATTTCTAATAATCTTAAATTCTTAAGTGTTTCCTAGGCATCATTGTGTTTTTCATAACCCCATCCATCGTACATTGTAATACACAAAACAACTCTTTATGGAATTTATGAAACTAAATTTGTAAAAATGAAATGATGGTTTGTGTCCAGAGTGCGTGAGGACAAGTGCTACGCTGGATGCAGAGTGTACGGACCAGCTGCTGAGGGTGTTGCGCTGCATCCTGCTAGACAGGAGCCGACAGTGGATGTCGAGGGGAGTCAACGTGGAGCTTCTAGTGAACCAAGTGCTGACGTGCTATGCTGACGGCGTCGGCACCAGGCTGAGACAGGGGCTGTTTGATGTGCTCGGCGACATAGTGCTGGATCCCATGCTGAAGCATCTGCACAAGTAGGCCCACTTTGTTTGGTTACCGGTCAACTGGGGTGACGTACATATCTAGTGAACCAAGTGCTGACGTGCTATGCTGACGGCGTCGGCACCAGGCTGAGACAGGGGCTGTTTGATGTGCTCGGGGACGTAGTGCTGGATCCCATGCTGAAGCATCTGCACAAGTAGGCCCACTTTGTTTGGTTACCGGTCAACTGGGGTGACGTACATATCTAGTCAACCAAGTGCTGACGTGCTATGCTGACGGCGTCGGCACCAGGCTGAGACAGGGGCTGTTTGATGTGCTCGGCGACGTAGTGCTGGATCCCATGCTGAAGCATCTGCACAAGTAGGCCCACTTTGTTTGGTTACCGGTCAACTGGGGTGACGTACATATCTAGTGAACCAAGTGCTGACGTGCTATGCTGACGGCGTCGGCACCAGGCTGAGACAGGGGCTGTTTGATGTGCTCGGCGACGTAGTGCTGGATCCCATGCTGAAGCATCTGCACAAGTAGGCCCACTTTGTTTGGTTACCGGTCAACTGGGGTGACGTACATATCTAGTGAACCAAGTGCTGACGTGCTATGCTGACGGCGTCGGCACCAGGCTGAGACAGGGGCTGTTTGATGTGCTCGGCGACGTAGTGCTGGATCCCATGCTGAAGCATCTGCACAAGTAGGCCCACTTTGTTTGGTTACCGGTCAACTGGGGTGACGTACATATCTAGTGAACCAAGTGCTGACGTGCTATGCTGACGGCGTCGGCACCAGGCTGAGACAGGGGCTGTTTGATGTGCTCGGCGACGTAGTGCTGGATCCCATGCTGAAGCATCTGCACAAGTAGGCCCACTTTGTTTGGGGTGACAATTATAGTAAATAAACCTTAGAAATATGGATTCAATTTGGTCTGCATTTGATGTACCATTAAGAAAGTATGATTTTAAATATTTTATTTTGTTTTGTTTATATATTTTTTTGTGTTTCTATCGACTCCGAAGGCCGCAACTACTACAAGGTAAGCTGTTAGTTCCTTCCTATCCTTCCCCCCTAACTCAAAATTATTTGTTTGGGATTGATATATTATTAAAATCTTGTTTTTAGTAATTTGTTGGGCTGCATAAACTAAACCAAAGGAACTTAATTTTAACATATATTTAAAGTTTTTTAAGGTAAATGCCAGCATAAAAAAGAGTTCTCCATGTTGCCCAAAATTCGGTTTATCATCAAACACAAAAACGATGATGATAACTGATAAAACTGTTATTTATTCAATGAAACAACAACACAAATCTTGTAATAAAGTATACCCCTTATATCAAATGTTGCACTTGTATTCGTTATGATTACAATAGTTGCCAGACTTTTTGCATTTGCATGGGGAGGCGTAACAAGTGCACAGAGAGTGTTGCGAGCGATCCGGCCAACACTCGCTGAATATTGGATACACATAATTTCAACAATACGAATTTCTAAGTCGTTGGAAAGACTACTCGACTTCTTGAAAATCGATGGATATTTTCCCTATACAGTAGTAATTAATGCACTGGCTTCTAGAGAGGTTTTCGGTGATTTCTAGCAGGCAGTGCTCAGTGGCCGGAACGCTCGCAGCGCTGCATTGTAGTCGTTTGTTGTACGCCTCACCATAAAAACAGCTTCCAAACAAATGCTACTCACAGCCCTCTAAACATGAGGCAGCATACTGACATTTTTTTAAATATATTGAGAAAGCACCTAAGCCATAGCAAAGCACGTGAAAAAGAAGATGCCAACATACGTTATGAAACAATCTAATGGATCACTAAATCCTACAAATGACTATAGTCACCCCACTTGACGGATGAGATAAATCCATAAATCATCACTTTCAACAATGGAAATTCATTAATTATTTCAGTCCAGAAATCAGTTGGATTGCAAATCCTCCATGTTTGCTCATAAACTGAACCGGACGACGTCGTGTAAAATAACAGGGTATTTATTTGTTTTAGCTGCTCTGGGTTTGGTGCGTGGCAGGTCGGGTTGGCAGGCCTGCTGTGTGACTCACAGGTGTCCGTCAAGACTGTCAGAGTGCTGACGAGGCTGGCCTGCCACAACGATCAGCCCTTCCTGGACAGTCTCGTGGACAAGCTGCCGCAGATCTTACGTGAGTCTTGGATTCGGGGCTCCAGTTTCAGAACATTTAGGGTAAAATGCATAGTCGTTACACACGTTCTCCTCAACTCGGCCTTTCCTCACACTCGCCCAACCACCAATCACAGAGCAGTTCACATGGCAATGCTGCTTGTGATTGGTGGTTGGGCGAGTCTGAAAAAAGGCTGGGTTGAGGAGCACGTGAGGAACGACTATGCATTTGACTGGTAGACTGTTTAAATTTCTCTGGCTCTTGTAAATTTAGTACTTTTAGTAAAGATAAACACTGGTCCTATCCTACTCCTATCCACTGCTACTATAAGCCTAATTCAAATACCTTATTTTAAATTGCTTCTTACCAGTACAAATATTGCAGACGCAAACTCACGTGTTGGTAATCCTCATCGGCCTTGTCAGAATTGTTCGTTTCAGCATCAATAATACCGGTATCACTAATTTTTAATGTTGTGACCAAATAATGTACGGTGTAATGTATGGTAAAATAAAATGTAATGAGCTGAATAAATAAATCTAGTCTCTTATTCTAAGACGTTGTCGCTCTACTCGCGTCACACAACCACAGTTCAGTTGACTCTGTAGCCTGGGTGAAAGTGCAAATACTTGTTTGCTAAGTAATATCTCTCGCGAGCGGTTTCCAAAACCTACTCGCCCGCCCAACAATACACTCACCTCGGTTGACTGGGCGAGCCTGTCTGCATTCTTTTCTATCTAGCCTCTGTGCTCGGCCCACGCATTGACGCCTTCCGTGTAAACTTCTCGTGGGTTCCTTCATGTTGTGTGGGGCTGGCTGGGCAAGTCTCAAAATGTCTTGAAAAAGTCTATCATAGATGTCCTCTCGACGCTTGCTTGGCCTGCTCCTAGGCTGTCTTGAAATAAGTCTTGAAAATTAAGATAATGACATTAGAATGTTAACTACAAATAATATTAATTCTAATAATAGGCCTATGCCATGACACATGCTCGGAACATGGACTACCCGGGACGAGTCTCACTAGGCCTATGCCATGAAACATGCTCGGAACATGGACTACCCGGGACGAGTCTCACTAGGCCTATGCCATGAAACATGCTCGGAACATGGACTACCCGGGACGAGTCTCACTAGGCCTATGCCATGAAACATGCTCGGAACATGGACTACCCGGGACGAGTCTCACTAGGCCTATGCCATGAAACATGCTCGGAACATGGACTACCCGGGACGAGTCTCACTAGGCCTATGCCATGAAACATGCTCGGAACATGGACTACCCGGGACGAGTCTCACTAGGCCTATGCAATGAAACATGCTCGGAACATGGACTACCCGGGACGAGTCTCACTAGGCCTATGCCATGAAACATGCTCGGAACATGGACTACCCGGGACGAGTCTCACTAGGCCTATGCCATGAAACGTGCTCGGAACATGGACTACCCGGGACGAGTCTCACTAGGCCTATGCCATGAAACATGCTCGGAACATGGACTACCCGGGACGAGTCTCACTAGGCCTATGCCATGAAACATGCTCGGAACATGGACTACCCGGACGAGTCTCACTAGGCCTATGCCATGAAACATGCTCGGAACATGGACTACCCGGTACGAGTCTCACTAGGCCTATGCCATGAAACATGCTCGGAACATGGACTACTTGGGACGAGTCTCACTAGGCCTATGCCATGAAACATGCTCGGAACATGGACTACCCGGTACGAGTCTCACTAGGTCTATGCCATGAAACATGCTCGGAACATGGACTACTTGGGACGAGTCTCACTAGGCCTATGCCATGAAACATGCTCGGAACATGGACTACCCGGTACGAGTCTCACTAGGCCTATGCCATGAAACATGCTCGGAACATGGACTACTTGCGACGAGTCTCACTAGGCCTATGCCATGAAACATGCTCGGAACATGGACTACCCGGTACGAGTCTCACTAGGCCTATGCCATGAAACATGTTCGGAACATGGACTACCCGGGACGAGTCTCACTAGGCCTATGCCATGAAACATGCTCGGAACATGGACTACCCGGGACGAGTCTCACTAGGCCTATGCCATGAAACATGCGTGTAGCATTATCGAGTTTGATTAAAAACCAGTAATTTTGTGCAGATCTCACATTTGTGGTAGTCTTTCTGTTACTGAAGTACAGTAAAACCTTGTTCATTCAAACTATATTAATTCAAATTTATGTGAACTTGAAAGTAGGATCAAGTCTCTGCTGAAGATTACGAGCATAAGGCTTTATGTTAAATGTTCTTTTCATTCAAAACTGTATCATTCAAATTGGGGTTTTAAGGGTTCCTTCATCCTTGCAATTCGAATTAAAGATATTCTACTGTAAGGTTATGATAGTAGATGCCTGTCGGCTGGAATAGTATAGAATGTGAGGATAGGATCGTGTAAGATAACGAATTCAAGAGTTGAAAGTGAACATAGAATATATACATTTGTATTGTGTCCTGCCACGCGTCTAGGGATGTCATAGGGTATCCGGGTACCCGGGTTACCTGGATCCAGAAATTACCCAAATCCATTTTTAGGATTCAAATCTTAATCGGGTAGTAATATTTGTAAAAAAAAAAAAAAAAAAAAAAAGAAAAAATATGCGACGATATTTCTGCGACTACTTTCCTTGAAGCTACAGTGTATTCCGGCTTGTGGGAGTGGCGAGCGGGTCGCTGGTTAGTACACGCTGTCATTACTGCGGGCAAGTCCTGTGATGCCACACTCCCCCCCTCGCAGCGGCCGGAAGCTGACACGGGAGGGAATGGCCTTCAACCACGTGGTTTCGGGGGGGCTACCAAGATAAGATAATATAAGTTAAGGCCCGTCTACATCCACTTAGAGTATGTAACTTCCAGAAATTGGCGAATTAGCCATATTGACATTGCCTTGTTTGTCTTATCAGTTCGATTCATTTGTTACATTGTTATAGTTCGGCTGTGAAGTCAGTTGCAAGTTCCCTATAGGTGGAAAATTCGTGAGCTCTGATTGGTTTACGTTTACTTAAGAATATTATCAACATTCGATGGGAACGGCTAACGTAATTTCTATAATTTTCTATAATTTTCACGCGTACGCAAAGTGGATGTACACGAGCCTTTAGGCTTTCAGTATTCGGGTAACCCGGTTCCTGGAAGGTCTGGAACCGGATCTGAATTTTCCTACCCTATGATATCCCTAGTATAATTATTCTGTGTTCACTTTCAACTCTCGAATTCGCAATCATCCACGAGCTGTTGATCCTGTCCTTACAACCTACTGCTCTCGCTCCAGGCAATCATCCACGAGCTGTTGATCCTGTCCTTACAACCTACTGCTCTCGCTCCAGGCAATCATCCACGAGCTGTTGATCCTGTCCTTACAACCTACTGCTCTCGCTCCAGGCAATCATCCACCAGCTGTTGATCCTGTCCTTACAACCTACTGCTCTCGCTCCAGGCAATCATCCACCAGCTGTTGATCCTGTCCTTACAACCTACTGCTCTCGCTCCAGGCAATCATCCACGAGCTGTTGATCCTGTCCTTACAACCTACTGCTCTCGCTCCAGGCAATCATCCACGAGCTGTTGATCCTGTCCTTACAACCTACTGCTCTCGCTCCAGGCAATCATCCACGAGCTGTTGATCCTGTCCTTACAACCTACTGCTCTCGCTCCAGGCAATCATCCACGAGCTGTTGATCCTGTCCTTACAACCTACTGCTCTCGCTCCAGGCAATCATCCACGAGCTGTTGATCCTGTCCTTACAACCTACTGCTCTCGCTCCAGGCAATCATCCACGAGCTGTTGATCCTGTCCTTACAACCTACTGCTCTCGCTCCAGGCAATCATCCACGAGCTGTTGATCCTGTCCTTACAACCTACTGCTCTCGCTCCAGGCAATCATCCACGAGCTGTTGATCCTGTCCTTACAACCTACTGCTCTCGCTCCAGGCAATCTGGCGAGCCTGGAAGTGGTCGGTGCTGACAGCCCGGAGGACGGCAGAATCAGCGTCGCCAACCTCGCGTATTGGGTCGCCGACATACCGAGCGTGAAGGAGACGTTGTCGGAGGAGAGTCAACACTGGGACAGTCACCTCCAAGAGTACGTCAACCAGCTCGTATCACTCAGGTAGGCCACTCACTAATTGTTTGTTTATTTATTTATTTATTTGTTTATTCATTTATTTAGTTATTTATTTATTTATTTATTTATTTTATTCATTTCTTGTGTCGTTAGACATTATAGATGAATGAGACACGTGAAGTAAGTACAGAAAAGTAATTACAAAAGTACAAAATTACATTTAGTCAATAACACCATTACTAATTACAGCAAAAATGTAATGAATAAAATAAATAAATAATGAATTACAAAGCCCATGGCCTACACAATTTAATAGGGCTGCCCACCGAGCGAAAAAATTAAATAAATAATAAATAAAATCGTATTTATAGGGTCTACCCACTCGGTAACATGACTGATTTTCAGTGGGGGACTTAAATTTAAAGCAACTAAACCAACACTGTGGGCTCCGAACACCGTCGACGAGTGAGCGATAACCAATCAAAGATCGATGTTACAAATATGAAACACATGAATCAGTGATTGGACATGCGAACACCTGCGGATAGATGCCAGAATCAACAAGGCCAATTCAGAACAACTTTGAATTTATTGAGTGCTTAATTCATATCAATATCACGGATGTTAGTGTAATTATTGAAATCGTATTGCAATATCGATCTAAACCCGGTAAACTCGGTCACCAAGAACCCACAATACCAGCAAGCCATTGAAACTCGTGGTTCTGTCTGGTAACATTGATTATATCGCTTGTTCTTTTTCAGAAACTGAGAGCTCCGACAAGAGAATCTATTTGAGGGTAGTAATCAAGACGATCGGCACAGTTTCCAAAGGGAGAGGATCTGACAGCGTGGCGGAATCTGCTGCCTGTCGCTATATCTTACATAAATACTTTTTATTCTATTGGTAAAGGTTCAAGGAAGATATTTTTTCATTAGGATAATTCTGCGCATTGAACTTAAAATTAATACTTTATACTGTGTGCTTTACACTTTTGTTTACACATTTGGTCTTTAAATACAGTTTATGAGCAAACATGAAAGAGCATAAATTACGCTTTGGATCTGCATGATGGACAGCTATGAAACGGTAGTTTAATCCACTTATATCTAATTCTTCTTTGTTGTTTTTTCTTAAAAAACTATAAAATGACAGAACAATTTTTAGTTTGTTTAATTTTCAGCATATTTATGTCAATAATATAAATTTTGCTGAATATTAAGGAGGGCAAATGGATTAAATCAAAAGTAGACTATTTCCCATTTTGATGCACTTTCAAATCAGACTTGGTCTTAGTGGTACGATGCGGTAGATGAACGGCTAAGCTATTGGGATCCTTTCTATTGTATTCCTACTCGCTAATAGGGTGTAATGGGTATTGAGAGGTACTTTTCCAGCGATCTGCCTTTTTTGTATCACCTAACTTGACTGGTTGGTAGTTTCTAAGCTTACATGATTTGCTGTTTCCACTACCACGACAGTTGCCTCACACAGGCTGCAGATGTAATGTTGAGTGCATCTTATGATATACAGTGTTTTACAGCCACATTATGAGAGCGCCCTATATCGAGTTGTCCTTAACCATATGTACATGTACTTTATATGGCCTTTACTATTTTTATAATATGTGCTATTTTATTGTGCACTGTAAAATGTCAAAGTGATGAGCGACATGTACATACGTAATATAGGTATACAGGTAATTTTCCATGATCTATGTTCTTGTGTTATTTACCTAGAAATTTCCAGCTTCCCATAATCCTATATCACTTCCAAATTATGCTAATGAATGACTAATGTTAGCTACTTTTTACTACAATTACCTGCTTCTTAACAACCACAAACTACATTTTTATTGTAACCTGCAAGTACGCAGCACATTCCATAGTTAGTGTACAAGCTTGGACTGACTAGACTCTTTCTAAAAATAACGTAATAAAGAAATAAACCGTACTTTGCCCTTAGAAGGCAGGTCTCGCAGCTGCGAGGGTTGCATTGAAGGCCGCGTAGACAATTCAAACCTGCCCCGCTGTGACGTTTTTTTTGCGCCATAATCGAAATGCTCCAAAATAAGTTTTCCCTCATAATGAATGAACCAGTGAACCGATTTACGAGATTTTTTCTCTATTCCTATTTTCTATTGGGTCTTTATCACAAAATCATGCATCGCTTCAAACCGGGATACTGCCATTAAAATTGAATTTTGAATTATTTTCACTTGTACCATGCGGCTTTGGATATTTAGCAATGAGGGCGGATAGGAAGGAAACCAAGAGCTTACCTTGTTGCTGACGAACTTCGGAGTTGGTAGACATATAAAAACAAAGAAAGTCTAGACAATAACGTTGAAACTGTTTCGGCCTGACGTGGCCTTGTTCAAGTGATGAGGTCTCCTCTCCACCTTCGTCGGGTGTACAACTTTCAACAATGAAGCATCATTTCCAACCACTAAAGAATACACTGAACATTAACTTAAGAAAGTTGAAACACTGAAAGCCAATGGCACTGTTAAGATCCACTTATCGTCTACGTAACGCACGGAAGAGTTGACCGAACCTGAACTTTTCCGTACGCCACGTTAATTATTTCTTAATTCAGCCGATCACAACGAACCTCTGGTGTCGCTAGGCGTTAGCTACTAGGGGTGGGATGACTAACCGGTTAACCGATTAACCGCCCGCGGCTGGAAAACCGGTTAATGATTTTCCCGCTCTATTAACCGCAAACACAACACAAAAAGTGGAAAACCCAATGTTTTTTTAATAAAGTGTAACTGGCAGCTGGCCGTCATACTGACGTGAGTAGGCGGCTCGCACGCGCATCTAGATCGCGCACGACGCTATAAAATGGGGGGGGGAGGGCAGAGAGCGGGCAGCGTCAGACGGCTGCCGACTGCCACAATACTTGCAATACTTCTCTGTGTGTGATTTGCGACTTGTAGGCCTAATTGTGCTTATTTTATTTAATGGTGGAGTAAAGCTTTGCCGGGCAACAGGGAATTATTGTCGGGCGAGTCGCCCGACGGTCAGGGCCCTGGGGGAGAACACTGCATAAATAAAAGAGGTGTAGACCTTTGGTAACTAAGTAGGCCTAATTTGTGTAGACAGCCTAACATTAAAATAGATTTTAAAAAAAACATTTTTTTTTTAAGATGTAGGCTATAGATTGGTATATTCGATTTTTTAAGAATTTTGGTTAATCGGTTAACCGCGGTTAATATCGCCGATTAACCGATTAGGTAATTAACCGATTTATCCCACCCCTATTAGCTATGTCATTGTTTCTGCCCATCATCAATGGATATTTTCCCAATAGTAAATACTGTAGTGCACTGCCTCCTAAAGGGGTTTTCAGTGACTTCTAGCAGGCAGTGCTCAGTGACCGGAACGCTCACAGCGCTGTGCAGTGTAGTCATTTGTTGTATGCCTCCCCATTGGATTGAAATTAATATTGTTGGGAAATGCACCAAAAGTAAATGAATGTATTCAGTATTGTATGGTTTTACTATCTTTTCAATGACATCATTATTGTGTTTCATGTTATCACAGATACATAATACGAGTTTTATCGAACCGTTGACTTTGCGACGAGCGGAATGTGCGTAAGGGAAAATTGTCTTGTATACTGGCCGGCACGGCATTTTATTTAGTAAGAAGTAATTAGTAATTAGAAGTAGAATTAGAAGTAATTATTTAAGTAAGAAGCAATGTGGGCCTCGGCCTTTTAATTCTCAGAAGAGACGGTCGCTCCACACGGTCTGTTTCAACGGTATTTGCCCTCAGGATTTTTCCATACCTGCGTGTTATTGTCCACTACACGGACCGTGATTGAACGGGACAACAGACATGCGATATTATCACTACAATGCCTGAGCAATGACAACAAGATGCAACTAGATTTAGGTTGGCATTGTCACATGGGTCACTTCACTATTACATAATCCGTGAAGACACCACCTTGCAAGTTAATTTGACATTTTTATATCAACTACGCTTTTGTGTGTGATCAATTTCTGCATTTTCTCATCACCAAATAAGTGTTGATGTGTTTTTGTTGGGATAAAAACACTAGTTATATTATACAAGCTTACTGTTGTTACAGATTCATTAATTGAATTTGTGACACAACATGATTCATTAGTAATAAATGCAGTAGCGGCTCGCCTCGCCCATAAGGGCACAGGGGCACATGCCCCCCCCCCCCCTCCCCTCCCACCAACCGCCAACATGTTATTGTTATTGTCTATATATGTTATTGTCTAGACTTCTGACATGTTAACATGTAAAGCATTATTATTATATTATTATTATATTACTATAAGTTCTTGACAAATCTGATATCAATGTATCGCATAGATCAATAGATGCTAATAAATACAATACAATGCAATACAATCACTCACATTAAATTACGAGTTGTGGACTTGTGGTAGGTATGTTTATATAAAATCGAAAAGTTAGTAATTGTAATGTGCACATTCAAATAAAGGTGCGTCGCGCTGACATCCAGGCAGCAGGCGATACCCGAAGTCTCCGACAGAGTTCGTTACGGTTACGTGTTAGCTTCCGTCCGCGTGAGCCACCGCGTCTTGCATTTTGTGGCGTGCATGGCCGCGTGGTGAGCCCAAGACGATAACGGAACACACGTACCGCCCATGCGCAGTTACGTTTTCTCCGCGAATAAGTGAGTGGAGACGGCAGATTTAACATCACGAATGAGCATGGTTTGCTGTGAGCCCCAGTATGGAGCGAGGCGCCATCTATGCTGTAGTCAGTGGCCCACACCCCACGGGACCAGGGTAGCGGGCGCTCCAGTAGCCAACGGGGGGGGGGGGGGTCTGCAGGAGGAAGAATGCGAAGCAGAAAATAAAATAAAAACACACCAGGAAAGAAGAAAGTCCAAACCTCAAAGGAAGTAAAGGATGGAACGTTATCGCGACATTGAATGCATTTCTTTGAAGATTTTTTGATTATTTGGGCTTAACGTCTCATATTTTTGCAACGAGGCTAATCGAGACAATGAGTGGGTGATATATGAAGATGAAATAGGGGGCTGTTTGGAGGAAAGGGGCCAATAGGAGGGCGGGGTGGAAAGGGGGAGGAAAGGGGATTGGGGTGTGGACTGCATTTCGTCGGTATTCACGGAGTGAATAATACCAGGGGAATAATAAAAATGAATGAATGAATGATGGTGAATAATAAATGAATAATACCTCGGGATCATTAAAGCACACAAACCTGCCCACCACGATAAGGTAGCAGTCCCTGGGCAGGTTCCTTGAAGAGATAGGGTTGCAAATGTTGGAAAAGAATATAACGGGATCGCTATTTGGCAGCGCTGATTTGTGCCCTACCCATTTCAAAACCCACGAGCCGCCACTGAATAAATGCTAACATACAGGAAGATTATAATACAATGGGTTTAGTGATTAATCGCAGACGCATGTGCCATACATGAGAATGACACCCACCCACTAAAGCATAGTGGACATTGGTAGATCACGAATTATTCTCCACATTCTCTTCCTTATGTTATCTGTGTTACCATAAATTGTTAACGCCACTGTAAAGAGCGAAAGCTCATGCTGGTTAATAAAGAACATACATACGTAAGATCGATTCGAATGTGGTGGGTGAATCATTTCATTTTTGACTAAAAATGGCCGCCCACGACAAGTGGCAGATTTCACTATTGCTGCCAACTCAAACACAAAAACACTAATTATGTATTTTTTTATTTAACAATTCTAGCTCATTTAGGTGATAAAATATACCTTACCCACGTATTAAAATAATTTAAGTTAATTATTTACTTGTGTTTTTTATCCCATTGTTTCGTAATTCTGACTATTTAAATATCTCGTTTGATTAGAACTGCCAGATTTCTAATGTCGGCAGTCGGCCATATTAGAATGTAGTAAACTTGAACTTGTGACTCCTACCTAGAGCTTTGCTACACAAGAATAAATAATAATTCTTCTCGAAATGTCAAAAATATTACATAATATTTTTGCTAAGTTGTAAAACGTTTCTTCTGCGATTTCTTAAATTCATCTTCTTGGTTTTACGGATATCCTGCACCTACGCCTGAACAAAAATGGTAATTACTTCGTGATCGTCGATAGGAAAATTAGTTTAGGAAACAACTTTGATTGAATGGCCTGATAAGTCCAGCCATAACCTGGGCCTATCGCCAGGGCGGCCAGGCCGCAGTAATAACGGCTTGGGTGAATGTTGAAGCTGTCTGATTCAAATCTCTTAAAATATTTACTTACACCCTCAATGTTTTAGACAAATATTAATGTCGAATAGGGTAGGCCTAGGCTCTCCAACAAGCTGGCCTAGGCCTAGGCCTAGGTCGTAGGCCTAGGCCCTAGGCCAAGAATGGTTGGTGGTGTGGTCCCGGCTGTCGGGATTTAGAGGATCGAATCTAGGCCTAGGCCTAGGCCTAGGCCTAGCCTCTACAACCAACTCAACATTCATGCGTTGATGTGCTTACCTTGACTGTGGTCGTCTAGGCTTAGGCTGTGAGCCAAGGCTAAACCTAGCTTAAGTTCTGGGCTAGGGATAGCCCTAGGCCTAGACCATAAAACACTATGCAGGGAGTTTTTGTGCATGAGCTATGGTCTAGGCTTAGCCCATAAGTCTAGTGGGCTACCAATAGGTTTGGGAGAAAAGGCACAACTGCCAGGAACACTTTTCAGCTTAAAAATGTAGGCCCGTAGGCCCTAGTCTTAGGCCTAAAATAGTTGTTGTTGACTTTTTATTTGAGTTAATCAACTCCCAGAAATGTTCTGCTCAGATAGGCCTTACAATAGTTACAATAGTAGCTCTCTCTTCTGCGGCTGGTTTTATTTTTTATGGAGTTTTAAATGGATCACAAAATCGTCATACGTTTCTGTTTCTGGGTTATTTACTTGGCAAAGCCTATCCTCACGGTACGTGAGAATAGCATCAACCGCTACCTTCACGGTACGTGAGGGTAGGCAATATGGCTATCCTCACGGTGGTAAATTAACATGGGACGTGTGGAACTTGTAATAGACACGGAAATGTTCTTGTATTGTTGTATGTAGCCATTTAAATATGATTAAATTGTATTGTGTATAATCACAGTGTGTTAATCTGTTATTTAAGTGATTATTTACCTGTTTGTTTAAGATTTATAGTGTTAAATCAATGGAAATCTGTTGGCCTAGTGATGGGCCTAGGCCTATGGGCTACAAGTAAGCCTAGGCCTAGGCCTACACTATTTCTTACTCTCAAGGCTCAAAACTTCGAAAAATACTGCAAATAATCGTTTTTTTATTACAATGTTGTATCTATTGTTAAATGTCAGTAGTAAATTGTGACACCTAGTCGTGTTCATGCCTACAAACAAACCTACGTGTAGGCCTAACCCCAAAAATCAATGGCTATTCTCACGTACGTATGTATCACAGAAAACGTATTTCTAGTGTTTTTTTTGCAGTTTCTAATTAAACCCAGCATAAATGATGGTTAATTGTTTATTTAACCTACTCTAAACATACGCTGAATATTATATTCTTTCGTTATAGTAGAGTTATCGACGCCTACAAAGTCATCCGGTGGGCCTACATCCAAACCCCCGTGAAACGTCAAATCTGAATGGCTATCCTCACGTAGGTTTCACAAAAACTTAATTCTAGAGTCTTAATTGCAGTTTTTAATTACTTTTGGCTATGAATTACAGTGAATTGTTTATTTAAGCAACTATATATACTAGCAGAATATGTTATGTTTCATTATTTTGTTATTATTGACGTCTAAAGTGGTCCCGTGCGTGTACGGTACGTGAGGGTAGGCATGGAAGCTATTCTCACGGTGGTAAAATAACATGGGAAATGCGTTGCAGGGAAGTTTGGCCGATTCGGTAATACTTTTTAGTTATTAATTACTCCTGGCAATGAATTATGGTTAATTGTATACTTGGATTACTCTCTACATGGGCAGAATAGCGCGGGACGTTCAAACTACTCTATACAAGAAACGTTCCATTTCAGTGGACTTCTCTTTGTTCCAGTAAGACCTGGCATTGAATTATATTTTACACTCTAGATATTGCTAGTACTTTTTAATCCGTAGTTCTACATTGTACAAATCAAAGTGGGCTACACAGTAGTTGAATGTACAATATTTACAAATAGGTTGTGTGCTATGTATAATATGTGCTAATATGTGCTATGTATAATGTGTGCTAGGTATAATTTAATTGCAATTTGGGGCGAGATGTATTCGTGGTGGAATGTCTTGCTATTGTTGTTATCTCAAACTTAGGTGGCACGGACGACATATCCGTTGATATTAATTACATGTAATTATGAATAAATAACTCGCATGCATTAGTAAAGTACTGTACGTTTTAAAAATTGTATTGGATTGTACTGCAACGTAAAATGGACCATTGAAACAGCCTCATTACAGCCTCAGCCTCATTACTGATTAATGACATGTCTAGGCCTGTCAGAGCGTCCACTGTAGTTGTAGTACTGTATCGTGAAAACATGAAACTGGGACGTAAAGCTATAAACGAACGATAACATATCCCTATACTTCTCAACGCAATACTCCCCTCTTGTAGACTAATAACAGCTTAATAACTCCCAAAAACCTTATTAATTTGGTCAAAACCCCCCAGGTTGTTTGGGGGGGGGGGGGGGTCAAGCAATGTGAGAATTACCACGTTAAACCGGTTTCAGGTACGTTTCACTGAAATAATGCAATTATAAATTACACCTGGCATTCGCAAAAAAGTATGCTATTTTCACCTAGGCCTACTGTAGACATTCCAGCCACCATGTCTCCCCTTAAGTACCGTACACGCACGGAATCACTTAAGACGTCGGTAATGCCAAATATAATCTTATTAGGAAAAAGCTTTGTGTGAAAAAAACACAAAAAAACTGAAGTGCCATAAAAGTCTAATGGAGACGCTCGCACCGCTCGCTTAGTAATGTATATTGCAGTTTTAATAAACAATTAACAATAATTCTCTTGAAAGGTGTAGTTAAATACTGCCGGAAAGGGTACTCCACTGAAACTTTTTCTTGTATGGAGTAGTTTGAAATTCCCGCGCTTTTTCCAAGATATTGTGCATATGTAGAGAACAGCATAAATATATAATAAACCAGAATTCACTGCCGGGTGCAAATAAAAAATATAACACAGACTCTAGAACTAATTTTCCTTGAAAGGTACGTGAGAATAATGAATTTGTGTACATGTGCATTTTAGAATTCGGAATTTACGGAAGTTTGGGTATATAGGATAATATTCTAGGTGTAGATAACCCTAAAATGTATGTATTTATTAGGGTTTCTTTACAGTAGTTAGTACAAACATGTTTATAACGTACATTTTATACCACACTCGTACTTGATGCCCTTGATCACTAACGTAATACAATTAAAAATTCTGTTATTTACATTCAATACTACTCAATTGCTCGAAACTAAATTAAAAACATTTGCAGGCATTATCCAATAAAATATTATAAATTATAGCCAGGTGTAACAAAAAACTACAAATAAGGCTCTAGAATTAATTATCCGTGAAATCTAGGTGAGGATAGCCATTCAGTTATCATTTCACGTAATTTGGATTTAGGCGCACCTGATGACATTGTAGGGGTAGATATCCCGAATCTAATAACATATGTTTAGCGTTTGTCTAGAGTAGATAAATCTGTTACTAACCACTACTCAACGTCAGGTGTGCAACAGCGTAGTAGAATGAAAGTTTCTTCTATTGAGTAGTTTGAACGTCCCGCGCTATTTCAATAGAATTGAGGCGTAGATAATACTAAATATTATAAAATAAAATATATTCTGGTGTTGTATATAGTTGCTTTAATAAACAATTAACCATAATTAACTACCAGGAGTAATAAATCAGTAAGAAATATTACCAAATTAGGCAAACTTCCCTGCAACGCATTTCCAATGTTATTTTACCACCGTGAGATAGCTACCATGCCTACCCTCACGTACCGTACACGCACGGGATTACTGTGGACGTCGATAAAACCAAATATAATGTAACTAAACTAATTCTGCTTGGGTTTATAGTTGCACTTATAAACAATTTACCATAATTCAAAATCAAGTGTAATTAAAACTAGAAACAAGACTCTACAATTAATCTTGCGTGAAACCTACGTGAGGATAGCCATTCAGATTTGATGTTTCACGGGGGTTTGGATGTAGGCGCATCGGATGACAGTGTACTGATAACTCTAATATAACGAAATAAAATGTAATCAGCGTATGTCGAGAGTGCCTTAAATAAACAATAAACAATAACAATAAGTTAGTGTCAGGTGTGTAATTAAAAACAGAAACAGAGTAGTCCATTGAACGTTTCTTGTATTGGGTAGTTTGAACGTCCCGCGCTATTTTAATAGACTTTAAACGCAGATAATACTAAATATTATCAAATAAAATATAATCGGATGATGTGTATAGTTGCTTTAATAAACAATAACCATAATTTACTGCCAGCAGTGTTGAATAACTAAGAATTGTTACTGAATTAGGCAAACTTCCATGCATTTCATCTCGCATGTTATTTTACCACCGTGAGAATAGCTTCCATGCCTGTCCTCACGTACCGTACAGCCACGGTACCACTTTAAACGTCAATTATAAGTAACCAAATAATGAAACTAAACATGTTTTGATAGTTTATATAGTTGCTTAAAAAAATAATTCACTGTAATTTATAGCCAAATGTAATCAAAAACTGCAATTAACACTTAAGAATTTATTTGCTGCGAAACCTACGTGAGAGTAGCAATTTAGATTTCATGTTTCACGGGGGTTCGGATTTAGCCGCACGGGATGATATTGTACTGATAGATGACCCTAATATAAAACACAGTATGTTTAGCACCTGTCAAGAGTAGGTAAAATTTGTAATTTAACATAATTAAATTACTAAAAGTGCAATTTAAAACTGCAACAGAGTAGACAACTGAAACGAAAACGTTTCTTGTATTGGGTAGTTTGAACGTCCCGCGCTATTTCAATAGACTTTAAACGTAGATAATACTAAATATTATCTAATAAAATATAATCTGATGATGTGTATAGTTGCTTTAATAAACAATTAACCATAATTCATTGCCAGGAGTAATTAATAACTAAAAAGTATTACCGAATCGGCCAAACTTCCCTGCAACGCATTTCCCATGTTATTTTACCACCGTGAGAATAGCTTCCATGCCTACCCTCACGTACCGTACACGCACGGGGCCACTTTAGACGTCAATAATAACAAAATAATGAAACTTAACATATTCTGCTAGTGTATATAGTTGCTTAAATAAACAATTCACTGTAATTCATAGCCAAAAGTAATTAAAAACTGCAATTAAGACTCTAGAATTAAGTTTTTGTGAAACCTACGTGAGGATATCCATTCAGATTTGACGTTTCACGGGGGTTTGGATGTAGGCGCATCGGATGACAGTGTAGGCGTTGATAACTCTAATATAACGAAATAAAATGTATTCAGCGTATGTCGAGAGTGCCTTAAATAAACAATAAACAATAAACAATAATTTAGTGTCAGGTGTGTAATTATAAACTGCAACTCCAATGAACGTTTCTTGTATTAAGTAGTTTGAACGTCCCGCGCTCTTTCAATAGACTTTAAACGCAGATAATACTAAATATTATCAAATAAAATATAATATGATGATGTGTATAGTTGCTTTAATAAACAATTAACCATAATTCATTGCCAGGAGTAATTAATAACTAAAAAGTATTACCGAATCGGCCAAACTTCCCTGCAACGCATTTCCCATGTTATTTTACCACCGTGAGAATAGCTTCCATGCCTACCCTCACGTACCGTACACGCACGGGACCACTTTAGACGTCAATAATAACAAAATAATGAAACATAACATATTCTGCTAGTATATATAGTTGCTTAAATAAACAATTCACTGTAATTCATAGCCAAAAGTAATTAAAAACTGCAATTAAGACTCTAGAATTAAGTTTTTGTGAAACCTACGTGAGGATAGCCATTCAGATTTGACGTTTCACGGGGGTTTGGATGTAGGCCCACCGGATGACTTTGTAGGCGTCGATAACTCTACTATAACGAAAGAATATAATATTCAGCGTATGTTTAGAGTAGGTTAAATAAACAATTAACCATCATTTATGCTGGGTTTAATTAGAAACTGCAAAAAAAACACTAGAAATACGTTTTCTGTGATACATACGTACGTGAGAATAGCCATTGATTTTTGGGGTTAGGCCTACACGTAGGTTTGTTTGTAGGCATGAACACGACTAGGTGTCACAATTTACTACTGACATTTAACAATAGATACAACATTGTAATAAAAAAACGATTATTTGCAGTATTTTTCGAAGTTTTAAGCCTTGAGAGTAAGAAATAGTGTAGGCCTAGGCCTAGGCTTACTTGTAGCCCATAGGCCTAGGCCCATCACTAGGCCAACAGATTTCCATTGATTTAACACTATAAATCTTAAACAAACAGGTAAATAATCACTTAAATAACAGATTAACACACTGTGATTATACACAATACAATTTAATCATATTTAAATGGCTACATACAACAATACAAGAACATTTCCGTGTCTATTACAAGTTCCACACGTCCCATGTTAATTTACCACCGTGAGGATAGCCATATTGCCTACCCTCACGTACCGTGAAGGTAGCGGTTGATGCTATTCTCACGTACCGTGAGGATAGCCACTCCCTATTTACTTTCAACAAAGAATACTTTTCTGAAGAATGTAAGTCCAGTCTTCACAAAGCTGGCCACAAACTGGGCTGCTTGCTTAACTAGGCCTAGGCTACATGACTTCATAGACCGAATCGTGAAGATTGAAAGTGATGCTAGGCCTACGTTAGAGTTCGACAATAATTTAAAATACAATCAAATTCGGTCTAAATATAGGCCTAGCCAAAACATTTTCTTGTTTTTATTTTTCACACTCGAGTAGGCCTATAGCTAGGTTTAGGCCTACACACTTATTTCAAATTTAAGGCTTTAAAAAATCAAATCAAGCCAATTGCATTATAGCATTCACACACTTTCCTACATTTTAAGATTTAAGGAAACCATTTATTTATCTATTTATTTATTTATTTATTTACTTATTTATTTATTTATTTATTTAGGTACTTATTTATTTATTTATTTATTTATTTATTTACTTTGTCTTGCAGCATTATACAATTTGTGATTGTGTAATGCATGTCAATACATTTTATATAAACTTACCGTAGCCTATCAAAGTTAGCTCTTATATCAAAAGTTCTTAGCCCAGCCAATAAGAGGTGATGTTTTATAAATCCGGCCAATGGTAGCAATCCTAATTAAAACAGTATGTTTGTATTTTAAATGCTTGTCTAACTGCCCAAGTCCCAACCTCAGATCTATCCTCGACAACAGTCACTGCTAGTAAGTAAGGTTAAGTAAGTAAGGTTTTATTTCCATTTGTAGACAGTAGTACATTTCATTACATAGCTGTAACAATATTGACCCATTGAATCAGCTCTTACTTTGTCTTGCATCATTATACAATTTGTGATTGTGTAATGCATGTCAATACATTTTATATAAACTTACCATAGCCTATCAAAGTTAGCTCTTATATCAAAAGACTAGAAAAAAAGACTAGATTGAATCAGCTCTCCGCACAAATACTTATCCACCGACCACCGCCACCGTACCAGTCAAACCCAGTCTATTAATTTAAGTACGTAAACCCATCCTGAGCCGGCACTCTTGCAGTCAGCCTTCCGCAATGCCCAAGCTACTGCATCTATCTATTACATATTAAATTATTGTATTCTAACCTTAAATCATACGTATTATTTCTGTATAGGCTACTAGCAATACCAAAATACAACAATGTAACAAATGAATTGAATCGATGGACAGCCTGCGAGTGCAATAACCTGCGAGTGCACTGCTGCACTCTTAGGAGCAAACATACTGTAAAATTGTAATGTACCTTTTCTTTGTTTAAATAAAACTTCTACTTCAACTTCAACAAGCTGTCAAAAAACATGTTCTGATTTTGGAAAACAAACCTTCAAAGCAAACAAGAAAACATACAAAACTTTCACAATGTTGTTTTTCATCATTAATAGTTTTGACTGGCGAGCAGTTACCATCGCTACCGGTACGCTTGTTTTTTCTTCAAAACGTTGCAATTTCATTATTTTGACAGAGGCTGTTTGTCCATAAGCTCAGTTGATTTGCTCCGTGTCAGTTGAGGGTTCCCTATTCTGTATTTTGCACAGCTCAGTCTGCCAGTTGATCAGGCTGGCAATGCTTCTTATTGTGTGTATTTTCACACTTTATGTAGGCCTACCAATCTATCTAGGCTATTCACTCTCTCTGGAGTAGAGATGAGCAAAGAGTATCAATATCTCAATGCGTAGGCCTATACCAATACAAGGGCATCCAATATATCGATATTTCAGTCGGCAATTCATTGGTGTTAGCCATACTTTATGAGCCGATAGGCCTATATCGAATCAAGGTTTGAATCGAATTGAATTTGAAGTTCCCACCCAAACCAAGTCAGACTATTTTATCGACCAATCATATAGGCCTAGGCCTATCCTAAATTTAATTCTCATTCCTCAGTCTTTATTCTTATTCCAATGATTGTGTGAAAAGATCAGTAGCCTATTTATTTTGTCGATATATCGATGCAATGCGTCTAAAATATCGATATTTGGTAGGTATCGATACACTTGAGCTCGATATTTCGATAACAATATATCGTCGGACTTGATATATCGATACACCGACAAAATGTACCCATCTCTACTCTGGAGAATAATATTCCGACTGTGTAAGAATCAAATGTGAATAGGGAGCTTGCAATAACGTCATTTCTGGTATCGCACGGTAGCCATACTGAGGTACTCTGTAAACATTTGTTTACGTTCTTCCGACACTTCATTGTTGCAATATAAACAAAATAAGAATGTGTAAACTCTGTTATAAGACAATCATTTGAATGAGTAATCATTTTCTTGAAATTTTACCTGCACGCGTCAATCTATACGGCTTGAAACTGTGATATTTCCTGGATAATCTATGTGTCTTCTATTGACAATGAATGTAAACAAGCAATGAGTACCTCATAATGGCCGCCACGTGACGTCTATTGAAAGCTACCTATAATGAAATGTTCTCGTTGCAGAGTTTCTTCGGGTTCGGCCAGAGTGCCGACATGGATATCGTCCTGGACGGCACCGACAGCCGCAAGATGGCTGAGATAAAGTCGGAGGACGGCAAGAAGGAGAGACACCTGTTGTACTACGACGGAGAGACCGTCTCGGGCAAGGTGGGTATCTGGGTGGTGGGTGGCAAGGTGGGTAAACTGAGAGCCGCAAGAGAACGGCAAGAAGAAGAGACACCTGTTGTACTACGACGGAGAGACCGTCTCGGGCAAGGTGGGTAAACTGAGAGCCGCAAGAGAACGGCAAGAAGGAGAGACACCTGTTGTACTACGACGGAGAGACCGTCTCGGGCAAGGTGGGTATCTGGGTGGTGGGTGGCAAGGTGGGTAAACTGAGAGCCGCAAGAGAACGGCAAGAAGGAGAGACACCTGTTGTACTACGACGGAGAGACCGTCTCGGGCAAGGTGGGTAAACTGAGAGCCGCAAGAGAACGGCAAGAAGGAGAGACACCTGTTGTACTACGACGGAGAGACCGTCTCGGGCAAGGTGGGTAAACTGAGAGCCGCAAGAGAACGGCAAGAAGGAGAGACACCTGTTGTACTACGACGGAGAGACCGTCTCGGGCAAGGTGGGTATCTGGGTGGTGGGTGGCAAGGTGGGTAAACTGAGAGCCGCAAGAGAATGGCAAGAAGGAGAGACACCTGTTGTACTACGACGGAGAGACCGTCTCGGGCAAGGTGGGTATCTGGGTGGTGGGTGGCAAGGTGGGTAAACTGAGAGCCGCAAGAGAACGGCAAGAAGGAGAGACACCTGTTGTACTACGACGGAGAGACCGTCTCGGGCAAGGTGGGTATCTGGGTGGTGGGTGGCAAGGTGGGTAAACTGAGAGCCGCAAGAGAACGGCAAGAAGGAGAGACACCTGTTGTACTACGACGGAGAGACCGTCTCGGGCAAGGTGGGTAAACTGAGAGCCGCAAGAGAACGGCAAGAAGGAGAGACACCTGTTACTACGACGGAGAGACCGTCTCGGGCAAGGTGGGTAAACTGAGAGCCGCAAGAGAACGGCAAGAAGGAGAGACACCTGTTGTACTACGACGGAGAGACCGTCTCGGGCAAGGTGGGTATCTGGGTGGTGGGTGGCAAGGTGGGTAAACTGAGAGCCGCAAGAGAACGGCAAGAAGGAGAGACACCTGTTGTACTACGACGGAGAGACCGTCTCGGGCAAGGTGGGTAAACTGAGAGCCGCAAGAGAACGGCAAGAAGGAGAGACACCTGTTACTACGACGGAGAGACCGTCTCGGGCAAGGTGGGTAAACTGAGAGCCGCAAGAGAACGGCAAGAAGGAGAGACACCTGTTGTACTACGACGGAGAGACCGTCTCGGGCAAGGTGGGTATCTGGGTGGTGGGTGGCAAGGTGGGTAAACTGAGAGCCGCAAGAGAACGGCAAGAAGGAGAGACACCTGTTGTACTACGACGGAGAGACCGTCTCGGGCAAGGTGGGTAAACTGAGAGCCGCAAGAGGACGGCAAGAAGGAGAGACACCTGTTGTACTACGACGAAGAGACCGTCTCGGGCAAGGTGGGTATCTGGGTGGTGGGTGGCAAGGTGGGTAAACTGAGAGCCGCAAGAGAACGGCAAGAAGGAGAGACACCTGTTGTACTACGACGGAGAGACCGTCTCGGGCAAGGTGGGTATCAAGGTGGTGGGTGGCAAGGTGGGTAAACTGAGAGCCGCAAGAGAACGGCAAGAAGGAGAGACACCTGTTGTACTACGACGGAGAGACCGTCTTGGGCAAGGTGGGTATCTGGGTGGTGGGTGGCAAGGTTGGTAAACTGAGAGCCGCAAGAGAACGGCAAGAAGGAGAGACACCTGTGGTACTACGACGGAGAGACCGTCTCGGGCAAGGTGGGTATCTGGGTGGTGGGTGGCAAGGTGGGTAAACTGAGAGCCGCAAGAGAACGGCAAGAAGGAGAGACACCTGTTGTACTACGACGGAGAGACCGTCTCGGGCAAGGTGGGTATCTGGGTGGTGGGTGGCAAGGTGGGTAAACTGAGAGCCGCAAGAGAACGGCAAGAAGGAGAGACACCTGTTGTACTACGACGGAGAGACCGTCTCGGGCAAGGTGGGTATCTGGGTGGCAAGGTGGGTAAACTGAGAGCCGCAAGAGAACGGCAAGAAGGAGAGACACCTGTTGTACTACGACGGAGAGACCGTCTCGGGCAAGGTTGGTAAACTGAGAGCCGCAAGAGAACGGCAAGAAGGAGAGACACCTGTTGTACTACGACGGAGAGACCGTCTCGGGCAAGGTGGGTAAACTGAGAGCCGCAAGAGAACGGCAAGAAGGAGAGACACCTGTTGTACTACGACGGAGAGACCGTCTCGGGCAAGGTGGGTAAACTGAGAGCCGCAAGAGAACGGCAAGAAGGAGAGACACCTGTTGTACTACGACGGAGAGACCGTCTCGGGCAAGGTGGGTATCTGGGTGGTGGGTGGCAAGGTGGGTAAACTGAGAGCCGCAAGAGAACGGCAAGAAGGAGAGACACCTGTTGTACTACGACGGAGAGACCGTCTCGGGCAAGGTGGGTAAACTGAGAGCCGCAAGAGAACGGCAAGAAGAAGAGACACCTGTTGTACTACGACGGAGAGACCGTCTCGGGCAAGGTGGGTATCTGGGTGGTGGGTGGCAAGGTGGGTAAACTGAGAGCCGCAAGAGGACGGCAAGAAGGAGAGACACCTGTTGTACTACGACGGAGAGACCGTCTCGGGCAAGGTGGGTAAACTGAGAGCCGCAAGAGAACGGCAAGAAGGAGAGACACCTGTTGTACTACGACGGAGAGACCGTCTCGGGCAAGGTGGGTAAACTGAGAGCCGCAAGAGAACGGCAAGAAGGAGAGACACCTGTTGTACTACGACGGAGAGACCGTCTCGGGCAAGGTGGGTATCTGGGTGGTGGGTGGCAAGGTGGGTAAACTGAGAGCCGCAAGAGAACGGCAAGAAGGAGAGACACCTGTTGTACTACGACGGAGAGACCGTCTCGGGCAAGGTGGGTATCTGGGTGGTGGGTGGCAAGGTGGGTAAACTGAGAGCCGCAAGAGAACGGCAAGAAGGAGAGACACCTGTTGTACTACGACGGAGAGACCGTCTCGGGCAAGGTGGGTATCTGGGTGGTGGGTGGCAAGGTGGGTAAACCGAGAGCCGCAAGAGAACGGCAAGAAGGAGAGACACCTGTTGTACTACGACGGAGAGACCGTCTCGGGCAAGGTGGGTATCTGGGTGGTGGGTGGCAAGGTGGGTAAACCGAGGTGCAAGAGAACGGCAAGAAGGAGAGACACCTGTTGTACTACGACGGAGAGACCGTCTCGGGCAAGGTGGGTATCTGGGTGGTGGGTAGCAAGGTGGGTAAACTGAGAGCCGCAAGAGAAAGGCAAGAAGGAGAGACACCTGTTGTACTACGACGGAGAGACCGTCTCGGGCAAGGTGGGTATCTGGATGGTGGGTGGCAAGGTGGGTAAACTGAGAGCCGCAAGAGAACGGCAAGAAGGAGAGACACCTGTTGTACTACGACGGAGAGACCGTCTCGGGCAAGGTGGGTATCTGGGTGGTGGGTAGCAAGGTGGGTAAACTGAGAGCCGCAAGAGAACGGCAAGAAGGAGAGACACCTGTTGTACTACGACGGAGAGACCGTCTCGGGCAAGGTGGGTATCTGGGTGGTGGGTGGCAAGGTGGGTAAACCGAGAGCCGCAAGAGAACGGCAAGAAGGAGAGACACCTGTTGTACTACGACGGAGAGACCGTCTCGGGCAAGGTGGGTATCTGGGTGGTGGGTGGCAAGGTGGGTAAACTGAGAGCCGCAAGAGAACGGCAAGAAGGAGAGACACCTGTTGTACTACGACGGAGTGACCGTCTCGGGCAAGGTGGGTAAACTGAGAGCCGCAAGAGAACGGCAAGAAGGAGAGACACCTGTTGTACTACGACGGAGAGACCGTCTCGGGCAAGGTGGGTAAACTGAGAGCCGCAAGAGAACGGCAAGAAGGAGAGACACCTGTTGTACTACGACGGAGAGACCGTCTCGGGCAAGGTGGGTATCTGGGTGGTGGGTGGCAAGGTGGGTAAACTGAGAGCCGCAAGAGAACGGCAAGAAGGAGAGACACCTGTTGTACTACGACGGAGAGACCGTCTCGGGCAAGGTGGGTATCTGGGTGGTGGGTGGCAAGGTGGGTAAACCGAGAGCCGCAAGAGAACGGCAAGAAGGAGAGACACCTGTTGTACTACGACGGAGAGACCGTCTCGGGCAAGGTGGGTAAACTGAGAGCCGCCAGAGAACGGCAAGAAGGAGAGACACCTGTTGTACTACGACGGAGAGACCGTCTCGGGCAAGGTGGGTATCTGGGTGGTGGGTGGCAAGGTGGGTAAACTGAGAGCCGCAAGAGAACGGCAAGAAGGAGAGACACCTGTTGTACTACGACGGAGAGACCGTCTCGGGCAAGGTGGGTATCTGGGTGGTGGGTGGCAAGGTGGGTAAACTGAGAGCCGCAAGAGAACGGCAAGAAGGAGAGACACCTGTTGTACTACGACGGAGAGACCGTCTCGGGCAAGGTGGGTATCTGAGTGGTGGGTGGCAAGGTGGGGGAACTGAGAGCCGCAAGAGAACGGCAAGAAGGAGAGACACCTGTTGTACTACGACGGAGAGACCGTCTCGGGCAAGGTGGGTAAACTGAGAGCCGCAAGAGAACGGCAAGAAGGAGAGACACCTGTTGTACTACGACGGAGAGACCGTCTCGGGCAAGGTGGGTATCTGGGTGGTGGGTGGCAAGGTGGGTAAACTGAGAGCCGCAAGAGAACGGCAAGAAGGAGAGACACCTGTTGTACTACGACGGAGAGACCGTCTTGGGCAAGGTGGGTATCTGGGTGGTGGGTAGCAAGGTGGGTAAACCGAGAGCCGCAAGAGAACGGCAAGAAGGAGAGACACCTGTTGTACTACGACGGAGAGACCGTCTCGGGCAAGGTGGGTATCTGGGTGGTGGGTGGCAAGGTGGGTAAACTGAGAGCCGCAAGAGAACGGCAAGAAGAAGAGACACCTGTTACTACGACGGAGAGACCATCTCGGGCAAGGTGGGTAGCTGGGTGGTGGGTGGCAAGGTGGGGATCTGGGTGGTGGGTAGCAAGGTGGGTATCTGGGTGGTGGGTGGCAAGGTGGGTAACTTCACCGACCCCCGACTCAACACAATGCCCTATTGAGTTATTGTGAAATGGAGAAATGAAGAACCAACCCGGACTTGGAATCAAACCTGGATCTCCCACTTGCCGGGTGGGCGCCCTCACATGCTGTTAATTTCGAAGGAAAACAAGCGTAGCGATGGTAACCGCTCGACAGGTAAAACTTTTAATGATGCACAACATTGTGAAAGTTTTGTATGTTTTTTTCTTTGTTTTGCATACATTTGGTGGGTTTGATGTGTGCACTTGTATGTAGGGTAAACTCCTTCAACTAGATGTCTGCATCTAAAAAGTTGACTTTCATTGGTGAAAAGTCCCAGGTGAACTTGACTGCCTGGCTGGTGTTCAACTCATTTAGAAACACTTCCAGGGAGTCCTGCCCATGCGTCCAAATTGCGAAGATGTCTTCTATAAACCGCAGCCAGCACACAGGGCAGAGTGATTGTTTGCTCAGGAAACTTTCTTCAATTTTACCCATGAACAAATTCGCTTACGCAGGTGCCATTGTCGTCCCTATGGCTGTTCCTTTGGTCTTCAGATAATGATTGTTCATGAATGTGAAATTGTTTGATGTTAAAACCACGAGCGAGATCGACAAGGAACTGTGTACTGGGCTTAGTGTTGGATGGGATCTAAGCTTTGTAGGATAAAGCTATCTTTTACTTAACCCTTTAAAAAATTCTTCTTTTTCTTTTCCTCTTATAGGCCTACCCACATTGACATATTTATGTCATCATGCGGCGACACCCAATAAAAATAAGACTCCTGTCCAGCCCCCTTGGTATTCCTTCATTGAGCTCTTTCAGCATCGAGCATCGGAATAGATGTTGCCTGTCCTGTATTCCACTCCCACAGAGCTTACATATACTGCTCTTGTGCTCGACCAACCTTAAGGCTTTGCTATGCTAGCAACTCATGGCCAGTATCCAGTCTGAACCGTGCTGTTGTTTTACGTCTCCTATAGGCCTACACTTATTTGTTCAATTTCTGGTTCATTTCCTTCTATTAACTAGCTCACGTCACACTTTATCCTTGACTTTCTCTTTCCACGCTTTGTACTTCCGAGTTGCAGACTGATTTCAAATGTGTAGGATATGTTCTTAACAAATTGTTTGATTTTACTTCCCACTTACGCAAGGAACAGTTTTTTCGTTGCCAGTTATGCCGCAGTGCTCTGGAATCCACTGTAGTGTTACCACTTATCAGCATTCATTTAAAATACTGATTTTGCTTAAGATTCATGTTGGCAAGGGTCTATTTCTGTAGATTATCAACATAAAATTTATATTATAATTCATGTGTGTCAACGAAGGATACATCTGTATATGGAAGTACGTCTCTAGAGTCACACCAACTAGTCAATCAACACTTATGTGTATAGACCTGTCAATAAACAAATATGAAATTGTCTTTCAGATGACTTTACAAAATCATAAAGTAGGCTATGAAAATCAATGTTTTTTTTCTTGTTGAATTTTAATCATTGTGAGATACTTGAATTGTACAACCTGTAGGCCTACTACTGCTATCGTACGGACCGTGACTACTGGTTGTCTGCGCAGGTTAACATTACCCTGAAGAAGCCCGGCAACCGGCTCGAGCACCAGGGCATCAAGATCGAGTTTGTCGGCCAGATCGAGCTCTACTACGACCGCGGGAACCACCACGAGTTCACCTCGCTGGTCAAGGAGTTGGCTCGGCCGGGCGAGCTCTCGCAGAACACCTCCTACCCGTTCGAGTTCCTCAACGTCGAGAAGCCTTTCGAGTCCTACACCGGCTCAAACGTCAGACTGAGGTACGTGTTCCTGCGTGTTGTAGGCCTACACCGGCTCAAACGTCAGACTGAGGTACGTGTTCCTGCGTGTTATAGGCCGACACCGGCTCAAACGTCAGACTGAGGTACGTGTTCCTGCGTGTTGTAGGCCTACACCGGCTCAAACGTCAGACTGAGGTACGTGTTCCTGCGTGTTATAGGCCTACACCGGCTCAAACGTCAGACTGAGGTACGTGTTCCTGCGTGTTATAGGCCTACATCGGCTCAAACGTCAGACTGAGGTACGTGTTCCTGCGTGTTGTAGGCCTACACCGGCTCAAACGTCAGACTGAGGTACGTGTTCCTGCGTGTTATAGGCCTACACCGGCTCAAACGTCAGACTGAGGTACGTGTTCCTGCGTGTTATAGGCCTACACCGGCTCAAACGTCAGACTGAGGTACGTGTTCCTGCGTGTTATAGGCCTACACCGGCTCAAACGTCAGACTGAGGTACGTGTTCCTGCGTGTTGTAGGCCTACACCGGCTCAAACGTCAGACTGAGGTACGTGTTCCTGCGTGTTATAGTCCTACACCGGCTCACACGTCAGACTGAGGTACGTGTTCCTGCGTGTTATAGGCCTACACCGGCTCAAACGTAAGACTGAGGTACGTGTTCCTGCGTGTTATAGGCCTACACCGGCTCAAACGTAAGACTGAGGTACGTGTTCCTGCGTGTTATAGGCCTACACTGGCTCAAACGTCAGACTGAGGTACGTGTTCCTGCGTGTTATAGGCCTACACCGGCTCAAACGTCAGACTGAGGTACGTGTCTACCACGCGCGTGTTCCTGCGTGTTATAGGCCTACACCGGCTCAAACGTCAGACTGAGGTACGTGTGTACCACGCGCGTGTTCCTGCGTGTTATAGGCCTACACCGGCTCAAACGTCAGACTGAGGTACGTGTCTACCACGCGCGTGTTCCTGCGTGTTATAGGCCTACACCGGCTCAAACGTCTGACTGAGGTACGTGTCTACCACGCGCGTGTTCCTGCGTGTTATAGGCCTACACCGGCTAACATGTTATTGATATTGATGATTTCTAAAAGTAGGCACACAAGTATTTTAATGCTAATTTGACTTATAATAGTCTTTGAAATCAATCAATCAATCATCTGTCCCCGTTTCCAACTATGAAGTTGGGTAGGGGGAGGGAGGTTCTCACCATCTTCTCAAGGGCCTTGGGTCTATCTAAGGCTGTGAGCCATTCCTGACGCTCACCCCCCCCCCCGCCTCCCTTCTTGCTCTAGCATTTGTCCCTCTGATATCGCTAGTTCAATGTCTTCGAGTCTCTTCACAAGTGATCTCCATAGTTCCCAGTCTTTGCACCACTTTACCTGCTGCACCTTTGACTCTCGTTTTAGCACATCCGTTCCAATTATCTCTTCCCATCTTAGCCTTGGTCTTCCAGATGTTCTCAGTTTGATATCAGCATCTTAAAATAGTCTCTTCAGGATCCACTCTGCAGTCATCCTTTTCATGTATTCAAACCACCTCATTCTTTCAAGTATTAAAAATAATCATTTCAAAAGTACCTAACTAGTGATGTGAAGTTACCGGTAATTTATAATTTGTTTGTTTCGTAAATTACCCGGTAATTTCTCGGATGATTTTCCAAGGCTCAGAAATTTGAAATCAAAGAGATCATGGAGCTTCTGTTTTTTAATGAAATGGAGACACGGTTGCAGGTCGTGTTGTTCCCAGGTAGTAGGCCTACCTACTCCGAGCCGTGCTTGTCCGAAGGTTATCGCATCGGATGTAATGGTTCCAGATAAACTATTTCAGTAAACCCTTGTTAAAGGGGTTCTCACCCGCTAGATTTATTTTTTACCATATGATCTACTGCACCACACCAATCGATAATGAACCATTAAACATCGTAAGTTGAAACCTGTGAATTGTTATTAATTAATGAAATTTCTGGTTAACTGCCGCGGCGACTGTTGGTGTCAGCCGGCTTTTGGTGCGAGTGTACTCGAAGCGATATATCTAGACGGCCTTGGTGTACTCCATTTGACACCGCATAGCAGACCGCGTTCATTGTGCATGCGTTGACTATTTCCCCTCCCAATACTACTCTCTCTCTCTCTCTCTCTCTCTCTCGCTTGGCTTACTTGACACCAACTCGACAGTCGACACCCGCCGACTCGACGTGCACAGCAACGCACAGCAACGCTCAAAACGAAATGGAGCACCCGATTACACATCTTTATTTTGTACCTGAACGGAAGCTCCGATTACAAAACCTAAATATACGAAATACGCAGAAAAGAAAGACGCAGCGAAAAGTATAACATCATTTTTTTTTTGGAGCAGAATCCTCCAAGGTCCCAAGGCATACAGGTCGTCCCAATGCTATTTCTTAAGGGAGATTTTCGCCGATGGGACCTAGCTCGAAAATCACTTACTTTGATATTTTTTTCCCGGGTTATGGTGAACCCGATTTCTTTTCATTTAGTCGCTTATTTCATAGCTAATCAGCCTTAGTTAAACATATTTTTTTGGTGTAGCGGGTGAGAACCCCTTTAATACGAACATCAAGGGACCCAGAAATCGTCAGTTCGTAATATAAAAATTCCTAATATCGCAAAAACATCGAAATTCAATAGTACCAGCCAAAATAAATGTATCTACAAACAATCAATGTTTTCCAATGGATAGTAGCGCGTGGGTATGATGTTTTGTGCGTGCATAGTAGGCAGACTAAGCGGGCACGTTGCAGTGAGCAAGCCACGCCCCTCAACAGCTGTAAGGGCTGGCACGCGCTTCCGATTGCGCCTGCGGGTGGTGGAGGGGGAAGGGAAAACCAAGCACCAACAAAACAAGTATAGCTGCCTGCGACGACGTACGCTCGGCGGACAAAAATCTTGATACCTACGCCTCCTCTGCGAGTTGAACTCTCGGACACATTATTTTGTTTGTGCGGGTTCAAAATTATTAGTTTGTATTAAACAACGAACATTATGTATAAGTACCATCCAGAGGATAAATAATTAGTTCGTATTATGTATTATGCGAAATTCGTTATATCCGTTTTATTTAATATTGAGTGTCCTATTTACGCAGGCTGGGTCTTTCTTACTATTCGTATTATCTGAGAATTCGCACTAACCGAGTTCGTTTTACTGAGGGTTTACTGTAAAACTAACCGTATGCCTTGTGTTGTTCCCAGGTAGTAGGCCTACCTACTCCGAGCCGCGCTTGTCCGAAGGTTATCGCATCGGATGTAATGGTTCCAGATAAACTATTAAAACTAACCGTATGCCTTGTGTTGTTCCCAGGTACCTACTTCGAGTAACGCTCGTCCGAAGGTTATCAGACGTAATCAAGGAAATGGAATTGGTAGTCCACACTTTATCCAGCTATCCGGACATGAACAATAGCATCAAAATGGAGGTGGGAATAGAAGACTGTCTTCATATCGAGTTTGAATATAATAAATCCAAGTAAGTCATACATATAAATGTGCTTGCCACCAATATTGCATTTCATACTCACTCATGGTTTTAAGTTTTAAAAATGGCAGACGTATAATGTTTAATAATGTTCCGTTTCCTTCCAGATATCATTTAAAAGACGTTATCGTTGGTAAAATCTACTTCTTGTTAGTAAGGATCAAAATAAAACACATGGAAATCGCAATCATCAAAAGAGAAACGACTGGATCAGGTGAGCCAAGCTACATTTATTTACTTCAGCTAGATCGTAAAAAAAGTATTGGTTCCCTGGTTTGTGTGAGAGTGTAGCCACCATTTACTAATGATTCCTGCCTTGTATTCATTCGTCTTGACAAGCATCGTTGCCAAATTAGGAAACATTTCAAAGCCCAAAGATATAGTCCATGGTTTGGGTTGTATGTATTGTACTCAAAATATCGAAAATTAGAGAAAATAGAAAAAAATGAGGGTCGCACACATTTGTGTTTACTGCAATAGAACATAAGTTGGTAGGTATATTGTCAAGATATTACTGGCCATACATTTTAATGTCAGAACCCGGTCTTGGTTATTTCATGATTGTCTAAATTCTAAAGCAAACAATTTTGAAGTTACGTAAAGCTGCTAAAACACGTTATGAAAAAATAGGATTCGATTTTTTTCTTCAATAAATATGGGTCCACCCCCAATTTTTTTTTTTTTAATTTTAAAGAAGAAATTCTAAAAAAGTGTGCGAATGTGTTGGCGCTGCAGGTCCGAACACGTTCACGGAGAACGAGACGATCGCCAAGTACGAGATAATGGACGGCGCGCCGGTGCGTGGCGAGAGCATCCCGATCAGAGTGTTCCTGGCTGGCTACGACCTCACCCCCACGCTCAGAGACATCAACAAGAAGTTCTCTGTCAGGTACTACCTGAACCTGGTGCTCATGGACGAGGAGGACCGGAGATACTTCAAGCAACAGGTGAGTGCAGACATCCATGTCAGCTTAGGTTCTCTGTCAGGTACTACCTGAACCTGGTGCTCATGGACGAGGAGGACCGGAGATACTTCAAGCAACAGGTGAGTGCAGACATCCATGTCAGCTTAGGTTCTCTGTCAGGTACTACCTGAACCTGGTGCTCATGGGGCTAACGTGTGTGTGTTGCAGGAGATAACGCTGTGGTGCAAGGGCTAACGTGTGTGTGTTGCAGGAGATAACGCTGTGGCGCAAGGGCTAACGTGTGTGTGTTGCAGGAGATAACGCTGTGGTGCAAGGGCTAACGTGTGTGTGTTGCAGGAGATAACGCTGTGGCGCAAGGGCTAACGTGTGTGTGTTGCAGGAGATAACACTGTGGTGCAAGGGCTAACGTGTGTGTGTTGCAGGAGATAACGCTGTGGCGCAAGGGCTAACGTGTGTGTGTTGCAGGAGATAACGCTGTGGCGCAAGGGCTAACGTGTGTGTGTTGCAGGAGATAACGCTGTGGCGCAAGGGAGACAAGACGCGCAAGGGACAGATGCAGACCTCCTCGTCGACAACGAGTCCGCAACTAGCGCACCTGGTGTCAGGCGACAGTACCTCCCGCGTCCCCTCGCAGCAGCCGATACAGGACATGAGCCGGGAGGACGCGGATGCCGAGACTAAAGACGACCCTGGCCAGGAGGAGTGACACAGTGAGTATATATACAGGAGGAGTGACACTGTGAGTATATATACAGGAGGAGTGCCACAGTGAGTATATATACAGGAGGAGTGAGTGACACAGTGAGTATTAATACAGGAGGAGTGACACAGTGAGTATATATACAGGAGGAGTGACACAGTGAGTATATATACAGGAGGAGTGACACAGTGAGTATATATACAGGAGGAGTGACACAGTGAGTATATATACAGGAGGAGTGACACAGTGAGTATATATACAGGAGGAGTGACACAGTGAGTATATATACAGGATGAGTGACACAGTGAGTATATATACAGGAGGAGTGACACAGTGAGTATATATACAGGAGGAGTGACACAGTGAGTATATATACAGGAGGAGTGACACAGTGAGTATATATACAGGAGGAGTGACACAGTGAGTATATATACAGGAGGAGTGACACAGTGAGTATATATACAGGAGGAGTGACACAGTGAGTATATATACAGGATGAGTGACACAGTGAGTATATATACAGGAGGAGTGACACAGTGAGTATATATACAGGAGGAGTGACACAGTGAGTATATATACAGGAGAAGTGACACAGTGAGTATATATACAGGAGGAGTGACACAGTGAGTATATATACAGGAGGAGTGACACTGTGAGTATATATACAGGAGGAGTGACACAGTGAGTATATATACAGGAGGAGTGACACACTGAGTATATATACAGGAGGAGTGACACAGTGAGTATATATACAGGAGGAGTGACACAGTGAGTATATATACAGGAGGAGTGACACAGTGAGTATATATACAGGAGGAGTGACACAGTGAGTATATATACAGGAGGAGTGACACAGTGAGTATATATACAGGAGGAGTGACACAGTGAGTATATATACAGGAGGAGTGACACTGTGAGTATATATACAGGAGGAGTGACACAGTGAGTATATATACAGGAGGAGTGACACAGTGAGTATATATACAGGAGGAGTGACACAGTGAGTATATATACAGGAGGAGTGACACTGTGAGTATATATACAGGAGGAGTGACACAGTGAGTATATATACAGGATGAGTGACACAGTAAGTATATATACAGGAGGAGTGACACAGTGAGTATATATACAGGAGGAGTGACACAGTGAGTATATATATACAGGATGAGTGACACAGTGAGTATATATACAGGAGGAGTGACACAGTGAGTATATATACAGGAGGAGTGACACAGTGAGTATATATACAGGAGGAGTGACACAGTGAGTATATTTACAGGAGGAGTGACACTGTGAGTATATATACAGGAGGAGTGACACAGTGAGTATATATACAGGATGAGTGACACAGTAAGTATATATACAGGAGGAGTGACACAGTGAGTATATATACAGGAGGAGTGACACAGTGAGTATATATACAGGATGAGTGACACAGTGAGTATATATACAGGAGGAGTGACACAGTGAGTATATATACAGGAGGAGTGACACAGTGAGTATATATACAGGAGGAGTGACACAGTGAGTATATATACAGGAGGAGTGACACTGTGAGTATATATACAGGAGGAGTGACACAGTGAGTATATATACAGGATGAGTGACACAGTAAGTATATATACAGGAGGAGTGACACAGTGAGTATATATACAGGAGGAGTGACACAGTGAGTGTATATACAGGATGAGTGACACAGTGAGTATATATACAGGAGGAGTGACACAGTGAGTATATATACAGGAGGAGTGACACAGTGAGTATATATACAGGAGGAGTGACACTGTGAGTATATATACAGGAGGAGTGACACAGTGAGTATATATACAGGAGGAGTGACACAGTGAGTACATATACAGGAGGAGTGACACAGTGAGTGTATATACAGGAGGAGTGACACAGTGAGTATATATACAGGAGGAGTGACACAGTGAGTACATATACAGGAGGAGTGACACAGTGAGTATATATACAGGAGGAGTGACACAGTGAGTATATATACAGGAGGAGTGACACAGTGAGTATATATACAGGAGGAGTGACACAGTGAGTATATATACAGGATGAGTGACACAGTGAGTATATATACTGGAGGAGTGACACAGTGAGTATATATACAGGAGGAGTGACACAGTGAGTATATATACAGGAGGAGTGACACAGTGAGTATATATACAGGAGGAGTGACACAGTGAGTATATATACAGGAGGAGTGACACAGTGAGTATATATACAGGAGGAGTGACACAGTGAGTATATATACAGGAGGAGTGACACAGTGAGTATATATACAGGAGGAGTGACACAGTGAGTATATATGGACTACCGTTGCAGTTCGAGGGACGGTACAAACGTGGCAGTGTGACACGCGACAGCTGCTAGATATATTCTCTGCTTCTTTTCCTATGCCCGCATTTTTGGCTTACTGGGCCATCATGCATTTTCTAGTTTTCCAGTAGAGACAGGCTTCCTTTTCCTCATAGCTCATGCCAGGACCCTTATTCTGTAACAGAAAGTGAGAACTTCTCCCTGGGAAACGAAACGAAAACTTGATTTGGTATTCTATAACGCCCTTTTTAGACTTTTCGTTTCGTTCCGTTGTGAAAACTTTTCACACGGGAAAATATACGGGAGAACTTTTCGCGCAAGCCCGCGGACGATATTTGACTTGATATTCATTGATATTTTGTCACAATTTAGTAATTTTGAAATGTTTTATTAGATTACAAGTCAGTTTTGGTTTAATTGCGATTCATATTCATGTTATGTTGATAGAAGACAACATAGAGAAGGAAGACAAGACATAGGCCTAGGCCTACATACACAGTAGGCTAGGCCTCATTGGGGTCCTAGGCCTAGTTCTTCTTCATGTCCTAGTTCTTGCACTGACAACCTTGCAGCCAATTATTGTGCGAGGCGGCTAGGCGGTATTGGGAGTACAATAAGATTATCTGCGTTGAAAGTGTGAACAAACAAGGTCCATTGTCCCTTTGAGGGAAACGAAACACGTCAAATGCTGCTGGAAGGCCTACCATTGCTGCATGCCCAAGGTCCACTAGATCGCTTGTAGCGCACGCGCTTCGCAATTACTCCGCTAGGAGTAAATCCAGTAGACCTTGCTGCATGCCTATAAAGTTTGTTTGTTTATAGTATTTGTATGGTATTTGTATTGGTTAATTCAATTCTACTTAAACTAAGCTAGGACTAGGCTTAGGCCTAGCCTTACGTACGCTAGGGCCTAGACTAGGCCTATAGGCTAGCCTACCTTCACAACATAAAGAAGCCCTTATTTTCAGTCTAAAAGAATGGTGTTCCCACAACGGTGTTGCCCACAACAAAAAGTGACAGATCGCCATTATTATTATCCGCCATTACATACAATCTGATTGGTTGAAATCTGTCACCGGCTCCGCCGTCATTGGCCGGCTCAGTCGTGATGCACTTTTTCCAAATACCTGTGCATTTGAAAACTCGAGTTCTCACTTCGCAGTATAGAATCGCTTTTTTAACAAAGTGTGAAACCAAGTGAAACGAAATCTTTTCCCATCGCCGTGAAACGAAAACTATTGCAATTTTACAGAATAAGGGTCCAGGTGGAAGGGCATCTACTTCGTCTTTAAGACCTGGACATCTCATCAGATGCTCTCTGTTCTGTTCCTCCCTCCCACATAGACTGCTTATACGGCTGTTGGTGATTCCTATCTGATATAGAGGCTCTTTCCAAGCAGATCGTGTCCTGTTTCAAGTCTAAACTTTGCAGTAGCTGTTCGTCTATTTCCATACTTCTTGATATTTCCAGTTGTTATTTTTTGCCATGCTTTACCTTTCCCTTTATCAATCCACTCTTAATATTCTAATGTTTCAAGATTTCTAAGCAAATTCATTCCCATGACCAAGTTTATAATGAACATACGCCTCAGTCAGAATAGGAGTAGGGGCATTATTTAAAATATGCCGTCGCCTCAATCAAACGTAAACATTCCTACGACATCTTTCAATATTTGTGGCGTGGCAATATCTAGATGCCAGCGCTGCTCATATGGGATGCTGAACTAGCTTGGAACAAGCCCTATGCTTCCTCAATTTTGTACAAAATAAAATATGGAAAAATTAATTTTGTCTACAAAAAATAAATGAAAATTACAAATTAATTTTCATTATTTTAAAGTCGTTCCATTGATCAAACTACCAGTTTCAAGCAATGATTTTAATATTTGTTTAAAATCACAAATAATTATTTCTTTGACAATTATTATGTTAAATTACTATAAAATGTAAAATATATTCAGTAATCAAGTAAGAATACTATTTTAAAATCCAGTATTTACACGAAAATGCAGTTATTTATAATGGCATGATTCTAGACACTAGTTTGACTGCAGAATAGCCAATCCCTAAAAACGAAATTAGTTCATCAAAACTCCAAATAGCAGTCAACTTCTTATCTTGCTTTTGGCTTTAATTACACCACAACACATTCACAAATTATAGACTTTATAATGGATACAAATCTAAATTGATTTACAAAGCCAAGGAAACAAAAAACTCGTTTTTAATATTCATCGACAAAGTATTGCCAACCTCCAATATACTTGGCAACGCTGCAAAGACATTGTTATTGTCAGATGGTGAAAATGGCGTCGAAAAAATACGGAATACGAAGCGGAGGACGTTTTATTACGATAAAAGAAAATGATAGGAGTGTATATTTTGTATCGTATCATGTTGTTTGTGCAATTGTTTACCTGACGAAGTGATCTCAAGTAACTTAAGTCCATCTAGGACATGTGAAGGCATGCAATGGATGTAAATTATTTCAAATGCGTGTAGGGGGGCTACATAAATGGTAGGCCTAGGCCTTGCACATGTCAAATGATCACAAAACGTCCTTGAGTGGCCTTAGGGCTTGGCATATTTTCTTTCATATTATACAGATGCCTCCTGGCATACTATACTTAGCATATCTACATTGGGGAAAATGTTTGCGTTTACGGACGTACAATACATGAATTTCATTTCGGATCAGGCAATATAGGCCTAGGCCTAAGTCTAAATAAAGGTGGCCTAGGCTAGGCCTCATGTACCGTATTCAGATATATTCCCGTTTCTAACTGTGCCTTCAATTTGAATTGAGTGCATTATTTGTATGACGCAAAATGTTAATTGGAAATAAGCGACAATAAATGTAAATAAGAAAAAGTCCAGTCACGTCGCATCGTGGAAAGGTGACAGCCAGCTCATGTTTTGACGTGAGGCGGAGGCGGGCTCAAAGAGAAATGACGTCATCGCACGCAGTGTTGCCATACTTTCACGGCTCGCCCGATTTCCCATCAAATGTTCTTGTAGTGAAGCCAATTTTGACCGAAAACGAGTCGAGAAATTGTATTCATACATACATATTTAGAATTGTCGTTCAATTATCTTCAAATTGAGTATAAAATAAAGAAAATGACAAATGTTTAGTATCTACTTAGTCGATGCTTTGTATTCGAAAGTGTATGATTTTTGACAGTTTCAATGGTAGGGGATAGGGAAATCGACGGATTTCAAATATTTATATTAAAAAAAGTAGTCGATGAAACTACTTTACTTTTCGCTAATATTTAACATGATATTTAAGTGTATATTCAACATGATTTGTAGCACAATGACAAATAGTTGGGTATACAGTGGATCGACTTTAATGGGGAACTTGGCAATGTATGTTTAATAATTAACTCTGTAGTTTGACGAAAGCCTTTTGTAAATAGGACCACTGGACGAGGGTTTGTTATTTATGGTAAGCAGGTAAAGAACCTCAGTGCCGGCAGCCGAGACCGTAGATAAAACGATCCTTTCAGAGACCCCCCCCCCTCCCACGTGGAACTAGATGCAGCTGGTCAAGGTCAAAGCACTCACTGGCAGCTGGGTTACATTGTGTTGAGCAAGGGAAGGGGGTGGGGGGCGCTTCGCAGAACTGGGATGAATGAATGACTAACGTGGTCCCGCTGGAACAATAACAACTTGGAATTCGGCTCACTGGCTGGCCGGAAAAACCGATTACAAGAACACAGAGTACGTACTATTGGATCAAATTACTCTGCCGGACTGAGTTTTGGAACGCATTAACGTAAAAACATAATACTGGGAAACGTATTAAAGAAATATGGATAAATGCCATAAGGCTTCGCCGGGACCTCCTAAAAAAAACGTAGAAACGCGAAATGTACAAAGGTGGTTCTACTGTTCCTGGAATTATTTAAATTATCTTTATTGGATTTTCATTGCATGTTATTGATTATTTCATTGTTTTGCAATGTGGAAACAAATAAAAACAACAGCACTTTTTGGATAAAAAAAAAATTAGGTACAAACTATACCATTTTCAAACACCTCTATTGATGACATTTATTGTCCCACTTTCCAGGCCATCACACGTCCAGTTAATATGGCAACTCGACATACGGACGGAGACGCAACCAACCAACCAACGCCATCTCTTGTCGGACTAACAAGTACGCAGGCTCAGACTTGCGCCACTCATCCATAATCACAGGGACTCGTGTGAGGCGCTAAGCGGTGTTAACTAGCAGTAACGGACCTACCCTGACGGGGACTAGTCTCGCCGTTAAAACCCAGCGAAATTGATGCTCTTAGAAATGCGCGTAGCGAGAACGCCGTCGAAAAAGTGTCAAATAAATAACCATGTCTTTTCGCGAGAACCGAAAACTGGATTAAAACGGTTTCAAATGTTTGTATCGTTACGGGGAAATTCGGTGAAGAATTGTATAATTAATTACCATAACGATCGAGTAGCATTTGAAAAGTTTTCAGTCGGCTTTTTAGTTGAACTACGAAATCACTTCGCGGATGTTGATCAGCTTTTCGAATCGTGTAGCGTTTGAAAGAAAGGACTAAGAAGCGTTGATTTCGCTCGGTTTGAACGTCGGGGCTCGTTGATACGTAGGTGCGATCGTGTGCTACGTTCTCGGAGGAGGGAATGAACAGTCGGACAGTCGAGGGAACTCCGGATCAGAGGTACAGACAATGAACTAGAGACACTTTCTCTGCGCGGGGAACGTTGTTACCTATCGTAGTAGGCTGGTATCAGTATACTTCTCTCTTGTAGAACGCCGTTTTCATTGTTGTTGTTACAATTTTTGCTACGTGTTCATCAATATCATTTTGATATTGACGTTTGTTTTTTGTTTTTTTTTTTGTTTTTTTTTTGCAAACCGAAAGGTCTAGATATTTTTTTGCTCCTTTCGTATTTCGTCGTTTTCGAAAAACAATTGGAACAATCGCAATGAACATGTGTGTAACTTAGAATAGATATGTAACTCCTTTGTACTTCTTCAATTACTATCTATTTATTAGTGAAATGCGTACTATGCAATATTTAGGTTATTTGATATACAATATGCATTCCCCTTGAATGCAATATTATTAATTTTATTATTATTACCTAAATATATTTTTTTTTTTATGGAAATGCTTCTAAATATTTTGTTTTAGTACTACTGAACTGAAAAGAACAAATATATCAGTGACCTTGTTACAGAATAAAGAAAAACGGAAACAGTGTTTTTGGCGGTGTTGAAATGTAGCTTTCCCCTAATCTGTTGATTTCCTAGTAGAGTTTCACTTGTTTTTAAATTACCAGATCGCCGCAATGTGTGTGCAAGATTCGAGCTGCGTAACTACGGATTATGCACGTAAATACGAAGTAATGTCCGCGGGAGCTTTGTCTGAAAGTCAAATCGTTAACCCTTCCGCATTTGTCGTTTCTAGTCCACGCGACAAAAGATAAAAACTACTGCCGCAAAATTCCTCGGTAATAGAAGTGAGAAATGTCTTCCGTTCACATTCAACTAATCTAATCAATCGATTGATTGATTGATTATTTAACTATAAATATGAATAAATTCTTTGATACATGTGTGTCCATTGAAGGATCCTGTTTTATTTGTTATAAATATGTAAATAGCCTACTAAAAACTTATACCTTACACTAAACTAATATTACAGATTCATTCATCCTGTCCACTCGCTGAGTACTGTAGTAAAATTACGACTCTCAATAAACGAAGGCTACAGACGTAACCCGTTACGATACAACCACGAATATTGCCAACTCGTGGGCCTCTAAGTAATGCTAAAAATATGAAGCAACAGTTACAATTGTTTGTTTATTATTTGCTGTCGAATGACGTACTCAACCGTAATGGTTATAAAATGAAAGTTGAAAAAATTCAAAATTTTGCTGGGAAAAATCTGAGGGGGGAGGGAATTGTGAAAATTGCATGTTCGGTATGGTTTTTATTGACAGTTCAAAATTGAAAAGTGTAAAAAGAACATGAGAAAGTAAAATTCGAAAAAGTCCCGGTTATTTAGTAATTGACTGTAATCAAACGATTTTGGAGTTACCTATAGTTGGAAGAGAAGTTTTGAAATGGCTTGAAATGTGTGTTGATATGTGAGTCGTCGATAGAAGACAAATATTCCTTCCACAAAGTATGAAAAGGTATTGTAATAATAATATACAACCTATGGGTTGTAATTAGGGTTGCCGTTGATAATCGAAATATCGATCGATAATCGATTCAAGTCATATGATATGATAATCGATTCAAGTATTATGATATGATATGATTTGATTATCGATTTGAATAATATCATCGATGTTTAAAACTGCCGCACTGCTGTTAAAATCGTGATTGGGCGGTTCGTAGCGGTGCGCGGAGCTGACGATAGAATGCGCGCTCGCTAGGTCGGTAAAATAGTGTATACTACTTTACCGGCGGGGATAGCGCGCTCTCTAGGGGTAACGAGCAACTATTCCGTTTGTCATGCACACGCCGTTAGTCGTAGTCTCTTCTCGTAAAGTTGTGAGCCGGTCTGTATTGTTGATGCCATTATTGCGCTTTTGGGGGGGGGGGGGGGGGGGGGCGTAGAGCGATAGCTATTCTATATAATGGCAGCAGCTGGGATAGCGCTATCTCTCTCGCCCCCTTACGGAATGTGTTTATACCTGACTCAACCCTCGCAAGGCACGTCCGCGTACAATCAGTCCGTGAAAAAAGTGGCACCCCAATGACCAACCAAGCAATTGCATTACCTTATAATAAAAAGTGCGTGGATTAATAGTCCGTGATTTTAACACATTTCTATCCTTAAATACTCCTTTTTATTGGTTTTTGGGATTGTTTTCAGTTTGATATCATTATTTTGGCATTTGATTTGATAATCGATTGAGGTCTACAATATCGATATATTTTGATATGATTATCGATTCCGCTCCGCCGATTATCGATGCCGATTTTCTAGGGATGTGCGAACCGGGAGGAAATTCGAACCGAACCGAACCTTGAGCCCGGTTCGGTTCGGTTCGAACAACTATTTTATGCGTCGAACCTCGAACCGAACCTTTCGAAATTCCCGCGCGCTCGAAACCCCGCCTTCCGGAGCCACGCCTACAGTCGCGACTGATCGATATTCGATAATCGAGAGTCGAAAATATAGTTGCGAGCGACGATCGAGTGCGAGTGTGTCATTTTGGCGTCATGACTAGCGAATTTGTGTGACTTCTTTAGGCGTTTTATGATGTTTTAGCGAGTTTGACAGTTTGTTTCACTTTCATTCCACCAGTGTTTAGTTTTTGCTCTTCAAAATGAAACGCCGTGTGCTGGTGTTCGATGATGATGATGATCACGCGGGCGAGGTAGTGGACGACCCAAGCCAGACTGATAGGCCTACCAGTACTGTGACTAGGGGGCCTATGTCTAGGTAGGTCCGATTGGGTCCGATGCAACGTGCGCCGTAGGCCTAGCGGTACCAGTACTTCGCAAGACTTAGGTTGGAATTCATAGTCGGCCCCTACACCTAGGGGCGCCCATTGTTACCAAGGTAACAATTGTTTGCATGTTATTTCCCATAAACAAAACAAATCCATAGCAACAATGGGTGCCCCTAGGTGTAGGGGCCGACTATGAATTCCAACCTTAGGCATTGGGTTTGAAATATAGGCCTATATTTTAAACCCAATGACCTAGGCCTGGGTACAACCCCACTTTTTAAGACGCATTTTACCAAGCTTGCAGCTACGCAAAGCGAATGCAACCATTGTAAGCAGAATTTTCAGACACCGTCAGGAACCACGACTAGGCCTACCCTGATTCGGCATTTGATGCGGAAACATAAAAAAAAAATACAGTGAGTTTTTAGAAGAAAAACTAAACACTAACCTAATAACACCTTTTGAAAAAGGTTCGGTTCGAGGTTCGAGGTTCGCGAACCTTTTTAATGCAGGTTCGAGGTTCGGTTCGAAGTTTTAAAAAACTGGTTCGCACAACCCTACGATTTTCACATCGAACGGCAACCCTAGTTGTAATACAGGACAGTGGCCTAAGTTTCAGTGACACGTATGGAGTGCTGGCCACAAGGTTAAATGATATCACTTAAATAATATTACTTATTTCAGATTAATTTGGTTACAATTATAGATGGAAATCATAACTAAGTCTACTACATATGTTTTCAGTACACTGATGCGTAGCTGCTAGCCTTACTAACACGTTCTAAAGTACGAAAATAGCATTGTACAAAACAGCCATCATTGCCGTATCACCACTTGCCACTAGGAGCGCTAGTGTTGCGTGTTGCCGCCTTCTCGTATGTTGAACATGGACAGTGTCCAGTATTATTCTACTACGATATTTGTTATCCCCCAACAAAGTTTACGAAAGTCATGTAAACCACTAGAAGAGTGGCCGAGACAAGAGAGTTTCTTAGTGTTGCTTATTAGTAGTACGAGTAGCAAACTAATGTTGGAGAACGGTAGAGCTTCAATTTAAGTTTGAGGTCTAAAGTTGGGTGCACAACACGCCCGGGAAGGAGCTCTGGGAACGAGACCTGGAAAGTTGGCTAAGGCTTAGGGATGTCAACGGGTACTCATTACCTGCCCGGTACACACGGGTACGGTTCCAACTTTTCAATACCCGTTACCCGGTACTACCCGTTCCCTTCTTCTGTTCAAAACGAAATCAATTCAACATTGCGATATTTCCCTGCTGACGTCTTTGTGCGAGTGTACGAGCCGCTGTTTTCAATTTGCCGGCATTTCACTTGACACCCCCCCCCCCCCCCCACCCCTGTCTCGATTATCCATTGTTGCAAAAAATGAGACGTAAAGCCCAATTAGTATCATCTTCTGTAGGCCTATGGAAGAATGCTGCGGAACAGTTGCGAGTCCGAGGGAGCGCACCCGCCCGTCGTAGCTTTACCGCAATCATGTTCTCATGTTCGAGCTCGGAATATGACGTCATCGCTTTGACGCGGCCGACCACCGGATTCATTGTACGTGCCTACCGTAGCGGAGATGCAAGCTTCGAAGCTTTGTTGTATACTTCTGCGATCGTTTTGCATCGAAGACAATGCAACCTGATACCGTTTAACAATATAATGTCTCTTTCCACAACTTTGCCAATCATTTGACACCCATGACGATAAAACGCGTATTTAGTATTATTTACTACCCGGGTAGTCCGGGACCCGGGTAGTCCGGGTACGGCGCGAGGGTACCCGGGTACAAATATTTACGGGTATTGACATCCCTACTTGTCATGGATGTAGAGAGTATGTTTTCATACCGATGTGCAAAGCTTTTGTTTTCTGGGCGGGCTATAAATATAATGGAATAATGGATCGGATAGAAAGTTGTGGGAAGTAAAACCCCAAATATCATCATTAAATGAAAGTTACTGGAACTCGTCTGCCATGGAACTTGATAGTTCTTGCAGACAAGAAGAACTCCTGTCATGGATCTGTGTGGCAGTGATGATCTAACTTCTTTGCTACCATCCATTGTTTGACACATTGTGTCCTTCATTTGTTGCTTGTTTTGTTTGTTTGTAGAGATTTATACACAACAAATATTGACCAGGAAAAGTGGTTAGATTGTCGGGTTAAATAAACAAAAACATGAAATTTTCCTTCAAACTTGAAGGTGTCACATGGCGTTGAAACGCATCAACAAGGAACTGTTGGACCTGGGTCGGGACCCACCGGCTCAATGCTCGGCCGGGCCGGTGGGTGACGACCTGTTCCACTGGCAGGCGACCATAATGGGCCCCCCCGACAGTCCGTACCAGGGGGGCGTGTTCTTCCTCACGATCCACTTCCCCACGGACTACCCCTTCAAGCCTCCCAAGGTGGCGTTCACCACGCGCGTCTATCACCCCAACATCAACAGCAACGGGAACATCTGTCTGGATATACTGCGCAAACAGTGGTCCCCCGCGCTCACCATATCCAAGGTGCTCCTGTCGATATGTTCGCTCCTCTGCGATCCCAACCCGGACGACCCGCTGGTTCCGGAGATTGCCAGGATGTACGTCGTGGACAGGGATAGATACAACGAGCTGGCTCGAGAGACTACTCGCAAGTATGCCATGTGATGCGCACACGGTAAAGAGCAATTATAACTTAAAATTATTAGAAATTTGCGATTTTCCGGTTCGAATATCAAATAGTTCGTGATTGAAAATTTGAATATTGGATATTTGTCTTCACAAATACCTATTAGGCCTACAATGAATAGGCCTAGTTGTTTTTTTATTTAGTGTTAAATGACGTACTCGACCGTTGGGCCATACGACGGGCCTGTTTGTCCCCTCTTACGACAGGCACGGCTACCCTGGATCCAGACGGGGATTGTTTTTTTAATGAAAAGCGGAAACGATGCCAACGAGGGCTAAGCCTGGGAAGAATACCGACACGACCATCTTGACTTGCATCATCGTCATTTGTATTTTCTCATTAACATGTAATTTTAGGAATTTTAAACTTTCCGTGATCAAATAATTTGAATTTTCGGATAGTCAACAGTATTTTGAATCGAATGTTTTTTCATTCTCTGTTCGAAATAACGGTAAATCTACTCATTGGGTCCGCATTCTAAAATCGCTATAAAATAAACATCAATGAAATTTCTTCGTACATATTTATTGTAATAAAAATATTAAATCTAGTGTAGGCCTACACAGTAGTTTTGAAGTAGTTTTAATGTTTAAGTTACGTTTGTAAGTAGGCCTACAGAAAATGTGCTTAAAATGTCCCAGATGACAGAAGCAAGAAAATTAGTCAGCCATTACTGATCGCCATCTTTGACGTTCCGGAAGTGTTGCCAACCATTGAAAGTTAGGGCCTACACAGAACTGCTGCACAATCCACACAAGGTCACACAATTTGAAGGTGTAGCTAATTTATTTGAGTGATACAATTTGAAAGTCTAATTTAATTGAGTGATAGGCCTACAATTTGAAGGTGTAATTTATTTGAGTTGTTCACAAAAGTAGGCGTACATAGGTAATTCTAGTCTAACCTAGGCCTAGGCCATAGCGCGTTCTAGGCCGTTGTCAAAACCCGACCCAATAAACTTCCTTTTGTCAGATGTCAGGCAGCTGGGCAAAGTCACTTTCAAGATATTGTCATAACCTGACCCAATAACCTTCTTCCTTCTGTGGGATGTCAAGCAGCTGGACAAAGTCACTTTAACAGTATTTCACTTTGGTAGGCCTTACGTTGGTATCATGGCGACAACGCGAACATTCGCTGTTTTAGATCGACCAAACCCTGTTTTAGATCATCGAAAAAGTTAATTTTGAATGTTGTAGCCAGAGGCGGACTGGCAGGTACGGAACTATGGAAACCCGTACGGGGCCCCACCCAACCCGTTGAAAATATCTTAAACTATAGATTATGTAAGAAGAGCCATGATATGTGGGGTGTGACGTGCGACCTCGTCATTGTCAGTCCAAGCGCCTATGGGTGACACCACTGACACTCGACCACCTCAGCTCCGTTACCATACTCAAAATAGAGAAGTGTAAGAAGCCCCAACTGCAATACAGAAGTCAAAGTCTTGCGCCTTTGCTGCCTCATTTAGTCCCGCTTTTAACGGGACTGTCCCGGTGTCCCCACATCTGTTCACGGGGAGGATGTTTTGTCCCGTTTCCGTAATTACAGTCAAACTTCGTTAGGACGTTTCTGAAGGGCCAGGAAAAAAAAAACGTCGTAAACGTGAAAACGTCATAACGAAAATAAATAAAAACATGTCAGAATTGAATATTCTTTAATTTGAAATACATTGATGTTTTAGCTAGTATAAAAAGAATGAAAAAATACTTCAATATCAAAAGTTATTAATATTTTACAGGCCTATATTGTGAAGCTGCCTACTGTAAATAATAAAGTACATACTAATATACTAATTAAAATATTTAAATCACTCGTCGCGTGCTTCTGAATAACAACGAAAGCGCCCGCGCGTTGCCGTCAGTCAGTCTGGCTGAACTCAACCACACCAGACAGTCACCCCCCCCCCCGCTCCCCTCTAGCATGGAATGACAAACCAAAAAACCCGTCAAGCGGGTTAGGCTATACTTTATCTCAATGGCCTGTGTCACGGCCTTGCTACGCTCACTGCGGATGGCCAGGGGGGGGTTAGGGGAAGGACCTTGAGATGAGAGCGAGAGCGCCCGCGTGCCCACGGAAAAGAGAAAGAGATAATTTTGACAAGATTATCACGTGAAAATAACGTACCATTTTAGCCAGGTTTGTTCAACTCCAATTTCCTTTTTTCATAATGGTGTTTAGTGTTGACGCAGGAATCTCTAATGTTTTTGACAATTCGGTTAGGGTCTTATTGGGGTTGCGATCAACAATGTCAATAATTTCCAGTTTTCTTTTCAAAGAAAACTGAGTGGGTTTTCGTTTTACCATAATGACGGACCTGCTTGTAGAATAACACAAAGAACATTGACGGCTGTCTGAACAAAACTCGGGCCAGACTGCACGTGCGAATATCAGGTAGCGGGAGGGTTTGGTCAGCATCAGCATACTGTAGTCTATTTATAGCGAGCACAGTAGACCGCCGCGGGCCTCTGTATTGTTGTTATGTCGGCGCCTGGAGAGGAGGGGGGGGGATATCTTCAGGGTTTGTGCTGCCACTGACGATGGGCGGTCGCCGTCGAGGGGAAAAGGGTCTCAGCTTGGCCTCGTAGATAACCAGCTGTTATTTTTAAAAGAACACGGCTCCTTGAAAACGTGGTAAACGCAAATAAAGTCGGCACGGGACAAAGAAATCATTGCGTCCTAAGCGTGAAAACGTGCTATTGGAGAACGTCATAACGAATAAAAATAACATTAGTCTTATGCAACTTGAGCGTGACAACTCATAATTTGACATGTTAACCGTGAAAACGTCCTAACGGTAAACGTCATAACGAAGTTTGACTGTATAACGATTCATTAGTGTGAATCACAAAAACAAATTAACATCCAAATTTGAAATTACCAATTCACCCAAAATTAACCGTCCTTGCTTGCTCAGATCGTTGTAAATGCTGTCTTGAGGATAAAAATAGCGCTAAAATTATGCGCCTCCGGCGGCTGGGGCTCTGCCCTAGACCCCTTACAGCCCCCGCAACTACATCCCTATGTATCTGCTCGCTGATTGCTACTCTGTCTTGTTTTTTTTTTTTTTTTTTTACTGTTATAATATGGACAAGTCCTATCGCTGCCCCTACCGGATCCTGAGGAAACAATCCAAAGAGGGCTACACCGTGACCTAGCATCCGTATAAAAGATTGCGTTAATTCTTCCCTGTACCCAAGTAACATGCAAGAGGTGTTTCAGCAAACTAAAAAGTAAAAAGGATTACTATGGAGAAAGACATGTTCCCTCTACTCTTCTCATGTCACGTCAGTGGAAAGAGACATAACATCAAATTGAAGAACCATGTAGGAGTGCTACAAAAATTTGCACTTTCCTCTTACTTGCTTTTTTGTAGTTTATTTTGAAATATAAAACTGCCAGTATTGGGCAGTCCTATCTTTAATTTAATTAAATTATAAGAGGTGTTCACAATTCAACTTGTTGTTCCACATAGGCTACCTATCATTGTTTATCAGTTTTTAAGCGTGTTTATATATGTTCTAAACAAAATAATGGGCTCAAAAACTTTCGCCTCTGGCGGCTGGGGCTTCGCCCCAGACCCCTTGCAGCTTGGCCAGATCCCGGGGCCCCCAAAGTCCATTTCCGTACGGGGCCCTTACCCCTCCAGTCCGCCTCCCAGGGTTAATTTTCAACATTAATTTGACTTTTAGTAAGCGTTTCAAGTATTTTCCGGGACTGCATTTGTGCAAATAAGCCGAGAACCCAATCGGGAGGATTACCGAAATAACTAATCGAGCATTTGCACATCCCTAGAAATAATAGTTAAAAATAAACTGTATGAAAGAAAAACAGCTACATAAATGCTATCTACGAAATTTGAAAATTGTCTGTTTTCAGGGAATGATCGGCGATGGGTTCCATTATATAGGCTACGTTCGTTCTTGATGGGCAGCGGCTATGTGTGGCAAACAGTTTGTACATTTTGTAAATTGACAAGTAAGTCGATATAAATAAACTCTTTGTTTCTCTCTACAGCTTTGCATTTTGTTTCAGTATGTAGAAATAACCTTTCGGTGGCTAGGCGTAATTCGTAATGTTGCGTACGTTAAGGCTTGCGTTTCAGCTGAATACATGATGAAGTGGTGTTATGGTTTCAGATTGAGTTCCATTAACATCGTAATTGATTGAAAAAAAAATTATTTTATTTTGTAAATTTGAGAATGGAACAATTTTAAACCAGAGAATACCACAATTATTAACTCACTGACAAACACTGAAATTGGTATGAATAGGGAACACGCGTATGAAAATTTTAATCGATTTTTAAATACCTTGTCTCTCATTTCATAATTTTGTGTCTTTGAATTTTGAAAAACGGATCAGTCTATGCCTCAAAATAATTGGTTTAGTAACGATAAATAAAAGGGCGCGAAAAACGAGCCGCCGCCATGTAGAGTGGATTTGACGTCATGGTTTTGTTCTTTGTACGCTCACCGCCTCAGCGATTGGTCTGTTACGCCACATCTACAGAATCATTGCGTCACAGCCACCTGTACGCGTTTCAGATCCCCGAGTTTAAACTTCAATAAATGCGACCACATTAAACCCATTTAAAAATTTATTTTTTACTTAGGACTTGCATTAATATACTTTTTGTATCTGATACTATTAAACTAAGTGTTTGGTTTAACAAAAAAAATCGTACGCGTGTTGCCTATTGGTGAATAACACCGTAACTCATATTATTCAGATCGGGTTCAAACCAGTAATTTCGATTTTTTCTGCAATTTTTTTATAACTTGGCCAGTGTAAACCCGTAATATTATAAAAATAATTCAATCCAGTTCTGAAGAGTCTTGAAGCAGTCCCAGTGTATAAGTCGTGGATATAAAGTCCCGCGCATACAAGTACAGGATATTGCCTACAGGATATGCCTAGCTGCCCAGTAAAGACACAACATTTATTTATTGGAAAACAAATTCGCTCTGTAATAAAACCATTTTCACGTAACGTACCTGTACATATAAATAATTGGAACTCCGAACAAGATAAACGTGTTCTAGCGAGGGAAAATGAACAGAAGAACGACAGCTTACCTGAGAAAGTAGATAGGTTGCTTTGAGAAACATATAGGCCTAGATGAGAAGACAAATAAATATACCGAGAAGTTTTGGCCAACTCGTGGTCTTGATCACTCAGCGTGAGTAGAAGAACTAGGGTGAATGTACATGATGCAGGCGCTATCGTGGGTGGTGGTAATAACTAAGGTAGAGAGAGACGTGGCACTGTGCGGTCGCTCGCTTTACTCCTAGACTCTCTCGAAAAGCTTTATAGTAACAGACAGCCGAGATCGTTCCTTTTAGTTTTGTACTATGTGAGGACGGTCACAACTTTAAGAGTAAAGACTACTGCTAATATTAAAACTGCGAAATATCCGCTTTTAATCATATCTCAGTATAGTGTTACACCACGTTGAAAAATTGACAACTGGGTTCAATTTGGGTTCACAAGAATTAATTAATACCATATGCTAATTATTTGTAATACATATTGTATTTAACAGGGTTGATATTTCAAATTTACTTTGTATTTAAGTAAATTTAAAATAACAATAGTAAAATAATAGGCCTACTACACAAGTTTTTTTAAACAATATTAAGTTCTTTCAAATTTAAATTGAGCCCTGTTACTCCTTTTTCAATATTACGTGTTCAATATATAAGTATAACCACAAAGTGTCCAGCTGCACTAGGCATATGTCCAGTTGTTAAATCTTCACTGTTGAGTTGTTCGTTCTTCAACAGCCCACGCTTAGACTCTTCTCAGTTGCCCTATTAGTATTACGTTACTTTTAAGTTGATAAACATGTGCCATCTTTGGTGTTAGGCGTAATAGGGAACACGCGTATGAATTTTGTAATTGATTTTTAAATACCTTGTCTCTCGTGTAATAATTTTGTGCCTTTGAATTTAGAAAAACGGATCAGCCTATGCTTAAAATAATTGGTTTAGTAACAATAAATAAAAGGGTGCGAAAAACGAGCCGCCGCCATGTTGATGGGATTTGACGTCATGGTTTGTGTCTGCCTCAGGGATTGGTCTGTTAAGCCTCGCCTACTGAATCATTACGTCACAGCTGCATCGACGCGTTTCAGATCCCCGAGTTGAAACTTGAATATAGCGACAACATTAAACGTATTTAAAAATTTCTCTTTTACTTAGGACTTGCATTAATATACTTTTTGTATCTGATACTATTAACAAAGTGCTTGGTTTAACAACAAAAAATCGTAAGCGTGTTGCCTATTGACCAAAAGTACTTGATTAGTTACTTGACACTAGATAACCCTATTCAGGTATTCACGTGACGTCACGTACATTGTTGGCGGCCATTATCCCGTACACAGAGTCATTGTTGGAGACAAACAAGCGAGCATATTGCATACCAACAACAGTACAACATTGAACCGATAGACTAACAACGAGCTGTCAACAACCAACGTTAGGCCTTACGAGCCAAAAGCTGGTGGGCAGAGATCAACAGAGGACCTGATAAAAATTGGTCCAGAAAGACGGCCACCGCCCAGTTCCGGCTGGCAACAGGCCATGACGTCCTGCAGCATCACCTGAGCCGCTTTAACATCAGCAAAGAACCGGCAACGTGTAAATTGTGCAGCTCCGATGTACAAGACAGGGCACATCTTTTTAGATGTGCTGCCCTCAAGGTTCTTATCGACTCCCTGCCCAATGATATGAGCAGGCCAGAAAAGGAAGCAGTTTTATATTGGATAGTAAGACAAAAGAATGGCTGAAAAAGCCATCTTGGCACAAGAAGGAAAAAAAAAAAAAAAAGATAACGCTTCCACAACATTACTGTCCATCGTTACAAATTTTAATTATTGAGCACTTTATGTCGTTAATTTTTGATTTTTATCTTTATTTGCCGCATATTTTTTTTTTACAGCTTTAGCTTTAAAACAAGTTCATTCATTTCATCTACGAGTCCCAAACACCAAAGTTTCAAAAAATCCACCACTTTAATGGATTTGTCATTTGCTAAAACTAGATCCTCTATTGCACAGGCCTCCTCTAGGTTCGAACATATCAAGTTTATCTGTACCTTCTGATCGTCTGACATTTGCTCCTACAACCTCAATCTTTTGCCTTGAGAGGAGAGAAGAATTAAGCAACAAATAATGAAGGTACAAATTCTTTACTCATTTTCATTTTTATTAGTATTAATTATTATTATTATTATTAACATTATTATTATTATTTAATGTTTAACGGTATACTCAACAACTAGGTCATATGGCTTCGTAACTTCACTGAATATTTAGTAAACAACATAACACAATCATTATTATTAAGATATAAATTCCATCCTTATAGAGAACACTAATGTTTTACCCTCCCTTAAACCAGCGTATATTCAATACAGGTCATCGTTTGTCCGGTCCGTGGGAATAAAGTGAACCACGAGTGAAACTGTCCGTGGGCAAGACGGACACACAGTACCGACTACGCGTCTGTGTACGGACAAACGGATATAAGGTTTATTAGCAAACAACAGTTTATTTGGTAATTAATTATCTACATAGTATGTATATACAGTATATAATAGATAGATATCGTTCAAATCTGAACTGTACATTATATAAGCAGTGTGCTGCGCTGCGACGTACATGTGGTCGCATGAAGTGTTTCAAAGAGTAGTGAGTAATAGAACGGAAAAGGAGTACAAACGTCGATGCTGTGTGTGCACTTTGATACTTTTGAAATTGACTATTTATTGAAACGTCGTGAAATTATGCAATATACATGTTGACTTACCGAAATACAGGTTCAGTAGATAGGTACGTGAGTCAAGACTTTGCTGTGTTTTGTAGCGGGTGGTGATGAATATGTCGACTATTGATAATGCCCCCGTTTACATGGCAGCAGTAAGATTGAGATTCCCGACGTCCGTTTACGTGGAGTGTACTGTATGTGTTTTCACAGACGTGGAGTTCTCCTTTTAAAACGCAAGAAACCTTGACTCTGTTAAAACGAGCCGACCAGTGGCGGCCCGACCATACAAATTTGGGGCCATGGCCCCGCGAGCATTAAGGGGTGGGTGGGTGGGTGGTTGGTTGGGTAGGTGGGTAGGTAGGTATAGTTGGTCGAAACCATAAATTAAAAAGTTAATTGTAAAACAAAATGAGTTGTAAAGAATATGATAATGCGTATCTACAGAATACTAATACAGAAACACTTCTAATACAACAACTTGGCGTAAAATAGAGTACAAAATCATCTTTCCTTAAAAGCCAAAACGATTTACAAACAAAACATTCTAATTGCACGCTTAAAAGAAAATAGAGGGCCGTGCCTGTGGCGAGCGTCCTATTACTGTCCACCCCTAATGGACTACCCTAATGATACTATCTTGTGAATCAGACATTAAGATTGACATCGACGCTGCAATTGATGAGTTCGCTTCCAGGTCTACACTTCTCTCCAAAAATCTGCTGTTTAAATAAGTGTCAAAATCACGAGTGCTATTTCTGTTTGGCCAACTTGTATACTTTGCCATATTTATGAAAATATCAGAGTTTTCCTCAGTGAACTTTTACACTGCGTTTAACATTACGAAATATAGACCTGCACCAACATTAAAGAAATATTGTCATAAGCGAAGTGCCATTATGTTTATAAAATACCATTCACTTTTTTCATAATCAGGTAAAATCAGATTCAAGTTTAGCAATGTCATTTGTAAATATTAAACATATTCATTTTGTTACGCCAATAACTTAAGTTTCGATTTTGAAAGGTGTGTATAAAACGTGCAATAACCACCTCTGGTGGCCGTGGCATCGCCCCACAACCATCCTGACTTCGAATCTTCACCCCATCTCATTACGCCATTATGAATACTGTCTAGAATACCTAAATGCGTATACTGATAAAATCCAGTTATCTTGTTTTAAATCCCATATTAATTGTTTTTAATAAATGAATAGTCAATATTACATAACACGAATAAAATTAATCATTTATAATTTAAATATTACCATGTATATTGGTGAAGTCAGTAATCGTATTTGGCGCTTGCTTACTGTCGGCTCACCAACGTTTCAATTATAATTATGTTTTTAATAACACACTCGTGTTATTTAACAACACATAATTTTATTGGAACAGCTTTTCTTTTTATTGCATTCTAAACTAATAACGTGTAATGAACATTTTCCACCCCTCCCTCTTAATCCTATTCAATTTCAAAGAATCAAAACTATGAAATTATTTAAGAGCCATAAATCTATGCATGACACTAACAATGGAAGAAAACCTGAAAAGCAAACACGAGTTTTACATTTCCAGACTGCCTCTATCCTCTACAAACGCTTAAATCCACATTAAAAAAACTCTATACAAAAATTTCGCCTGCGGCGCTGTTGTGGGGGGCCTCCCCCCCACACCCCCCATTCATTCGCACACGAAGTCGATTTCCACGCAGTCGGTGGTGGGTGGTATATGCTACGAATTTGGCCCCGGGCATATCAAGGGGGTCGGGCCGCCACTGGAGCCGACAATCGTAATCGAGTCCTGCGCAATCTTTCCTTAAATTCTTTCAACCGCTGTAATGTTCAACTTGCAATAGTTTGTTAAAACTGTTTGCATCTAACCAGTAACAACACTGCAAGGGTAATATTACGTTCATTGTATGTCGACTCATATGTAGAGGTAATGAGCAATGGTGGCCTCACATATTACAGACAGTAACTCGTACATAAGGGAGCACTGCCAGGGTAATATTACGTCCATTGTATGTCGACTCATATGTAGAGGTACCTAATGAGCAATGGTGGCCTCACATATTACAGACAGTAACTCGTACATAAGGGAGCACTGCCAGGGTAATATTACGTCCATTGTATGTCGACTCATATGCAGAGGTAATGAGCAATGGTGGCCTCACATATTACAGACAGTAACTTGTACATAAGGGAGCACTGCAAGGGTAATATTACGTCCATTGTATGTGGACTCATATGTAGAGGTAATGAGCAATGGTGGCCTCATATATTACAGACAGTAACTTGTACATAAGGGAGCACTGCAAGGGTAATATTACGTCCATTGTATGTGGACTCATATGTAGAGGTAATGAGCAATGGTGGCCTCACATATTACAGACAGTAACTCGTACATAAGGGAGCACTGCAAGGGTAATATTACGTCCATTGTATGTCGACTCATATGTAGAGGTAATGAGCAATGGTGGCCTCACATATTACAGACAGTAACTTGTACATAAGGGAACACTGCAAGGGTAATATTACGTCCATTGTATGTCGACTCATATGTAGAGGTAATGAGCAATGGTTGCCTCACATATTACAGACAGTAACTCATACATAAGGGAGCACTGCAAGGGTAATATTACGTCCATTGTATGTCGACTCATATGTAGAGGTAATGAGCAATGGTTGCCTCACATATTACAGACAGTAACTCGTACATAAGGGAACACTGCAAGGGTAATATTACGTCCATTGTATGTCGACTCATATGCAGAGGTAATGAGCAATGGTTGCCTCACATATTACAGACAGTAACTCGTACATAAGGGAGCACTGCAAGGGTAATATTACGTCCATTGTATGTCGACTCATATGTAGAGGTAATGAGCAATGGTGGCCTCACATAATACAGACAGTAACTTGTACATAAGGGAGCACTGCAAGGGTAATATTACGTCCATTGTATGTCGACTCATATGCAGAGGTAATGAGCAATGGTGGCCTCACATATTACAGACAGTAACTCGTACATAAGGGAGCACTGCAAGGGTAATATTACGTCCATTGTATGTCGACTCATATGTAGAGGTAATGAGCAATGGTTGCCTCACATATTACAGACAGTAACTCGTACATAAGGGAGCACTGCAAGGGTAATATTACGTCCATTGTATGTCGACTCATATGTAGAGGTAATGAGCAGTGGTGGCCTCACATAATACAGACAGTAACTCGTACATAAGGGAGCTTTATCTTATTTCGTATTACACTTCATTGTACAGGGGCGTCGGAAGTCTATTTTTCTAGGGGGGGCGAACTTGCAGCTGACTTTGCAACATTTTGTAAAAAAAAAATCCGTAAGTTATCATGCAGCCAGACTCTGAAATCGCTTGAAGGAATAAGCGGAATCTGTACTCTAAAAATGCATTTAATTCATATTGGCAATTTTTTCAGGGGGGGCGAGATGATACTCTCGCCCCCCCGGTTCCGACGCCCCTGTCATTGTATAACATTGTAGTAAATATTATTTTCTAGAAAGGTAGTTCTTCCAATAGCATTCATTAATTCCTTTCATTTGTATCATTTGGCATCTCTGGTCTACAAATGTAAGAATAATAGATGGAAGATTATACATACAATGTACACTATATTGTATGCATCTTATTGTACATAGATATAAAAATTATAAATATATATATATATTTGATCAGTTGTATAATATCCTGTTTTCAATAAATTGAACGATATACTGCAATCTGAGTTTCATTGGTTTGTCCTGTCGTGCGGATGTGTTCTATACTTGGTTCCAACCTAACTAACACGGGCTGGCAATCACTAACCTGAAAGGGCTACTTAGCTGTTGCCTTCTTTGTTGAAACTTGTACATGTCAAAAATCTCCAGCAACAGTTGATTCGGCGACACTGTTACAAAAAGTCGGGACGTTCCCCCATACAGGGTTAGCTGTATCCGAAGAGGTCAAGTTGTTTGTCCGAGGGTTTGTAGCTGTCGGTACCAGCCGAGAAGGTGACTGCTTTCTTGAATAATGGGGATGATTGACATCGATTATCTACACAATAGGTTCGTTTTTTTGTCCTGCATAGCCTGCACTGGTGCAAGCTTTCCGGCACCGCCATGTTATTTTGTCTCCGTGCAGGTTACACTGCTCGCGTTATTTTGTCCAGTGGAAGTTGCACTAGTGCAGCGGTGTAGCACCGGCTACCGAGCTGGTGTGGCGGTGCAGTGTAAGAAAATCTGGCGGCAACTTGAATTAACATGTGGTTGTTATTTTAAGTAGATACCTCGGCTGCTATTTACGTTAAGAATAATTATTTAGTTGAGATCCGATGTTATACATTTCAAACCATTGTGAAAGACTCTATCAAATTTAAATATTATTTCACACATCAGCCGTTGCTACACCGGAGTGTTTTTTTGTCTTCCTTCAGTGCAACCTGCATGCCTTGCACTGTTGCGTATTTCCGGCCTACACCGTAAAGCTGCACCGCAAGAAAGTGCAGAACAAAAAAACAAACCTAATAACATCGCCTGCTTTGAGGTCAATGATTGGCCGGGTGTTTCTTAGGTAGGAACAACCTATAGAGTATTGGTGGCTCGATTTTGTTAATGGCTGAATTTGTAACTGTACAGTTTTTTGTGTACATCTAAAATATGCACCAGAATGCTAAGTCACTTGGCTTGGCACTATGGCATACAGGACAGGCAACATCTATTCCATTGCTCGATACTGAAAGAGCACAACGAAGGAATGCCAGGAGGCTTGTCACTATTGGTTGGCGAGACGCATGATGACATAAATGTGTCAATGTGGGCATAAGAGAAGAAGAGAAGAGAAGACTTTTTAGTGCCTTGCAAATACTTATTTCACTGTACACGAGTTAAAACATCTATAACGAAACATAGGCATCCTAGTTGACTCCCGGTAACTGGCAAGGTCTATAGATCCGGCGGACGCTCCCAAACTGGCCCAACTGGTCCAACTGGCCCAACTCTCAAGTCAGGTTGTCGCATCCATTTCTACTTTATTAAAAATTACACAATTCAAATGGTAGAAACATTCAGTAAAGTAAGTTAACATGAGGGAAGCGTCAGGCATGGCCAGCCGGCTTCGATGTACCTAGGGGCCAGAATATGATGGGATTAAGTTCCTATCCCCTACCCGACTTCATTGTTGGACACAGGGAGCAGATATAAAAAAAAAAATATATATATATGTTAAAATCCAGAAATTAAAAAACCAACCCTGACTGGGAGTCGAACCCAGGTCTCCCACTTGCCGGGTGGGCGCCTTGACCCCTAGACCACTGGGACTGGCAATTATTGTGCATTATATCTATGTGGCGGTGACAAGAGACTTTCTTGAATAAATATCGATTCATATACACTATACAGTATATAACTGTCTCATCAACACATCACCAGATCGCGTCAGCCACCTAACCTTGCCTCCCAACCCCTTCTTTCTGTTACTCTCCCCCCCCCCCCCCCCTCCCCCCCAACAGCCAATAGGGCCAGTTTGTTTAGTTCATAGGTTAGGTTAGTTAGTTAGTAGTCTTTTTACTCCCGAGTGATAAAGGTCTTGTACCGAAACGTCTCGGAAAACTTGTGTTGTCCTTTATATATGTTGTCTTTTTAACGAGCCACAACGGTCTACAAATTCAGGTAAGCTGTTGGGGTCTACATTCTACCTATTATATGTATAATGTATATATACTGTATATACATTTTGGAATGATCTGTCAAAACCAATTCTGGCTGAAAAAAGCAAAATAGTGAGCTGATATATTTAAATAATTATTCTTGCATTCTGCATTAATGAACAGTAAGTAGGGCCTAACCCAGTTTTTGAAGTGGGCATGAGAATGGAGATGTTGTGCCGATGAGACGACCACCCTTTGAGGTTTATCGAACCTCTGCCAGGGGGTGAGCAACTGGTTGGAGCCGTAGGGAATATAATAATATCTTTGCTCTGCCATCTTTGGGTTAGAGCAAAGATTACTGAGTGAAATAAAATAATTCGCTCTATGGGAAATCGTCTGCCCGTGTCTGAGTGAAATTTTCTCAGTCCGAATTCTCACCGCAAGAGCTCGCTCTTCCATAAGTTTAAAACTGAGCTGGAACCTCGGTCGTTCGACTCAGCGCCGGGGGAAGGAAGTGTCCGGGCCAAATTCTTCCGATGCCAGAACCAAGTCCAAATATATCCCGCCAGACAGCAACGAAGTTCAATCGTGCTGAGCTAGCGCTCCTTGCGGTGAGAATTCGAACTAGTGGTGAGACTTTGAAATTTTTGACAAAACTTGCGCAGATATTTTAACACGGCGATGAAACATCTTCCCTCACTCAGTAATCTTTGGTTGGAGTCTCTGCCACCGGCAAAAAGTGCTCACTAGGAAGTAGAAGATGATACAAGAGTTTTGTCTTTGGCTCGAGAAGATCTTTGCTTTTTATTACCAACAATAAACAAGCTTTTTTCTTTTTTCATTGTTTGTAATTATATCCTTCTGTCAAATGTCATGAAATGTGATGAATGGACCGATTTGCTTCTCACTACTTTAAATTTTAAAAAAAAAGCTGTGACTTTTAAATATTAAAACATCCAAATCTTAGCCTCGTCATGGAGGAGTATCGTGCGGAGAACGAGGAGGGAGCAGAACCCAAAGACCGGGAACAAGAGTTCAGAGAAAACTACCGGTCTATCCTTACGGAGGCTTGCGAGAATTCTTCCGGTTCCTCCAACGATTCCCTGAGACAAGAATGTCCCGAGCTCTACAACGACTATCGCAGGAACGTAATGAAACACAACGAGTATCTAGAAGGCGGTTTGACTCAAGTACAGATGGATTTGTTCCGCGATCGGCAAAACGAGACGTCGTTAACCATACGAGAACTAAACAGTGACGAATCGGTAACGCTCGGAAGTCGCGTGTCGGAAGTGACTTCCTCGAGCCGCGATGATCGCAACACGACGTCTAGTTACTCTACCTCGTCGGTCGACATAGATTCTAGCGATTATCTGCGCGATAATACTCGACCGATGTTCGGCGGAATAGACAAGTATACGCGTAACAATACGGTGTCGGCGTTTGAAGAAATTAGTCCTAATATCGCTCTGTCCAACGGTAACGACACCGTGGAAACAATTTCTATCAATACTCGAACGATGCACGACGTGCCCAGTAACATATCCTCGTCGTGTGAGGGAATGTCTTCGTATTACGCCATGTCAAGTTCGCTGAATGGGGATAGACATATGTCGGACTACAATCTGACGGGAACGGAAGATGTCGGGCGCGATCGTCTCTCTAGTCCGCTATACGAGGAAGACGATAACACGCCCGTTCGCGATTACACGCCAAAAAACGAGCAGATTGGCGGGCGTAACTGCGACTCCATGTGCGCGAGTGAAGGCGATTACACGATGGATTACGCAACGAGAACCGAGCGTATTGGTGGGCATAGCCGTACGCCTTCCGTGGGCGCTAACGAAGGCAAGTATGGGTGTACACTCGATTACTCGTCGAGAGAGGAGATATCGCGAGGTCACTTGGCGTGCAGGTCCATGTCGACGATAAACGAGGGTCACAGGCACGAAGAGTTTTGCCGGCATCCAACACTCAAGGAATTCAACTCGAGAGAGTTTGAACGGTCTGCGGATCGCGGAGTTCTCCCTGTTGACTGTTCTAGAGGTGAGCACGTTAGGCCTAGGCCCACACATTGACTTAACCTATTTGTTTGTTTATCTATTTATTTATTTATTTATTTATTTATAGCCTATATTTATTTATTTATTTATTTATTTATTTATTTATTTATTTATTTATTTATTTATTTATTTATTTATTTATTTATTTATTATTTATTCATTTATTTATTTATTTATTTATTTATTGATTGATTGATTGATTGATTGATTGATTTATTTATTTATTTATTTATTTATGTATTTATTTATTTATTTGTATATTGTCTATCCTATTCAGTTATAAAAACTGATTTACAAAGGAGGACATTAAATAGAACTAGGCTACGCAAACAATTAGTATTAATGAAATCATAAATAGCAATAACAACATAACTAGGGTGACCATAATTACAAAAGCAAAAACCGGGACACATGGAGGCTTGACTTGTATGGACTTGTGTGGATCACAAGGGGTCTGGGGCGTAGCCCCAGCCGCCGGAGGCGCAAAATTTTTTGGGCAATTTTCATCTCAAGATAGCCTGTAGTGAGATCTGAGACAGGTTGGGTTGGGCTGGTAGCTGGCCTTTGCCTTGAGGGTGTGGCGCAAGAGAAGAATCAGGTTCCAGGAAAAGATAAGTACGCGCAATTGCAATAATTACTGTAAACTTGGCAATAGGTGTTTATTTCTTAGGATTCAACATTTGTTTTATCTTTCAGATTAAATAAAAAAACTTGTACAAAATTAAGTCTTGCTAACTGTTCTTATGGAAACACATGCTTCTTCTGTGAGCTTGTGCTTGGTCCTGGGTCTGTGTTATCTGTTTTACTTTTAACATATTTATTTGAAGCATGAATTTCTTGCATTAACTTATCATTACTTTTCAAAAATTCATAGAATTGGGAGCACGTTTCACTGAAGTGTGTTTTTACTATAACTGCAGCTCTAACAGTATCGACGCCCAAACGACTTTTCTCGTCAGACCAAAAACAGTTTACAAGCGAGAAAACCCTCTTCACAGCAGCATTTGTTCCAGGCAAAGAGAGAGTAAACTCAACTATGACAGCAATGTTTTTACATGGAATGTGATTGGCACTAAAATGGCAGAAAATGATCTTCCATTTCGAGTATTTTGAATTATAACTAGTATTGGCTTTTATATGAAACATTATATTGTTTATTAATGGAAATTTAAATGGAGAATACGAATTAATTGGACGAACTCTTAAAACCGGGACATTTTGGCGTCCCGAGAACTATTTTCGGGACACCGGGACAGGCCGCAAAAAAACGGGACGATCCCGGTAAAACCGGGACGTCTGGTCACCCTAAACATAACAAAACAAACTACTGTAGCCTACTATAAAATAAAATCAAGTGAAAAAACATTAAAATAAAGTATATAAATATGAAGGAGAAATGGGTAAAAGAAAAATATATTTACCTATATTTGAAAGTGAAAAAAGAAGAAAGAAAAAGAAAAGAAATGATTTGTAGGCCTACCAGCTCAAACGAAAATGAGGATTGCAAAACATTAGAAACTGCAATCTGGGAAAAATAAAATGTCACGTAAAAGCAGCCTGGGAAGCCGCACACGCCTTCTATCTTCTCTTCGAATCTTGAAAATCAGATGGTCTTGAAAATCTTAACCCGAACCGAGCCGAGAAAATCATTAATAAGTAAGACCAAGACTAGCCTAGGTTGACTAAGTTACCCTAGAAACTATTTATCAATGTGAAAATAAAATACAATAGTTAAAAACAACAATTAATTGTTGCGTAAGTCTACCATGCTCGTTGACCAGGGCAAAATGGAAAGTTGGAACATGCCCACAGCTCCTATTAGCTTCCTTATCAGCATAATATCAGACCAGGGACATGAAATACATAAATACCACTAACGAAACTAACTACTGTACTAAGGGCGCTTACATAGGCCCTACACCTGATTCAATTAACTCGATCAGTAGTCTTCTCTCACTCTTCTCTCCGAGAGCAAGAAAGAAAGAGCTACTGATCGAGTAGCTGGGATCAGGTTCGCATAAGTAGCTAAAACTGATTAACAAAGAACATACAATAGGCCTAAATTAAACTACAATTTATAATGAACAACAAAGCATCAGGGATGGAGAGTTTGCAAACGCGTTGGTGCCTGACACCAAGTCTCAATAATCCAACCAAAATTGTGAATGTCTTTAAAACGTCTAATAGGCTAATAACTCTTCTTCCCTTCTTACTGCGCCATCATGAAACAGCCATTAAGATATGCCTATATCAACAACAAAACATGTTACTACTACCGGTATAGAATATTTATTGATTTTATTCAACAGTAACAATTGTTCTAAAATATTAGGCCTGTAAAATGTAATAATAATAATGTTCAACTCAGTTCCAGCTGTGTTGGGTTGAGTGGTGGCTCTCCGCCTCCATCTAGGGCATGGAACTTGTAGATACTGAGCTAAAAAAATTAAATTTAAATTTAAAATTTAATAATAACAATAATCTAACTAACAAACTCAATGGTTATAGACTAGAACAATTGAGTTTATAATTGTATCAAACAATGCTATGTAGGCCCTATGTCAGGTTGAGTGGAGGTTGCCCACTCTTGCCCACTCTTGTCTACAACTAGACATGAAGCTTTCAATGCCAGGCTCAACGTTCCTTCTGCTTCTCTACCAGTTTCTTCCACTCTTTTCTGCCCTCCCATTTCCAATGCATTATCTCCAAATTAAATACCTACAGGCTAATAAAGAAAAAATATAAAATGTAAATTAACATAAAACACATAGGCTAGATGCAATATGATTCTATATAGTGCAATGTATGTAAATGGTGACTTCTGACATTATTTTTATTTAAAGGGGTACCTAAAACAAAAAACGAATCGCGTTGTGGTGTACGGAACTTTCTTAGTACGCAGTTCTCCCGCTAGGAGAGCGTAAAGCGACTCCTCCCAAGTTGTGAAAGCTGTTTTGCCTGCTCTTCGTTTTTTTTTTCATAAATAACTGATCTTGGAAAACAAATCTGAGTCGGTTTGGGACTGTTCTTTCAAAGCAGGGCACGCTTCCAAGCGACCCCCTTTTTGCTGAGGAGTCAGGAGCCGTAGCACAAACTTTACATCAACCCTTCTCATCCCCAAATCTTCCAAGAATTCGCTGAACCAAGCTCCAGGTAGTCTCAATCTCTTCAATGGCGCGTTGTCTATCTTGAAGCACAATTGCACAAGTTTTTATTTAATGAACAGTTGCGCACATTTTAATAATACAACAAAGACCATGCAGGTAAAACAGCTTTCACGAAAAATTCACAACGCCAAACACAACCTTCCCCAGCGATGCTGCTTGGCAGACTCATAGAGACTAACTCAGGTGGAGTCGCTTTACGCTGTCCCAGCAGAGAACCGCGTACTACGGCAACTCCGTACAGTGAAGTGTACCACCTTGCACGTTCTAGACGTACTACGGCAGAGCGCCAAGTCACTGGAGGACGTGAGACCCGCGCGCCCCCCCCTGCCCAAGGTCAGCTTCTACAGCTTCGAGCAAGAGTTGTCGCGCTGTGAGACCGCCCTGAGAGAGGCCAAGGCTGAGCTGAGAGAGGAGCGCAAGAAGCAGGTTGTGGTGGACACATTCAGGACGAACCTGCTAGAGGTACGCTGGTATTAGTAGTGTAGTAGTAGTAGTAGTATTAGTATTAGTAGTAGTAGTAGTAGTAGTAGAAGTAGTAGTAGTAGTAGTAGTAGTAGTAGTAGTAGTAGTAGTAGTAGTAGTAGTAGTAGTAGTAGTAGTAGTAGTAGTAGTAGTAGTAGTAGAATGCAGGTGGACAGAATGTGCTAGGAGATGTGTGTTGCCTCCAACTGTCAGCCATGTTACTAGCAGCAGTGGCGCTAACGCATTACAATCAGCTGTTGCTCTGAACGCAGGTGGACAGAATGTGCTGGGAGATGTGTGCTGCCTCCAACTGTCAGCCATGTTACTAGCAGCAGTGGCGCTAACGCATTACAATCAGCTGTTGCTCTGAACGCAGGTGGACAGAATGTGCTAGGAGATGTGTGTTGCCTCCAACTGTCAGCCATGTTACTAGCAGCAGTGGCGCTAACGCATTACAATCAGCTGTTGCTCTGAACGCAGGTGGACAGAATGTGCTAGGAGATGTGTGCTGCCTCCAACTGTCAGCCATGTTACTAGCAGCAGTGGCGCTAACGCATTACAATCAGCTGTTGCTCTGAACGCAGGTGGACAGAATGTGCTGGGAGATGTGTGTTGCCTCCAACTGTCAGCCATGTTACTAGCAGCAGTGGCGCTAACGCATTACAATCAGCTGTTGCTCTGAACGCAGGTGGACAGAATGTGCTAGGAGATGTGTGTTGCCTCCAACTGTCAGCCATGTTACTAGCAGCAGTGGCGCTAACGCATTACAATCAGCTGTTGCTCTGAACGCAGGTGGACAGAATGTGCTGGGAGATGTGTGTTGCCTCCAACTGTCAGCCATGTTACTAGCAGCAGTGGCGCTAACGCATTACAATCAGCTGTTGCTCTGAACGCAGGTGGACAGAATGTGCTAGGAGATGTGTGCTGCCTCCAACTGTCAGCCATGTTACTAGCAGCAGTGGCGCTAACGCATTACAATCAGCTGTTGCTCTGAACGCAGGTGGACAGAATGTGCTGGGAGATGTGTGCTGCCTCCAACTGTCAGCCATGTTACTTATCTTGTAGCAGCAGTGGCGCTAACGCATTACAATCAGCTGTTGCTCTGAACGCAGGTGGACAGAATGTGCTAGGAGATGTGTGTTGCTTCCAACTGTCAGCCATGTTACTAGCAGCAGTGGCGCTAACGCATTACAATCAGCTGTTGCTCTGAACGCAGGTGGACAGAATGTGCTAGGAGATGTGTGTTGCCTCAAACTGTCAGCCATGTTACTTATCTTGTAGCAGCAGTGGCGCTAACGCATTACAATCAGCTGTTGCTCTGAACGCAGGTGGACAGAATGTGCTGGGAGATGTGTGTTGCCTCCAACTGTCAGCCATGTTACTAGCAGCAGTGGCGCTAACGCATTACAATCAGCTGTTGCTCTGAACGCAGGTGGACAGAATGTGCTGGGAGATGTGTGCTGCCTCCAACTGTCAGCCATGTTACTAGCAGCAGTGGCGCTAACGCATTACAATCAGCTGTTGCTCTGAACGCAGGTGGACAGAATGTGCTGGGAGATGTGTGTTGCCTCCAACTGTCAGCCATGTTACTTATCTTGTAGCAGCAGTGGCGCTAACGCATTACAATCAGCTGTTGCTCTGAACGCAGGTGGACAGAATGTGCTAGGAGATGTGTGTTGCCTCCAACTGTCAGCCATGTTACTAGCAGCAGTGGCGCTAACGCATTACAATCAGCTGTTGCTCTGAACGCAGGTGGACAGAATGTGCTAGGAGATGTGTGCTGCCTCCAACTGTCAGCCATGTTACTAGCAGCAGTGGCGCTAACGCATTACAATCAGCTGTTGCTCTGAACGCAGGTGGACAGAATGTGCTAGGAGATGTGTGCTGCCTCCAACTGTCAGCCATGTTACTAGCAGCAGTGGCGCTAACGCATTACAATCAGCTGTTGCTCTGAACGCAGGTGGACAGAATGTGCTAGGAGATGTGTGTTGCCTCCAACTGTCAGCCATGTTACTAGCAGCAGTGGCGCTAACGCATTACAATCAGCTGTTGCTCTGAACGCAGGTGGACAGAATGTGCTGGGAGATGTGTGCTGCCTCCAACTGTCAGCCATGTTACTTATCTTGTAGCAGCAGTGGCGCTAACGCATTACAATCAGCTGTTGCTCTGAACGCAGGTGGACAGAATGTGCTAGGAGATGTGTGCTGCCTCCAACTGTCAGCCATGTTACTAGCAGCAGTGGCGCTAACGCATTACAATCAGCTGTTGCTCTGAACGCAGGTGGACAGAATGTGCTAGGAGATGTGTGTTGCCTCCAACTGTCAGCCATGTTACTAGCAGCAGTGGCGCTAACGCATTACAATCAGCTGTTGCTCTGAACGCAGGTGGACAGAATGTGCCAGGAGATGTGTGTTGCCTCCAACTGTCAGCCATGTTACTAGCAGCAGTGGCGCTAACGCATTACAATCAGCTGTTGCTCTGAACGCAGGTGGACAGAATGTGCTAGGAGATGTGTGTTGCTTCCAACTGTCAGCCATGTTACTAGCAGCAGTGGCGCTAACGCATTACAATCAGCTGTTGCTCTGAACGCAGGTGGACAGAATGTGCTAGGAGATGTGTGTTGCCTCCAACTGTCAGCCATGTTACTAGCAGCAGTGGCGCTAACGCATTACAATCAACTGTTGCTCTGAACGCAGGTGGACAGAATGTGCTGGGAGATGTGTGTTGCCTCCAACTGTCAGCCATGTTACTTATCTTGTAGCAGCAGTGGCGCTATCCCTGCTTAAAATTCCCATGGATACTGGTTGGTTACGAGATGTAATTCTTAGTGTAACACATAAGAACTGGACGGTTTCACACAGAACCAATCGTAACATGTTTCCAATGAATTCCATTTGAAATTGTAACTAACCGGAACAATGCGTAATAAACCAGCAATAGATGTAACCCATGGTAACGGCAACCAATAAGAATCTAATGTAACAAACTGGAACATGTTTCTTATCGTAATCAAACGTATTCCATGGTAACGGCAACCAATAAGAATCTAATGTAACAAACTGGAAAATGTTTCTTATCGTAACCAAACGTATTCCATGGTAACGGCAACCAATAAGAATCTAATATCACGACTGGGAAAGTGTTTCTTACCGTAACCAACCGTATTCCATGGTAACGGCAACCAATAAGAATCTGATGTAACAAACTGGAACATGTTTCTTATCGTAACCAAACGTATTTCATGGTAACGGCAACCAATAAGAATCTAATGTAACAAACTGGAACATGTTTCGTATCGTAATCAACCGTATTCCATGGTAACGGCAACCAATAAGAATCTAATGTAACAAACTGGAACATGTTTCTTATCGTAACAAACCGTATTCCATGGTAACGGGAACCAATAAGAATCTGATGTAACAAACTGGAACATGTTTTTTATCGTAACCAAACGTATTTCATGGTAACGGCAACCAATAAGAATCTAATGTAACAAACTGGAAAATGTTTCTTATCGTAACGAACCGTATTCCATGGTAACGGCAACCAATAAGAATCTGATGTAACAAACTGGAACATGTTTCTTATCATAACCAACCGTATTCCATGGAAACGGCAACCAATAAGAATCTAATGTAACAAACTGGAAAATGTTTCTTATCGTAACGAACCGTATTCCATGGTAACGGCAACCAATAAGAATCTGATGTAACAAACTGGAACATGTTTCTTATCATAACCAACCGTATTCCATGGTAACGGCAACCAATAAGAATCTGATGTAACAAACTGGAACATGTTTCTTATCGTAACCAAACGTATTTCATGGTAACGGCAACCAATAAGAATCTAATGTAACAAACTGGAAAATGTTTCTTATCGTAACCAACCGTATTCCATGGTAACGGCAACCAATAAGAATCTAATGTAACAAACTGGAAAATGTTTCTTATCGTAACCAACCGTATTCCATGGTAACGGCAACCAATAAGAATCTAATATCACGACTGGGAAAGTGTTTCTTATCGTAACCAACCGTATGCCATGGTAACGGCAACCAATAAGAATCTGATGTAACAAACTGGAACATGTTTCTTATCGTAACCAAACGTATTTCATGGTAACGGCAACCAATAAGAATCTAATGTAACAAACTGTCAAATGTTTCTTATCGTAACCAACCGTATTCCATGGTAACGGCAACCAATAAGAATCTAATGTAACAAACTGTCAAATGTTTCTTATCGAAACCAACCGTATTCCATGGTAACGGCAACCAATAAGAATCTAATGTAACAAAGTGGAACATGTTTCTTATCGTAACCAACCGTATTCCATGGTAACGGGAACCAATAAGAATCTGATGTAACAAACTGGAACATGTTTCTTATCGTAACCAAACGTATTCCATGGTAACGGCAACCAATAAGAATCTAATGTAACAAACTGGAACATGTTTCGTATCGTAATCAACCGTATTCCATGGTAACGGGAACCAATAAGAATCTGATGTAACAAACTGGAACATGTTTCTTATCGTTACCAAACGTATTCCATGGTAACGGGAACCAAATCTGATGTAACAAACTGCAACATGTTTCTTATCGTAACCAACCGTATTCCATGGTAACGGGAACCAATAAGAATCTGATGTAACAAACTGGAAAATGTTTCTTATCGTAACCAACCGTATTCCATGGTAACGGGAACCAATAAGAATCTGATGTAACAAACTGGAACATGTTTCTTATCGTAACCAAACGTATTCCATGGTAACGGCAACTAATAAGAATCTAATGTAACAAACTGGACTATGTTTCGTATCGTAATCAACCGTATTTCATGGTAACGGCAACCAATAAGAATCTAATGTAACAAACTGGAAAATGTTTCTTATCGTAACGAACCGTATTCCATGGTAACGGCAACCAATAAGAATCTGATGTAACAAACTGGAACATGTTTCTTATCGTAACCAAACGTATTTCATGGTAACGGCAACCAATAAGAATCTAATGTAACAAACTGGAAAATGTTTCTTATCGTAACCAACCGTATTCCATGGTAACGGCAACCAATCAGAATCTAATGTAACAAACTGGAACATGTTTCGTATCGTAACCAACCGTATTCCATGGTTACGGCAACCAATTAGAATCTAACGTAACAAGTAGTAATTAAAGGGAACTGTAACCGATGGGATTTACACGCAACCAAATGTCACCGTAATGGTGGGTGTACAGCTCTGCGTTGCGAGCGAAGCGAGGGCGCGAGCTCCAATCAGCGGCCGATTTTCATGCAAAGAAGTTACAAACTCGGCCGCTGATTGGAGCTCGCGCCCTCGCTTCGCTCGCAACGCGTAGCTGTAAACGTAGCGTAACAAACCGTAACGACTAGTAATCAATGGGAATTATGTGTTTCTGTAACAAACCGTAACGAGTAGTAATCAATGGGAACCGTAACCGATGGGATTTATACGCAACCAAATGTCACCGTAACAAACCGTAACGACTAGTAATCAATGGGAATTATAACCAATGGGAATTATGTGTTACTGTAACAAACCGTAACGAGTAGTAATCAATGGGAACCGTAACCGATGGGATTTACACGCAACCAAATGTCACCGTAACAAACCGTAACGACTAGTAATCAATGGGAATTATAACCAATGGGAATTATGTGTTACTGTAACAAACCGTAACGAGTAGTAATCAATGGGAACCGTAACCGATGGGATTTACACGCAACCAAATGTCACCGTAACAAACCGTAACGACTAGTAATCAATGGGAACCGTAACCAATGGGAATCATGTGTTATAGTAACAAACCGTAACGAGTAGTAATCAATGGCAACTGTAACCGATGGGATAAATAACCGACCAATAAGAATCTAACGTAACAATCTGGGTTGTGTTTCTTAAATTCCATGGTCATGGCATTCTCTTCCAAGTGTTTTATGGCAAGTGTTTCTTACAAAACACAATTTACAAATATAATCATAAAAAACATAATATCAATCATAATCATATATTAAGCCGCGGTATTAAATTCAACTAGCAGGTGCACCAACATAAGTTTTTATTGAAGTGCATTATTCGTATTTTTTCGGTATGGTTTAGATCATTATAAGTTTATTAGATTTGTACTAAAACATCTCTCATTTGATATCTAAGAACGGGAAAAGCATAATAAATAATAATGTAAAGTACGTCTTCACTTTTTGCGTGCATAAGTTGGTAACAGTCAGTCAGTCCGTTACACAAGCCGGGTTTGAACCCAAGCCCCAAGCCAAGCCAAGGGCAAGAGCGGCGTGTAATGGTGAGGTGTTTGTTTAGAACACGTGTGTTTACAGTTAAAATAATGTCTTCGGACCACTCAGACGTTTTTGTGGAGTTTTTAGAACATAAAGAAGTGTCTGTTATAACATCGAACACAGTAACAAAATACCAAGTCATTTGAAGAACATAAAAATGGTAGACCAAGAAGTGAGGTTATGAGTCTAGCCTGGAAAGGGGAAGGCCTAGCGATGCGAGACTACTTGGCAAAGGTCCTAGGCCTAGCTCATTCCTGTAAGTATATACATAATACTTTAATATGTACGTATATAGCCATATACCTATAGTTTCGGGCCTAGGCCCTAGGCCTAGCATAGGCCTACTGTAAGCGTAGGTAGGCCTACCTTCATCTCAAACTTGGCCCTATAGGCCTAAGCCTAGGGCCTTGGTCATTTATAGGTAGCCTAGACCTAGACCTAGCATTGAGTCTAGCTAGGCCTAGCCCCTAGGCCTACTGTGTATTGAGCTCTAGGCCTTGATATCCTGACTAGCCTACGCCTAGCTAGGGCCTAGGCATAGGCTAGGCCAATAACAAACAAAGGCAAATGTGGCCTAGCTTTTGGCCCTAGGTCTATCATTACTAGGCTTAATCTTTGTGAACGCTTTCAGATGATCCCTAGGTCTACCGTTCATGGGAACGTAACCTAGACCGAGGCTACCCTATATCAAGACTGGAGAAAGATGAGAAGAAAGATGAGATCCAGTTTAGGGCCAGGCCAGTGATGCCCAAGGCATTAAGTTTATTGATGAGTAATTGGTGGTCAATGGTGTCAAAGGCCTTACTTAGGTCGTAGAATAATCCAAGGGCATCGTCCCCTCTGTCAAGTGCTGAATATAAGGAAGAGAGGAAGGAGAAGATGGCAGTTAAGAGTGCATCATTTCAAGCGGAAACCGCGCTACCTACTATCCAGTAGATTATATTTGTTTAGTGATTCAGGTCCATGCCTATCAGCTTCTCCTGACAACTTGAAGAAGGTATGCCTAAACAATTTTACTTTCAGAGTATTCTTGCATTTGGTGTTTTCATTGTAGGTCTATGTGTCTCATTCTCATCCCATGATAGGGTATAGGCTAGTATTGAATGCAGGCCTAAGAATTTCCGTAGAGGCTTACAAAAAACTGGCATATATAGGCTTAGCGCAACGCAAGCACAGCGTAAAAAATATGAACCAATACTTAACCTATGGCCTCATCTCCAACTGACACAAGAGTGCATGGCGCAGTGCATTTGATGGTAATTATTTTCTTGTGTTTTGCTTGCGCTACGTTACAACTGACCAATAGGAATCTTGTTCCAATAACTTAATAAGGCATCTGTGGTCTCATCATACTCACTGGGTCAAATGAGTAAATGTTGTTACTAGTAAGATATAGCCTATTATTGAGTGACTTCCAATTGTATCAGATAGAGCCCTGAATTGATGCAAAATAACCTTCAAATGAAACATAATAAAATAATAACTAAGTTAACAACTGTTAACTGTTTCCTCCTATGCGAGATAGGCCTGGCCCTATAGAATAAAATGATAACAATAAAGACGAGCTGGTTTGCTATTCCTATTATAGACAACTCTAGAACCTGTGGTTACAAGTGGTATTGAATTTGTAGTCTGTCCCTAACCTCATCAAATCATGGCAAGTGCAGATGACGAGAAGGCCACAACTTGCGTTTCGCTGTGCTTGTGTCACACGAATTGTGGGTTGATATGTGAGTTGTAACTTACGTAAGGGCTTAGGGCTTAAAGGTTGAGTAAATTATTTACGTTATTTGTGAAAATTATTTACACTCAACGTTATAAGGTTATTGTAATGTTCAATGCGTTTTGAGATTGTAACATTCACAATAACCTTACGTTTGGCAGTGCTTTGTTGGGATTTCGAACTTCTAGGTAGACCTACCTACTAGAACAAAGTCTAGGCATCTAGGCATAAAATATTTAAGAATATCTCGCAGGCTGCATATATTATTAGGCCTATATTTACATTTTGGGATGGAAGAATATCAATCATTAGCAATAATAACCGATGATTAAGATTATGTAGACTATGATATTTCCCAAGAAGTTTGGCCTACAAAAAAACAAAAAAAAAACAGTAGGCCTATAACAGTATACTGTATATAATATAACATCTGATATGTAATGCATGTGATTGTTGTAAGTTGATACCAATGTATGAGGTGAAAGGTCTTGTTTGTTTAGAACCATTTTGTTTGCATACTAGGGGTATGCAATAATTGCATCATTTCTTGCCATGAGTTTTGTGTCAGGTTTTGTCATTAATTAGATAAAGATTCCCACTTTTTGCTGTTGAAGTGCCCGAAGTCCATAATCTAATTACCAAATTACAAGATATTTCATGAGTCTGCATGGGGAGGGGGGGGTTACAAAAAAGCATTGAAAACAAATTTGAAAATGACAAGATATCCGTAACATTGGATTTAGAGTTTAAAGGCCTACTGCTAAATTAAACTATTAATATTAAACTTATATTCCTTTATCAAGGGCAATTCTCAGTTACAAGGCAAATGGCTTTTATGTTACAGATTTTACCATCTGCCAGGGAAAAGCGAACCATTGGGAGTCCATGACCCAGCAACTCTAGCACCTTGGGGGGGATTTGAACAACTGTCAAGGCATCAACATATGAAGACATGAATGAAGAACAGATAAGTGGAAAGGACCAAGTGTTGCCTATGATATCTGTAACTTGTATTGTTTGTACAGGCCTAATAAAGACATAATTAATTAGGCTAATTATACTTCTGATATAAATTGTTTACTGGTAGGCCTAGCCTTGTAGGTGCTAATAGGCGCTAGGTGGGTATGTCGGTGTTAATATTGTAAAAATGATTTCAAATGCTTGTAGGCCTATAGGTAGTATTCAATCGACGTCACATGGCGGCCATTATGAGGTACACATTGCTTGTTTACATTTTGTTCTGTCAATAGAAGACACATAGATTATCTAGGAAAATCAATCAATCAATTGATGTGTGCAGGTAAAAGTTCAAGTAAATGATAACGCATGCAAATGATTGTCTGCAAACAGAGTTTACGCGTTCTTATTTTGTTTTCAGTCATAATACGGAACCTTTGTTTGAAAACTGTTTATGTGTTAGTCAAAGAACATATGCAATATTGCAACAATGAAGTGTCGAAAGAACGTAAACAAATGTTTACAGAGTACCTCAGTATGGCCACCGTGCAATGCCGAAATGACGTTATTGCATACTCCCTATAAGAAAAATATAATCATCACAAACTTGTAAATTAATTAATTCAGAGATGATTAAAAGCGGTTTGTACTTTGTAGTCTGCGGTACTCATCTACTGTTTAGTGGCAAATGTAACAGCTAGTATTGTAGCAACATGTTAATTAATTATATAATTGTTTGCAGTCACAATTAAACATAACATTAAAACATATTGTTTAAATGAGAATTGTATTGTTCTTTTTTGACCATTTCACAGGGAGTCCCAGCATTTGTTACAGTTGAGCATTTATTACCAGTGGTTATTATTTGTTACAGCAGATTCCCATCGGTTACGGGTGACATTGATTCCCACTGGTTTGTTACGGCAGATTCCCATTGGTTACGGTTGCTTCCCAACTGTTACGGTACATGTTCCTACTTGTTACGGATGGTTCCCATTTGTTACGGTTGGGCATTGATTACAAGTGGTTACTATTTGTTACGGCACATTCCCATTGGTTACGGATGGTTCCCATTCGTTACGGGTGAGCATTGATTCCCACTGGTTACTATTTGTTACGGCAGATTCCCATTGGTTACGGCTGCTTCCCATTTGTTACAGTTGGTTCCCATTCGTTATGGGTGACATTGATTCCCACTGGTTACTATTTGTTACGGCAGATTCCCATTGGTTACGGTTGGTTCCCATTTGTTACGGTTGCTTCCCATTTGTTACGGTACACGTTCCAGCTTGTTACGGTTGGTTCCCATTCGTTACGGGTGAGCATTGATTCCCACTGGTTACTATTTGTTACAGCAGATTCCCATTGGTTACGGTTGCTTCCCATTTGTTACCAAACACGTTCCAGCTTGTTACGGTTGGTTCCTATTCGTTACGGGTGAGCATTGATTCCCACTGGTTACTATTTGTTACGGCAGATTCCTATTCGTTACGGTTGCTTCCCATTTGTTACGGTACACGTTCCAGCTTGTTACGGTTGGTTCCTATTCGTTACGGGTGAGCATTGATTCCCACTGGTTACTATTTGTTACAGCAGATTCCCATTGGTTACGGTTGCTTCCCATTTGTTACGGTACACGTTCCAGCTTGTTACGGTTGGTTCCTATTCGTTACGGGTGAGCATTGATTCCCACTGGTTACTATTTGTTACAGCAGATTCCCATTGGTTACGGTTGCTTCCCATTTGTTACGGTACACGTTCCAGCTTGTTACGGTTGGTTCCTATTCGTTACGGGTGAGCATTGATTCCCACTGGTTACTATTTGTTACGGCAGATTCCTATTCGTTACGGTTGCTTCCCATTTGTTACGGTACACGTTCCAGCTTGTTACGGTTGGTTCCTATTCGTTACGGGTGAGCATTGATTCCCACTGGTTACTATTTGTTACAGCAGATTCCCATTGGTTACGGTTGCTTCCCATTTGTTACGGTACACGTTCCAGCTTGTTACGGTTGGTTCCTATTCGTTACGGGTGAGCATTGATTCCCACTGGTTACTATTTGTTACGGCAGATTCCTATTCGTTACGGGTGGTTCCCATTTGTTACAGTTGGGCATTGATTACAATTGGTTCCCATTTGTTACGGCTAGAATGCTCATTGTTAACGGCTGGTTCCCATTCGTTACATACGAAAGATTCCCATTGATTACTATTGGTTACAGTGGGTAGTTCTGGTTGGTAACATCTTGTTCCCATTTGTTACATAGGTATGAGGTATGAGTGAAAATACGTCTGAATACGGGTGATTCCAATTATTTACAAATTACCATTGATTACTATTAATTCCCTTTTATTACAAGTTACATTTGGGTTACGCCAAATGTGCCATAATACGCCTGTTTACGATTGACTGTTACCGGTTGGTTCCGATTGAAAACATATTTTTCCATTTATAAAAGAACTTAATGTAATCGATGGGATTTAATGGTAATTTCAACCGTAACTTGCAGCCGTAACCCATGGGAATTTTAAGCAGGGTAACGCATTACAATCAGCTGTTGCTCTGAACGCAGGTGGACAGAATGTGCTGGGAGATGTGTGCTGCCTCCAACTGTCAGCCATGTTACTAGCAGCAGTGGCGCTAACGCATTACAATCAGCTGTTGCTCTGAACGCAGGTGGACAGAATGTGCTGGGAGATGTGTGTTGCCTCCAACTGTCAGCCATGTTACTTATCTTGTAGCAGCAGTGGCGCTAACGCATTACAATCAGCTGTTGCTCTGAACGCAGGTGGACAGAATGTGCTGGGAGATGTGTGCTGCCTCCAACTGTCAGCCATGTTACTAGCAGCAGTGGCGCTAACGCATTACAATCAGCTGTTGCTCTGAACGCAGGTGGACAGAATGTGCTGGGAGATGTGTGCTGCCTCCAACTGTCAGCCATGTTACTAGCAGCAGTGGCGCTAACGCATTACAATCAGCTGTTGCTCTGAACGCAGGTGGACAGAATGTGCTAGGAGATGTGTGTTGCCTCCAACTGTCAGCCATGTTACTTATCTTGTAGCAGCAGTGGCGCTAACGCATTACAATCAGCTGTTGCTCTGAACGCAGGTGGACAGAATGTGCTGGGAGATGTGTGCTGCCTCCAACTGTCAGCCATGTTACTAGCAGCAGTGGCGCTAACGCATTACAATCAGCTGTTGCTCTGAACGCAGGTGGACAGAATGTGCTAGGAGATGTGTGTTGCCTCCAACTGTCAGCCATGTTACTTATCTTGTAGCAGCAGTGGCGCTAACGCATTACAATCAGCTGTTGCTCTGAACGCAGGTGGACAGAATGTGCTAGGAGATGTGTGTTGCCTCCAACTGTCAGCCATGTTACTAGCAGCAGTGGCGCTAACGCATTACAATCAGCTGTTGCTCTGAACGCAGGTGGACAGAATGTGCTGGGAGATGTGTGTTGCCTCCAACTGTCAGCCATGTTACTTATCTTGTAGCAGCAGTGGCGCTAACGCATTACAATCAGCTGTTGCTCTGAACGCAGGTGGACAGAATGTGCTAGGAGATGTGTGCTGCCTCCAACTGTCAGCCATGTTACTAGCAGCAGTGGCGCTAACGCATTACAATCAGCTGTTGCTCTGAACGCAGGTGGACAGAATGTGCTAGGAGATGTGTGTTGCCTCCAACTGTCAGCCATGTTACTTATCTTGTAGCAGCAGTGGCGCTAACGCATTACAATCAGCTGTTGCTCTGAACGCAGGTGGACAGAATGTGCTAGGAGATGTGTGTTGCCTCCAACTGTCAGCCATGTTACTAGCAGCAGTGGCGCTAACGCATTACAATCAGCTGTTGCTCTGAACGCAGGTGGACAGAATGTGCTAGGAGATGTGTGCTGCCTCCAACTGTCAGCCATGTTACTAGCAGCAGTGGCGCTAACGCATTACAATCAGCTGTTGCTCTGAACGCAGGTGGACAGAATGTGCTAGGAGATGTGTGTTGCCTCCAACTGTCAGCCATGTTACTAGCAGCAGTGGCGCTAACGCATTACAATCAGCTATTGCTCTGAACGCAGGTGGACAGAATGTGCTGGGAGATGTGTGTTGCCTCCAACTGTCAGCCATGTTACTAGCAGCAGTGGCGCTAACGCATTACAATCAGCTGTTGCTCTGAACGCAGGTGGACAGAATGTGCTGGGAGATGTGTGTTGCCTCCAACTGTCAGCCATGTTACTAGCAGCAGTGGCGCTAACGCATTACAATCAGCTGTTGCTCTGAACGCAGGTGGACAGAATGTGCTGGGAGATGTGTGCTGCCTCCAACTGTCAGCCATGTTACTTATCTTGTAGCAGCAGTGGCGCTAACGCATTACAATCAGCTGTTGCTCTGAACGCAGGTGGACAGAATGTGCTGGGAGATGTGTGTTGCCTCCAACTGTCAGCCATGTTACTTATCTTGTAGCAGCAGTGGCGCTAACGCATTACAATCAGCTGTTGCTCTGAACGCAGGTGGACAGAATGTGCTGGGAGATGTGTGTTGCCTCCAACTGTCAGCCATGTTACTTATCTTGTAGCAGCAGTGGCGCTAACGCATTACAATCAGCTGTTGCTCTGAACGCAGGTGGACAGAATGTGCTAGGAGATGTGTGTTGCCTCCAACTGTCAGCCATGTTACTTATCTTGTAGCAGCAGTGGCGCTAACGCATTACAATCAGCTGTTGCTCTGAACGCAGGTGGACAGAATGTGCTGGGAGATGTGTGTTGCCTCCAACTGTCAGCCATGTTACTTATCTTGTAGCAGCAGTGGCGCTAACGCATTACAATCAGCTGTTGCTCTGAACGCAGGTGGACAGAATGTGCTAGGAGATGTGTGTTGCCTCCAACTGTCAGCCATGTTACTAGCAGCAGTGGCGCTAACGCATTACAATCAGCTGTTGCTCTGAACGCAGGTGGACAGAATGTGCTGGGAGATGTGTGTTGCCTCCAACTGTCAGCCATGTTACTAGCAGCAGTGGCGCTAACGCATTACAATCAGCTGTTGCTCTGAACGCAGGTGGACAGAATGTGCTGGGAGATGTGTGTTGCCTCCAACTGTCAGCCATGTTACTAGCAGCAGTGGCGCTAACGCATTACAATCAGCTGTTGCTCTGAACGCAGGTGGACAGAATGGTCTCCGAGGAGTGGCACTGGCTGGCGGTGGAGGCGGAGAGGCTCGGTCCGCTCAACAAGATGGCGGCCGAGTGGGACCGGGACCTGAGAGGGGCCTACTGGTGCGATCAGTACTACCGGGACCAGCAGCACGCGGCTGCCGGGACAGACTTCTTGAAGGTATGTCCGGCCCTCCTCGTGGTGACCGGTTGAAGGTATGTCCGGCCCTCCTCGTGGTGACCGGTTGAAGGTATGTCCGGCCCTCCTCGTGGTGACCGGTTTAAGGTTTGGTCGGCCCTCCTCGTGGTGACCGGTTGAAGGTATGTCCGGCCCTCCTCGTGGTGACCGGTTAAAGGTATGTCCGGCCCTCCTCGGGGTGACCGGTTGAAGGTGTGTCCGGTCGAGGTGGGTCCCTCCTAGTGGTGACCGGTCCCACAAAGAGCGCTCTTGTGCATATCTTTTAACATTTTCTTTATTCGTCTACACATACACAGCTCTCGTTGAGTGCTTAACGGCTGATCCTTGAACCAATACTAGGCAGTAGGGTTTAGGGGAAAGGTAAGTCTTACTATAAAAACCACTGAAAATTAACTTTGTTTGTTAATATCTTGATTAGGCTTCACAATATTTAAAAAAGTGTTTAAATGTGTGCATTGTGGTTTGGTTTCATATGAACTAAAGAATTGGATTCTAAAAAATTTAAATATCTGTATCGTTACCAGGTAATTAGTAAGTAATAGTAAATTAATTTACATTACTAATAATAACCGTGATAATTAAAATAATAATCATTTTTTATCTTGTTTTTATTTCTTATGAAACCGCAATGGTCGCATTTGTCGCTTATAATATTTGTAAGAGTTCTCAATACATTAACCTTCTTCTTTCTTCTCTTCGTATGCGGTATGCCTGTATTGTAGCTTACTGGGCAATCATACATTTTCTAGTTTTCCAGTAGAGGCAAATACAGAGAGACATATTTATACAAAACATTAATTTTCACTGTTTTCATAGCGAACTCGAATGTTGTATTGTATAATGAGTTGGTAATAGCCAGGTTGCTACGCCAACCACTAAACTGGGTCTTGAAGGGTTTGCAACATGAATGCAAACACCTTATTTTTTGTAAAATTAACATTTTATAGCATTTTCAAAAATATATGTTAACTGATTTAGCATCAAAAACCTAAAACGTTTCTCTAATAATATTAACAATAATTATAATAACAATAATCATAATTATAATAATAATAATAATAATAATAATAATAATAATAATAATAATAATAATAATAATAATAATAATAATAATAATAATAATAATAACCATAACAATAATAACAAGGTCGACAACAGCCACCACAACGATGATGATCGTGTTTCTAGTAATTACTAATAAGCTTGACGTGTCTTGCAGTCGTACGTGTGTCGCCTCGGAGACCCGGAGCCCTGCCAACCCGGAGAAGTTCATCCGCCGACAATATAAGCACAGCTAGAATATTTTCAGAGCTTTGATAACGTATACCTAATTATAATATTAATAATAAATTAAATATTTACTTATTTTGATTTCTCGTTGTAAAAACAAAACTTTCAACATGTATAAATGACAATAGTTAAAGAAAAAAATTACTTAGTCGAATCTATTATATAATTGGCTAGATTCAGACATCTAAAGCTGTGATGTGGTATCTTTACAATTGCTATGAAGGCCTACTCCCATTTTAATATATTCTTAACTATTGTATGTAATGAAAAATAATTTAAAAAATAAATTTTTGTTGATCAATGATTTAATTATTATTACATGTACCATATTTTTTATCCTAAATAGCATTTTAGTGTTTCATAACAATAACAGAGTTTAATTTTAAGAATGTATTTAAAAGCTTCCAAATTTAATCCCGTCATTAATATGGCAAACATGCAAGCTTAGCTTAGTTAGCCGGACTGTTCTGAAATCAATCTGCTTTTTCCGCTGGCCGCATGATTGCTTGCAAGCCAAGTCAGCTTACTTACCCACTGAATATTGGCTCGCAGGTCTTGTTTACACTTTAGAATTGCTAGTTTTTTCTATTCAACTGGAGTGAACTTCAACAAGCGTGTTTTGTAGTTCCCGGGTCCGTTGTATCCAGCGACAGTAACTGCAGATAGACAATCTGGTGTAGCCATTCGTTCATTTTGTTACTCCAATGTACTCAGAAAACGGAACAGTAAAGCATTCTAACTGTTTTACTTAGGATCGCTACAATTGGCCGGATATATAAAACATCCCCTCTCACCAGGGCGCCAACTCCAGGGTGCAGGAGGGCCAAAGCACACAAGATACATAAAACATCCCCTCTCACCAGGGCGCCAACTCCGTGGGTGCAGGAAGGCCAAAGCACACACAGGATGTATAACATCCCCTCTCACCAGGGCGCCAACTCCAGGGTGCAGGAGGGCCAAAGCACACACAGGATGTATAAAACATCCCCTCTCACCAGGGCGCCAACTCCAGGGTGCAGGAGGGCCAAAGAACACAGGATGTATAAAACATCCCCTCTCACCAGGGCGCCAACTCCAGGGTGCAGGAGGGCCAAAGCACACACAGGATGTATAACATCCCCTCTCACCAGGGCGCCAACTCCAGGGTGCAGGAGGGCCAAAGCACACACAGGATGTATAAAACATCCCCTCTCACCAGGGCGCCAACTCCAGGGTGCAGGAGGGCCAAAGAACACAGGATGTATAAAACATCCCCTCTCACCAGGGCGCCAACTCCAGGGTGCAGGAGGGCCAAAGCACACAGGATATATAAAACATCCCCTCTCACCGGGGCGCCAACTCCAGGGTGCAGGAGGGCCAAAGCACACACAGGATGTATAAAACATCCCCTCTCACCAGGGCGCCAACTCCAGGGTGCAGGAGGGCCAAAGCACACAGGATATATAAAACATCCCCTCTCACCGGGGCGCCAACTCCAGGGTGCAGGAGGGCCAAAGCACACACAGGATGTATAAAACATCCCCTCTCACCAGGGCGCCAACTCCAGGGTGCAGGAGGGCCAAAGCACACACAGGATGTATAAAACATCCCCTCTCACCAGGGCGCCAACTCCAGGGTGCAGGAGGGCCAAAGAACACAGGATGTATAAAACATCCCCTCTCACCAGGGCGCCAACTCCAGGGTGCAGGAGGGCCAAAGCACACAGGATATATAAAACATCCCCTCTCACCAGGGCGCCAACTCCAGGGTGCAGGAGGGCCAAAGCACACACAGGATGTATAACATCCCCTCTCACCAGGGCGCCAACTCCAGGGTGCAGGAGGGCCAAAGCACACAGGATGTATAAAACATCCCCTCTCACCAGGGCGCCAACTCCAGGGTGCAGGAGGGCCAAAGCACACACAGGATGTATAAAACATCCCCTCTCACCAGGGCGCCAACTCCAGGGTGCAGGAGGGCCAAAGCACACACAGGATGTATAAAACATCCCCTCTCACCAGGGCGCCAACTCCAGGGTGCAGGAGGGCCAAAGCACACACAGGATGTATAAAACATCCCCTCTCACCAGGGCGCCAACTCCAGGGTGCAGGAGGGCCAAAGCACACAGGATGTATAAAACATCCCCTCTCACCAGGGCGCCAACTCCAGGGTGCAGGAGGGCCAAAGCACACAGGATACATAAAACATCCCCTCTCACCAGGGCGCCAACTCCAGGGTGCAGGAGGGCCAAAGAACACAGGATGTATAAAACATCCCCTCTCACCAGGGCGCCAACTCCAGGGTGCAGGAAGGCCAAAGCACACACAGGATAATTATCACGAATTATCATTAAAAACGGTAATTCCACATATGGAATTGAATGGAATATATGCAAAAGTTATTTTCAAAGAGACAATGCATTGAAAAAGAGCTGATTTGAATTTTTAAATTACCGCTAAGCTATCCTATTTGTTGAATGCAGAATGTAATGTGATATTACCGGATATTATGCGATTTAGATTTGTGGTAGTTCTTGCCAATGTAAAAAGCAACTCTGCATGTGCATATTATTATGATATGTCGACTTGATGTCGATTTGAGAAGTGGGTCCCCGATCGCTTGGCGCGTTTGCGGCCACGATTTGGTGGTTCACGAGCCGATCGTGGCCGCTCGCTGTGAATCGTGGGAATACGGCCTCCGCCTCCCCAAGGTCCACTTGATCTCCGCCTAGCGGAGGCTCGTCGAACTCCCAAGTTAGGTCATCGCAGTCCGTTCCACAATGTTAAAAATCACATGTTAATCAAATGGGAGAAACGTGAAAGAAAACAAATGAAGTGATCTGTCAAATAGAATTACCTCCTAAAAAGGAAACAATCATCATATTTTATAATCTTGAATCATTGTTATCTATCAAAATGTCTCTTTTACGTGTTTTAAGTATAGTGTTACATGATCTACAACGGATATTTAATTATTATAACAGTTTTTTTTAGTGGGATACAACATGGCGATTTTGGTTCCCTTGCGACGACCTAGCTTGGGAGTTCGACGAGCCTCCGCTAGGCGGAGATCAAGTGGACCTTGCGCCTCCCTTCCGTAATCTTTTGAAGGCGGTGTGTGTTTAATGGATACTGACTTCTGGTGAAAACACCACATTTTCAATTAAAATTATATTGGCATGCTTTGTACTGAAAATAATTGCATGGAAATGAAATAAAACGGGACTGAAGTGTTAAGTGTTCTTAAATTTCAGTGGTAAGTTGGTGCATGTGTTCTGCTTTATTACACAAGATCAGTGGCAAGGACCGTAGCCTAGGCTACAGGCCTAAGTAGGGTCTTACCTAACCTTCCTTACTTCTATTTTTTTCAAGACAAAATTTTCTTTCTACAGGATTTTCGTGTGTTTTATCTCAATACAATAATGGGGCTTGCTATATCTGCTGCGGAAAATACTGCCAAGGGAATAATTGGTGAACCAGGAATAACTGGATCAAATTCGACGTCAACAAGTAAACCATGCATACCAAAAAATCATGACAACTATTTCTCAGCAAGTCCTCCACCCGAATGTCCTATGCATCAAAAGCAGCCAACAAAGGTAAGTCAAACAAACATTCATTAAAAACTAGGCGTAGGTCAAAAGGTTGGTGTAGGCTATAAAATAGAGTAGGCCCTAGTAGACCTAGCCTAGGTTTAGGCCTAGGCCTACGCTATGGCCGCATAAAGGTAGGCCTACCCTGTAGCCTATAGGGTACCTTTATGCGGCCTAATCATTGAAGGAATTTAAGTTTGAGGTCTAAAGTTGGGTGCACAACACGCCCGGGAAGGAGCTCTGCCGGAACTTGACCTGGATAGTTGGCTAAGGCTTAGGGATGTCAACGGGTAGGCCTACCCATTAGGCCTACCTGCCCGGTACACACGGGTACGGTTCCAACTTTTCAATACCCATTACCCGGTACTACCCATTCCCTTCTTCTGTTCAAAACGAAATCAATTCAACATTGCGATATTTCCCTGCTGACGTCTTTGTGCGAGTGTACGAGCCGCTGTTTTCAATTTGCCGGCATTTCACTTGACACACCCCCCCCCCCCCCCCCCCCCCTGTCTCGATTACCCATAGTTGCAAAAAATGAGACGTAAAGCCCAATTAGGATCATCTTCTGTAGGCCTTTGGAAGAATGCTGCGGAATGGTTGCGAGTCCGAGGGAGCGCACCCGCCCGTCGTAGCTTTACCGCAATCATGTTCTCGTGTTCGAGCTCGGAATATGACGTCATCGCTTTGACGCGGCCGACCACCGGATTCATTGTACGTGCCTACCGTAGGCTAGCGGAGAGGGGTGATTCTACAATAATTGGGCATTTTCATAGTTTAACCTGCCACCAAAAGAAAAAATGATAAGAAAATTCTGAAAAAAAATCGGTATTCACGGAGTGAATCTAAAAAACTTTTTTTCAACGAAATGTAACAAAAATTTTATATGTTACCTGTTACTGTATCTTTCCTATTATGTAAGGCGCATGCTTCAAAAAGTACATATTTATGTTTTAAATCAATTTAATTCTGTTGAATTAGCTAGAGCCTATGCCTAGGCCAATGCACGCCATTCGCCATTGTTCATCACTAGGATGAAGAGAAATATCTCTGCAGCAAAATAAGTGCTTTGGTTCTTTGTTATCAGCAGATGCACCAACTTAAACATAAGTTACTGTATAATAATCGCAGTATTTTCGATAATTTACCCCTTCTTCAAATTTGAAGAAGGGGTAATTTGAAGAAAGGGTTATTATTTTAAAATAAATTTATACCCAAAAAATAAATTACCCCTTCTTCAAGTTTGCGGGCGATATTCGGTTTCATTTCCTACGTTGGCTACTGAATCAACGTAGAACAGCTGATTGTAGCATCCAGTAGGCTGTGTGCATGTTGCTAAAGGTGAATGGCGTGCATAGGCATAGGCTCGAGCCAATTCAACATAATTAAATTGATTTTAAACATAAATACGTACTATTTGAAGCATGCGCCTTACATAATTGGAAAGATACAGTAACAGGTAACACATAAAAGTGATTTTTGTTACATTTCGTTGAAAAAAAGTTTTTTAGATTCACTCCGTGAATACCAAAAAATCAGCTAACTAGCCTAATGGATAGCTTATGACTAAATATTTACTACTGGCAGTGACTTTTTTGAAAAATTCAGCTAGCCTAATTTTATTTTCAAAATATGTCATAGCACTATTTCCCACTACTTTATAATTCTCCTGGTGTGCAAGTCATTCTCCAGGCACTAATGCCAGGAGAATGATGGAAATAATGGCTTGTACCCACCATGCTTCTAAGTAAAGAGGATATGAAGGTGCTTCATATTCAAGTGTAACACTAAACTGAAGCCTAAAGTAGATTTGTAGAACAATACATCATAAGGCTAATAAAATATTAGAGCCAGTGTAATGATAGATAATTAACATACTAACACACAATCACTAGAACTTCATGGTATTCCCAGGAGCATAAATGTCACAAAGAGCTTCACCTCCATTAGATCTAGGTAAAGTAGACTGTTGCTTATAAGCAACCTCACTTCACTTTTGAAAACATCTCATAGGTAGGCCCTAACACCACTTTACAATAATTTACCACATGCCGGGAGAATGATTCAAAACCCCAGGGACAGACTTCTAAGGGTGCTTACGGAAACTCTGATCTGGTTGAACCGAACGGATCTGTTCGTTCGGAAACATACAAGATTGCAAGTAGGCCTACCTCTGTTCGAAAACCTTCACGGATCAATCCGATCAAGTGATCCGATCCGATCTTAGTGATCCTGCTAAAAGAAGGATCTGTTGGGTTGGATCTCGCACCACAGCCTGTTTCACCGCCTTTTAAAAATTAACGCCTATAAACTATAGGCTGTATTGCCATCATGGACGACGCACAATGTGGGATTTGTGGGATTAAAGAATTATTTGAAGACATTCAAGAACATTTCGATGTATTTCATGTAGAAAGTAAATTAAATAAGATTAATTTCGAAAGCACGATTTATAATTATATTTAGATTTATAAACAACTACAACTTTTCGTTCGGAAACTGACATGAGATCCAGGGAATCTGATCAAATCCATCACGTGACCAGATCCATCCGATCTCTTCAACTCGAGAGGTTTCCGTAAGCACCCTAATGCCCGATTCCACCAAATGCTAAACTTAAGTTTAAAAATTTTAAACGTCGTTTAGATCGAAAATGCATTCCACCACAACTAAACTCGAGTTTATCTCGAGTTTAAAATAAACCCAACCTCCGGTCCGGTTTAGATCTTTAACTACGACTCACCGCCAACACGATGCCCGAAATTTCGAATTTTCAAATATAACAAGCTGCGATACTAATGTTTTGATTTCGTCATTGCCTGTCAGTGTCAGTGTGTGTGCGACAAAATATGGTTATGTTGATGTGTCTGCCTTTTGTCATCGTTCTATTTTGTATGCTAACCCTATAATGGCAGGGTACGTGTCTGATGTGTCGTTTCCATCCGACGATGATGAAGAAATAATTAACTTTATTCAACGTCCAATGCGACGTACTCGAATCATAAAGAACTAGGCCTACCCGTTGGCATTACAGTCACAACGTTAAATTATAGCTAATTTTAGGGTTCTACTGTAGCTCCTCCCAAGTTACTGTAGGCCTAGGCCTAGGCCTACACTCAGCTTGGGCCTAGGCTATCATATAGCCAGCCTAGACCTAGGCCTACACCCAGCTAGGGCCTAGGCTAGACCCTCGCCCTTGCGCAGCCTACACTAGGCCAAGCGTTCAGTTCACCCGCAATTCTCTCCCATATTTCCTCCTTTACTTTCCGCGAAACAGAATCGGTTTTTTTATTTAAGATTATTCCACGGTTTTGCTCAACAATTTGTAATAATAGATTTTTTTCTCTTTCGGAGTAATTACTCCCACACGAACGTTGTTGCTTTTTCTCCATCTTTCTTTAGGTTATGTTTTGACAAGCTCCTCACCGCTACAGTCCGCCATGAAAATGAATCACGTGATTGGAACAACCAATCACAGACATTCTTACAAAATAAACTTGGCATAGCTAACTGTTAAGGAGAATAAAACATGGTGGAATCGGCCATGGTTTAAACTTAAGTTTAAAAATAAGCTTAGCTTCGTTAAACTCGAGTTTAAATCTATTTGGTGGAATCGGGCATAAGGCCCGGTTCCACCAAATGATTATAAACTCGAGTTTAGCAAAGCGTCAGTTATTTTTAAAGTGAACATTAAAGATGGTCGCGTTCCACCATGTTTTTCGAAGTCTCAGTTAGCTAACTGGCAGTTATTTTGTAAGCGAGCCTGTGATTGGTCGTTTACTAAAGCATAAATAGAGCTGGCGTGCCCCGTTATTTCCGCAAGGCTGTGTCTTTCCAGTTCCCAGCCCAACCTAGCGCCTAGGCCTACCTAGGCCTGGCTAATGCCCGATTCCACCAAATGGATTTAAACTCGAGTTTAACGAAGCTAAGCTTATCTTTAAACTCAAGTTTAAACCATGGCCGATTCCACCACGTTTTATTCTCCTTCAGTTAGCTATGCCAAGTTTATTTTGTAAGGATGTCTGTGATTGGTTGTTCCAATCACGTGATTCATTTTCATGGCGGACTGTAGCGGTGAGGAGCTTGTCAAAACATAACCTAAAGAAAGATGGAGAAAAAGCAACAACGTTCGTGTGGGAGTAATTACTCCGAAAGATAAAAAAATCTATTATTACAAATTGTTGAGCAAAACCGTGAAATAATCGAAAATAAAAAAACCGATTCTGTTTCGCGGAAAGTAAAGGAGGAAATATGGGAGAGAATTGCGGGTGAACTGAACGCTTGGCCTAGTGTAGGCTGCGCAAGGGCGAGGGTCTAGCCTAGGCCCTAGCTGGGTGTAGGCCTAGGTCTAGGCTGGCTATATGATAGCCTAGGCCCAAGCTGAGTGTAAGCCTAGGCCTAGGCCTAGGCCTACAGTAACTTGGGAGGAGCTACAGTAGAACCCTAAAATGAGCTATAATTTAACGTTGTGACTGTAATGCCAACGGGTAGGCCTAGTTCTTTATGATTCGAGTACGTCGCATTGGACGTTGAATAAAGTTAATTATTTCTTCATCATCGTCGGATGGAAACGACACATCAGACACGTACCCTGCCATTATAGGGTTAGCATACAAAATAGAACGATGACAAAAGGCAGACACATCAACATACCCATATTTTGTCGCACACACACTGACAGGCAATGACGAAATCAAAACATTAGTATCGCAGCTTGTTATATTTGAAAATTCGAAATTTCGGGCATCGTGTTGGCGGTGAGTCGTAGTTAAAGATCTAAACTGGACCGGAGGTTGGGTTTATTTTAAACTCGTGATAAACTCGAGTTTAGTTGTGGTGGAATGCATTTTCGATCTAAACGACGCTTAAAATTTTTAAACTCGAGTTTAGCACTTGGTGGAATCGGGCATTACTATTTTATAGGCCTAAATGTGGCTTTGATCTCTTTTTAAAATATAAAAAAAAAAAATTAAAAAAAGTATTTTTTAAAGTGGATTTATGTTTGAGGACTGAATATTCACCCAGACGCAAGCTTCGAAGCTTTGTTGAATACTTCCGCGATCGTTTTGCATCGAAGACAATGCAACCTGATACCGTTAAACAATATAATGTCTCTTTCCACAACTTAACGAATCATTTGACACCCATGACGATAAAACGCGTACATTTAGTATTATTTACTACCCTGGTAGTCCGGGTACGGGGCGTGGGTACCCGGGTACAACTATTTCCGGGTATTGACATCCCTACAAGGCTGTGATAACATTGCCCGGGAACGGGAAGCTTCTTCCCCAGTTACCTATTGTGCATCCTGACTACTCTGGTGAACAAAACATTAGGCCACCTCGATAAAGCTTGCATACAACGTATACTCGCTTATACTCAACTTCTTTCATAAGAAAACACCAAATGTACGTTATTAATCATAGTTATGTTGTTTAATGTTCATTTCTTAATCCATGTAGCCTAAGTACATTGTTGAAATATTATTAATTATTTTAAAACTATTAAATATCCTGAAAGTATTTTTTTGGCTAGATTTCCACCTTCTTCATTTTGTTCCGCTCCAACTCCATTGTAGGCCTAGTGTTGCCAATCTGTAGTGATGCCAAGTGCTGCTAAGCTGTTCCACTGTCCACTGTCTGCACCATTTCAGGTTAAACAAACACTCAACAATTCTAATGCCTAGGCCTACTCAATGCAGTTATTGACAGAGGAATCTCACCTTTGCTTTATGGTGCGTTTAGACGTACGTGATTAGGTGCACGGCGTAATGCGGGGCTATTTATTAATAGTTTTACCTTAAACTCTTCCAAGTAGGCTAAATATTTTGGAAGTTTGGTAGGCCTATACTTGCAGACCCATGTCAAACTAGTCCCTTCGTTCTCCACGGAAGCTATCAATCTTGTTTTAAGGAAGATGTAATTTTTCAGAATGTAAACAAACAAACAAACTCCTTGATTATGTTTTACATCATTCTACCTTGATACCAAATTGCAGTGCCTCTAGGTAGCCAAACTCAAAAATACCGAAAGGTGGCCCAGATAGTTCATGTTTAGAAGGCATCTACGCGGCACGTCGCCTCGCGACGGTGGTTGAACAAATGTGAAGTTGAGCACAGATCGCATGTTGGCCATCTTGTTGCAGCTCCGCAGCCTTCTCATTGGCTAGAACAAGATAAACGTAGCCGTGCGTTTGCGTTACACTACGCAACCTTTCGCGAACACAACAGTAGTAGTAGTAGTAGTAGTATCTTTATTTATTATAACATCAGCAAAGAACCGGCAACATGTAAATTGTGCAGCTCCGATGTGCAAGACAGGGCACATCTTTTTAGATGTGCTGCCCTCAAGGTTTTTATGGACTCCCTGCCCAATGATATGAGCAGGCCAGAAAAGGAAGCAGTTTTATATTGGATAGTAAGACAAAAGAATGGCTGAAAAAGCCATCTTGGCACAAGAAGGAAAAAAAAAAAAAAAAAATTATTAGCATTTGCTATTTTACAAACATTACATTCATATTTTACATTATACATAGTTTCAAATGTAAGTTGAAACGATTCATACAATTCTATGCAACTGTCTCGCAATGTAAACATTATCAATGGACGGTCAATGGACATACATAAATACAGTACAAAACAATCCACTCACATAGTCCATCAAAAATACACATGGACGGATAGTAATAGCACAATTTTCGTTTTACATACTTTACAAAAACAATAGTAAATGGGACATAAAAAAAATTAGTACATTATTCCAATTAACTGGTCATAGCAAAAATTACACATTGAATCACATACTTTGTTCTTTGGTATGTTATGTATTTTACAAAAACAATGGTCAGTATACAGATATTTATTTATCCCAGAAAGAACTCTTTTCATAAGATTTTGCCATTAACTTGCCAGTTTATATAAGTTTATTGCACTCTATTCTAAAACGTTTAGGATTGTTCTCATTGCGCATACTTAGGGGAATTCGATTGAATATTTTTACACCTCTTACAAATATTGAATTCTCCTCTTTTCTGTTGTGTATTCTGTTGACGTTTAAATTCGTTGCTCTCCTTGTTTGATATTTGTGTATTTTCCCAACCTCGGTTAATTTGTCCCCTAAGTATTTTGGCGTAGGGATGAACATCGATAAAATAAAAACTATCGATAATCGAAAAGATAACTGCATTATCGATCGATAATATCGAACGATAATAAATTTACAAAATTGAAGTAATCTTTTACAGTTTCAGTGATATGTCGCCTAATCGAGCACATAAGGATATGGCAACATTACTTGGACACATCTGACGTGACACTGCTGAGCGTATAATCACATTTTACGAGGCCCGAGGCCTAGTATTTTGGCAGTATCTTTGAGTATTTCAATACTAGAAAGGTCCGAGAAGAACGAAATAATGCTTTACGAACCCGCTTTTTTAGAAATTAGACCATTCGATAATATTTGTACTATCGATTATCGAAATTTTATTGCATATCGAATATCGAACGATAATATCGATTATCGTGTGCATCCCTATTTTGGCGTAAGACCTTTATATGTTTTGTGAATGATTGAGAGGGTATTAAGTAGTATTCTTTCTTTAACTTGCATCCATCCTAATGCCTTACACATTTTAAACTTTTTTAGACATAGATTGCAATTAATCTAAGAAGCCGACAACGTTGGCATTCGTTTTGGGTGGGCATCAATTTACCACAGATTGTATGTTTAGAAGGCATTGTCGGCTGTCGCATGGTGCTCGGCATTATGCCACGCAACGCCGCGCAATTTTCGCCTACATATAAACGGGCCATGAGCTATTTTTGGCCTCCATAATCTATATCCCCACAGCTTCTTTTTAGTGCCATATATCTTTTGAAGAAAAAGATTTTAAGAATTTCTCACAGTAAAATTAGACCTAGGGAGTACCTGGCATCATAGAGTTCTAAATGCTCGGTAGAATAGAAACGAAATTAAATAAAAACGGAAAAGTCACTTAAGGACTTAATTCAGGCAAACCTTTTTTAGATGTTGAAACTTGTTGTTTCAGGCCGCTGCTTCCGAATGTCCTGTGGCTCATGGGGATGCAAGTGACATAAATCCTTTAAATATGGTAAGTGTTTGAAAGTTACGACAACACACCGTGCTTTCGGTCTGTGTAACTTGGTTTAGAGATTAGGCTTATTTATTTCATTAATAAACTAGTATTGTTTATGGAAATGCAACACTGTAACACCCCAGCTGATTGTTATTCATCACACCTGTTGTTGGCTGTGGCTGGTTACACTCGCCCCAGCCGTAGACGGTATAGGGTCTATTCACGTAATGCGCATGGAGGCCTTACTGGCAGCCACAATAGCATCTGATTGGTAGCTCATTGTTACTACGTTTCAGCTGACATTTGGTGCAAATTCAACTGTTCTCTAACTTTGGTTTGCTAATATTAGTTGAAAGCAGCATAAGTAAACTCTTTTGTCTCGATTGCTCTTTTAATCGTTTGCAATGGCATAGGCCTACAATAACCATACCCGTAAACTTTATGGGGGGATACACACACATCTTCAAACTCTCATATTTTCCCACGAACATATATATGTACATCTTTTATTGACAGCTAAAATGTCAACATGCATTCCCAAAAATGTTAAAACTTGAAATATTACTATAGGTAGCCAGCAAAATGGCCATTGTGACGTCGCGTGATAACTCTTTATGGACTAGTTCCAATGACCAGTGTGCGTATGCTGTAACACCGGTGAATGGTTTCAGATGCCGGCACCGAACCAAATGCCAGCCCCAGACCAGCCTTTCTCACTCCCCACCGACCGGCAACGCTCGTCCATACCCAAGTCTGGCGTCGACAAGGAGTTCTGGGTCTACCCGTCACAGCAGGTAGGGTTCGGGGTCTACCCGTCACAGCAGGTAGGGTTCTGGATCTACCCGTCGCAGCTGGTAGGGTTCTGGTCTACCCATCACGGCAAGTACGGTTCTGGGTCTACCCGTCACGGCAGGTAGGGTTCTGGGTCTACCCGTCACGGCAGGTAGGGTTCTGGGTCTACCCATCACGGCAGGTAGGGTTCTGGGTCTACTCGTCACGGCAGGTAGGGTTCTGGGTCTACCCATCAAGGCAGGTAGGGTTCTGGGTCTACTCGTCACGGCAGGTAGGGTTCTGGGTCTACCCATCACGGCAGGTAGGGTTCTGGTCTACCCGTCACAGCAGGTAGGGTTCTGGGTCTACCCATCACGGCAGGTAGGGTTCTGGTCTACCCATCACGGCAGGTAGGGTTCTGGGTCTACCCGTCACAGCAGGTAGGGTTCTGGGTCTACCTATCACGGCAGGTAGGGTTCTGGTCTACCCATCACGGCAGGTAGGGTTCTGGGTCTACCCATCACGGCAGGTAGGGTTCTGGTCTACCCATCACGGCAGGTAGGGTTCTGGGTCTACCCGTCACGGCAGGTAGGGTTCTGGGTCTACCCGTCACAGCAGGTAGGCTTCTGGTATACCCGTCACGGCAGGTAGGGTTCTGGTCTACCAGTCACAGCAGGTAGGGTTCTGGTATACCCGTCACGGCAGGTAGGGTTCTGGTCTACCAGTCACGGCAGGTAGGGTTCTGTTCTGGGTCTACCAGTCACGGCAGGTAGGGTTCTGGGTCTACCCGTCACAGCAGGTAGGGTTCTGGTCTACCAGTCACGGCAGGTAGGGTTCTGTTCTGGGTCTACCCGTCACAGCAGGTAGGGTTCTGGTCTACCAGTCACGGCAGGTAAGGTTCTGGGTCTACCCGTCACAGCAGGTAGGGTTCTGGTCTACCAGTCACGGCAGGTAGGGTTCTGTTCTGGGTCTACCCGTCACGGCAGGTAGGGTTCTGGTCTACCAGTCACGGCAGGTAGGGTTCTGGGTCTACCCGTCACAGCAGGTAGGGTTCTAGTCTACCAGTCCCGGCAGGTAGGGTTCTGTTCTGGGTCTACCCGTCACGGCAGGTAGGGTTCTGGTATACCCGTCACGGCAGGTAGGGTTCTGGTCTACCCGTCACGGCAGGTAGGGTTCTGGTATACCCGTCACAGCAGGTAGGGTTCTGGGTCTACCAGTCACGGCAGGTAGGGTTCTGGTCTACCCGTGACAGCAAGTAGGGTTCTGGTATACCCGTCACAGCAGGTAGGGTTCTGGTATACCCGTCACGGCAGGTAGAGTTCTGTTCTAGGTATACCCGTCACAGCAGGTAGGGTTCTGGTCTACCAGTCACGGCAGGTAGGGTTCTGGGTCTACCAGTCACGGCAGGTAGGGTTCTGGTCTACCCATCACAGCAGGTAGGGTTCTGGGTCTACCCGTCACGGCAGGTAGGGTTCTGGTCTACCTGTGACAGCAAGTAGGGTTCTGGTATACCCGTCACAGCAGGTAGGGTTCTGGTATACCCGTCACGGCAGGTAGGGTTCTGTTCTAGGTCTACCCGTCACAGCAGGTAGGGTTCTGGTATACCCGTCACAGCAGGTAGGGTTCTGGTATACCCGTCACGGCAGGTAGGGTTCTGGTCTACCCGTCACGGCAGGTAGGGTTCTGGTCTACCCGTCACGGCAGGTAGGGTTCTGGGCTACCAGTCACGGCAGGTAGGGTTCTGGTCTACCCGTCACGGCAGGTAGGGTTCTGGTCTACCCGTCACGGCAGGTAGGGTTCTGGGTCTACCCGTCACAGCAGGTAGGGTTCTGGGCTACCAGTCACGGCAGGTAGGGTTCTGGGCTACCAGTCACGGCAGGTAGGGTTCTGGTCTACCCGTCACGGCAGGTAGGGTTCTGGTCTACCCGTCACGGCAGGTAGGGTTCTGGGCTACCAGTCACGGCAGGTAGGGTTCTGGGCTACCAGTCACGGCAGGTAGGGTTCTGGTCTACCCGTCACGGCAGGTAGGCTTCTGGTATACCCGTCACGGCAGGTAGGGTTCTGGTATACCCGTCACTCACGTAGGATGTTTCCAAGCGCATGAAAACAGACAGAACGCGTCCTGTAGCGCGTTGGTTGTAGCCGGGCAGTCGCAACACTGCTGTTCCTTCCTACTGTATCTTCCAGTTCTCTTGCTCTTTGCATCCAGGCATCCCTGTTCTGTTTGTTTCCTTGGACTCTCCTGACTATTTCCTCTTTCTTCACTATTGTATTTGTATACTTGAGATTTTCTTACATGACGCTCCCCTGCTGCTCCCGTCCATCGCTGTGACCCGTGACAACACGACAATCATGTCATATCTTACATGACGCTCCCCTGCTGCTCCCGTCCATCGCTGTGACCCGTGACAACACGACAATCATGTCATATCTTACATGACGCTCCCCTGCTGCTCCCGTCCATCGCTGTGACCCGTGACAACACGACAATCATGTCATATCTTACATGACGCTCCCCTGCTGCTCCCGTCCATCGCTGTGACCCGTGACAACACGACAATCATGTCATATCTTACATGACGCTCCCCTGCTGCTCCCGTCCATCGCTGTGACCCGTGACAACACGACAATCATGTCATATCTTACATGACGCTCCCCTGCTGCTCCCGTCCATCGCTGTGACCCGTGACAACACGACAATCATGTCATATCTTACATGACGCTCCCCTGCTGCTCCCGTCCATCGCTGTGACCCGTGACAACACGACAATCATGTCATATCTTACATGACGCTCCCCTGCTGCTCCCGTCCATCGCTGTGACCCGTGACAACACGACAATCATGTCATATCTTACATGACGCTCCCCTGCTGCTCCCGTCCATCGCTGTGACCCGTGACAACACGACAATCATGTCATATCTTACATGACGCTCCCCTGCTGCTCCCGTCCATCGCTGTGACCCGTGACAACACGACAATCATGTCATATCTTACATGACGCTCCCCTGCTGCTCCCGTCCATCGCTGTGACCCGTGACAACACGACAATCATGTCATATCTTACATGACGCTCCCCTGCTGCTCCCGTCCATCGCTGTGACCCGTGACAACACGACAATCATGTCATATCTTACATGACGCTCCCCTGCTGCTCCCGTCCATCGCTGTGACCCGTGACAACACGACAATCATGTCATATCTTACATGACGCTCCCCTGCTGCTCCCGTCCATCGCTGTGACCCGTGACAACACGACAATCATGTCATATCTTACATGACGCTCCCCTGCTGCTCCCGTCCATCGCTGTGACCCGTGACAACACGACAATCATGTCATATCTTACATGACGCTCCCCTGCTCCTCCCGCTGCTGCGGCCATCCCGTACCCCCGAGTGTGGTGTGACCATCCTGTCCACAGATTTATAACAATAAAACAATCATTGGCTTTGCTCTTTTTATTCTGACTGTTCTGTCATTTGTTTGCACGTGCATGCTAATTACTAACGGAGTAAATTAAATTTGCACTAAAGCTCTGCTGCGCTACAACGTGTGGATGTAAAGCCCGCAGTGCCAGTGGACGTAAGGTGAATGGTGGCCGAGTGGGAGTGTTGCTTCACGCATCTGGAGGGTTGGGCGAAAACTATCCGGCCAAGTGCATGTGTATAGTCGTTTCAAATTTTCCGTACACTACAAATGAAACCGTTTTATTCTTCACATTTAAGAATACGTAAAATGGCAGGTCAAATAGAAATTAACACAAATACGTCAAATAGTACGTTTTACGTCGTAGTCTAATGTAACGCCATACCTGTAACAAGAAGAATTTTCACCGAGATGTATCAAACAAACGTAAGTTTGTGAAATTTGAGTTGAGGTCTTTGTGAAAACCTGTTCGGCACAAATAACTTTATTTCTTAATGTGACAAAACTATTATGATTATTATATTCCTTATCTTGACCAGAGGATCGAACCGAAAATATTTTAATTTCGGTTCGGTTTTTGTTTCGGGAGAATCATTTCGGTTCGGTTTTCGGTTCGGTTTGACCAAATTAAAAATAACGGTTCGGTTCGAACCGGTTTAAACCGGTTCAAACCGGTTCAGCAATTTTCATATTTGACATTTTCAAAGTTAGGAAATAGCAAAAAAATATCATAATTATTTTTTTGTAATACAGTGTTATCGGATCATCTTTAGCCCTACTGTTATGCTTACCTTGACTTGAATGCCATAATGCACCTCCATTTCACGGAAGTAGGCCCTACAAACGTAATCGAACTTGCTACGATGTTGACATCACAGTTCCCACCCACAGGAAGATTATACAATAGTAGACAACTTGCATTATTATTTATTATAAAATATTGTGTTTCACACATACAGATTCCTAGAGTGTCGCAGTTTACCTGCGATTCGCAAAGATTCAATTCAAACCACACCTGCACCTGTCAATTGTTTGTCGTCGGCTGATGCAAGGGGCTGGATCAGAAGGGGATAATATGTGTGTTATTGAGTTATTGTACACACAGCTGGCTGGCGGGATCATTGAACTTGGAGTGTCTAACGGGACTTAACAAGGGGTGTGGGTTTGTTTTGTTGCGGGCAAGGGATGTCACAGCTGGCTGTGGCAAATTCCATTTAGCTTTACTCTACTACGGTGAATGGACAAATCTTTTAAGAAAATATATTTTTTCGTGACGTAACTCAAACAAAAAATGAATGGAGGAAGATTGATTTCAGGACTGAAGAAAAATTAATTTGCAGTAAAGGAGTAACAGCAATGTAATTCATCAATACAAAAACCCGAAACAATTGAAATTCACGTAATAATTGTTTATTACTTAATTAGAATATTTTTATAAATTATAATTAATGCAAATTTGTACATTAGACATTTTGTTTTTTTAAATTCTAATTTCAATCTATAGGTACAGTATGATTAGTGATTACTAGAGATGCAAGAAAATGGTTTTATTTTTCTTCACTTTTCGTTTGTAAAATTGAGAATTATGGTGTTTTGTGGAAAATCATGTTTTTACATAAAAGCATTGATAAAACTAAAAAAAGGTTACATTTTCTAAACTATTATATGTGTATGGCCCTAAATGTATATATAAAGTGATGGGCGTCAAAGATTAGATTAGACTGCAGAGAAGTAAGTGGTGATGGTGCGGACTGCTTATTTTCGCTTTTTATCTCGTAATTCTTGTGAAGATTTGAACGGAAGGGAATACAAAATTACTAATTAAGTGTTAATAATGGTGTTATTTTGCTAGAAAGTGGCAATTATGGTGTTATATCGCGAATAAACTCATAATTCGTTTTATAAGCATTTTATGGTGTTATTTCGCGATTTGCATCTGAATCCCAGTGACGCATAACGTATAGAAATGTTGAAACCAGTACTCTAGAGTGTTTTGTTACACTTTTCGTTTTATCGCGCATTGCGAAAAACTTGCATCTCTAGTGATTACAGTGCAATAGGCTTTAACAGTTTGAAGAACTAGTTTAGCTAAACAAACCTTCACATAAGCTACGTTTTTTTTTACTTTTGTAGTAGATAAACTTAACTAACATTATATAAAATCGTGTGAATGCATGGGGGCATGGGATGGGCACGCTAGGTGTATAGACTTAAATATTTTACGCATTAAATTAGGTAATACTAGTTTTAAAAAATCATATTTTTATAATAGACTGTTGATGAAAGCCAGCAAGTTATAATCAAAAACAGTAGTGCACAAGTGGCTTTCACATGAATTTATATTCATAGCTTTTATAGTATAAACACTTAAAATGTCAATAGAATATTTATTGTATTGTAATTACTTAACAAATACTTTCAAATATTACATTCTATCAATTGACAGAACGCAGTTTAATTTAATTTCCATGAAAATGAAATCGGCAGCACACAGCTGTTCATTTCATGCTATCCTTTAACTCTTTTTGTAGCTGTATTTGGTTGCTTCTCACTAACAGAATATCTTCTAAGAGCTCGCTTGAATGGCTGGTCCTTAGCAGGGACACAATATATTTTAACCCTGAAAATAACCGTTCAACACTTACTTGTGTTGTCGGCACAGCATGCACAACTTGAGACAAAGAAAAGAGTTCAGGCATAGTTAACTTTTTACTTTCCCAAAACTCGAAAATGTTATTTTTCTTATTAATGCGAGGGTGGTCAACAAAAGACATTAAAATGGGACCAATTTCTCGCTGGGAGACTTCTCTGGACACACTTATTATGGAAGCTTCTCTAGTTTGAAGCATAGCTTCGAGTTCGTCGTCTTCTGAAACTAACTCACGCTCTTGCTCTGCTACGGTTATTGGAATGGAAGGAACCATCGCGGTAGAAGTGTCCGCTACTTGTGACTTCATTTTATACCAAGTATTAGTTAGGTGCTGGATTGCGCGATTTTTCTGCTCGCAATTCAACAGTAATTGGAATCGAGGATCCAAGAAAATTGCAGCAAGGAACGAGTCGTTGTCAAACAACACAGCTTTTCTCTTTTTCATATTTCTTACCAGAATGTCAGTAAATGCCGTGTTAAGCTTCTTCGTTTCTAAGAGACAGGTCAACCACTCTCTATAAAAATCTCCCATTGTTAATTGCTCAGATTGCAACAGTTTTGTGGCGATTTTGGCAGGCATAAGTGATTTTGAAAGATTGTCCAAGCTTTCCCAATCCGGGTTAGATAGATACAAGTCATTGTTGGTTGCAGACATGTCTTCACAGAACTCTCTCAACTCTAAGAGCCGCACAATCATATCCAACGTCGAGTGCCATCTAGTTGGACAGTCTAAGATTGGTTTTCTCAATTTCATTTTCTTAATTATTGCTGACATGCTTGGGTTACGCAGCTTCTTACAAACTCTTCTTGCTCTCGATATGACGTTAGAAACGTTACTAGCTTTCAAAGAGTCGTCGACTACCAGCTGCAGAGTATGTGCAGCGCAACGCACTCCTCTTATTAGTACTGGGTCATTGTCAACTCTATCGGATATGTAAAGTGCGGTTCCTTCTTCTATCAAGTTTACTAACGCATCATCATCATCAATCCGCTCAATAACCTCGTCTTCTAGTGAAGCACGTGCCGTAGTCTGCCCAGCTACGTCCATGTCTTCTGTATCTACAGAATCTTCTGTCAGAGGGCTTCCACTCTTTTCTACAATACCGTCTTCTACAAGTTTGACAGCTTTTAACATGTTGGCGCCATTGTCTGTAGTAATTGTATAAATTTGGTCGACTGTTATAGAATACTTATTAGCAACCTCCAAGATTACTTCTTTTAGATATTCAGCTGTGTGTCTTTGTTTCATTTCGTATATCGCTAAAGTACGGAGATGGATGCGCCCATCGCAGACAAACTGAATGTTTATGCCTAGAACGGATCGGTCAAGGCGCGTCGCACCGTCAATCTTAAACGATATCAGCTTGCCTCTAACCTCGGCAGAAATTAAATCTCACATTTTTGATGCTTTTTCAATTACGCCGTTCCGTATATTTTCGGCATTTATTGTCTGTTGTCCTTTCAGCTGCGCAATAATGGGCCCGACTATCTGTTTAAAACCGGAATCTTCCATGTACGAAAAAGGTCTGCCATTGACAGTAACGAGTTCAACCCATGCATCCCATATGGTATTGTAGGACATTTCAATAGATACTTTTTTAGTTGACGTAATCATAGTATCTAACGTGCGTTGGACTTTAGAACTCGATCCTGATGAACCGGCGTCTGGTTATAAACCCCTTTTGTTTTTACCGGCATTTTCTTCCTTGCACTTTTCAAATTCGATATAGTGATGTCTTTCAATGTGACGTTCTAGATTTTTACCATGGTTACCCTGAGGATAAAATGGAAAATATTAAATACTAATCGCCGATTCAACGTTTCAGTTTCAGTTGATTAGATTCATGTTCATTTTGACAGAAACCCCGAATTAGTTATTAGTTCAACCATTTCAAATAAGAATTAAAAATCAAATTGATATTATATCCGTTGTTATACTAAATATTTAGAACGATTTCAAAATGTAACACAAAGTGACATTACAAATTACAACTAAGCAAACAAAGCAGAAATTACCGTAGTTTTTAATGAAGCGGGGGAAACATTTCTTTGTGAATGTTGTGACAGTACAATATAATTTAGTTAGCGTTTTTCTAGTTATCGGCGTTACTATTGTTAATGCTAATATGAAAACATCTCTCAATTACTTAACTGTAATTTGACATGTATTTTGCTACAAACATAAGATGAAGGAAAAGCCGTATTTATGATTTTTGTGACAAAATGGGCTAGTTAACTATAAGTATTGAACTAGATTAATCTTACCTTCATGATCATGTTGCAGTCTTGTATCTGGCAAGACGACTCATTCGTGGTTGCACTAAATTTAAAAAACTTCCGGAACACATTTTCTTTCCTCCTACCCATATCTCTATGAAACGGAAGCTGAAACGCAACTGACATAAAAGTAACAGTGTCTGGTCATTCACCACAAAAGTTTGCTTTACGTTCGAGGGTTGGGTTTGCACGTGTTCCGACGGCGGAGTCTCGTCTTAACCCTCTAATTATCAGATTAGTGTCAAGCAAGACTCAACATAATATTTATGTTGGCATATGCGTCTCCAAGGTTCTTGATCTTTAACTTCCAGGAAAGTGGAAACCAAAATCTTCTTTCGGTGCGTGTTGTGATCTTCGCCGAACACACCTTCTCATTGTAAACAAAATGTCAACCATCATGGTGCCGAAGGTTTGGGACTTTTGAGTTGTACTTGTGACAGGTGTTACCATAATTTATACTTTCCGTTACTATTATTGCAAATATAAAAGGAACTCAGCCTTCCATCGTCTATTGTCATCACTAACCTTTCAAAAGAAGACCTCCCAAATCCCAGCGAACAAATCGCAAAACGTCCCAAAATAACTTTTTCACTCTGCATTTTTGTTTATATATTTTTATTCTTATTGCAATTACGAGATTTTTATACACAGAGGCTTGTACCGAAAAAAAACGAAATAAACCGATAACCGAAAACCAAAATATCGGTTTTCGTTTCGGTTTACGGTTTGGCCACTTTCTCATAACGGTTTTCGGTTCGGTTTTCGGTTCGGGAAAAATAACGGTTTTTTTCGGTTTTCGGTTCGAACCGGTTCGATCCCCTGATCTTGACAAATACTATTATCATTTCACAAATTGAAGAGAAATATAAACACATTTCCAGTTAGTTGTTACAAATCTTGTATCTATTCGCTTGACCACGCGCCTTCTGCACCACTTTCATTTGAACAAAGTATCTCGTCAGACCAAGTGCTTTCCCTCCATTGATGTATTCAGCCAACCACGCATCTTCAGTAACACCCCTCTTTCCAATGCCCGCTGGAGACGCAGCGCAGAGTTGGCAGCATGGGTCGCATGACTTAGAACATCCACCTCGAACAGCAAGTTGCGCGAATAAGCAAAGGACACCTGATGGTATAGGCCGCGTTATATACACCCAAACATTGGTGTTTAGAGTTAAACTTTATATAGAGAACAACTTGCTAAAGAGGTGAACGGGCACTTAAATATAAACACTGATATTTTGTTATGCAGCAGTGGTAGTCACATAACTAGGGGCTGGAGTTTCAAACTACCATGTCAAACTTAAAATATTTGCACCCTACATTATTTGTACATGTAGGCATTTGTATATATAGGCCTATAATATGCTGCCCATACACCTGATGGGCATAAAGCTCTTAACAATCAATAGAAATTAAGTTAACATTACGGAAATATCTAAAGTAGACATGTACATTACACCTACTCAAAGGAGTAAATATGAATTCTTCCTTTATATTATTAATTATAATTTTTTTGTAAAAAAAGTCCTTTTGGATAGGCCTACAAATAAAATTAAAAACAAACAAAATATTTTGTATGGACGAGTATGCACAATTGTTTATATACTACCTTAAGAATGCTAATGTTTGTCCTAGATGTTCTGGAACGCGATGCTGCGCAAGGGATGGCGCTGGAAGGACGCTGACATCGCGCCCAAGGACATGGACGACATCATCAAGATACACAACGCAAACAACGAGCAGGCCTGGCAGGAGGTTCTCAAGTGGGAGGCGCTCCACGCTCGCGAGTGTGGCGACCCTCGGCTCAAGAGCTTCGGAGGCAAGGCTCAGGACTACTCCCCTCGGGCACGCATACGCTCCTGGATGGGGTGAGTAGCCTGTACGCTGGTAGCAAGGCTCCAGAGCAAGGTAGCAGAGACCTCAGGCTAAAGAGCTTTGGGGCCAAGGCTCAGGACATAACCCCCCCCCCCCCCCCCACAGAAAAATTACTGATCGTAGTAAGTGACCAAAAAGTTCCAAAGCGTAGAGTAAAATTCAAATTTGTTGTCAGCATCTTTACTAATACTAGGATCCGTTGCAAAATACTAGTTTGTGTCCATCACTGTAGTCTATGCATGCATGCATACTTGCGTAATGCGTAGACCTACTCTGGATTGTTGGTCCACTCGCTGTTGAGGTGATGAGTGGTGATCGATGAGCAATCGATGACTCAAACGTTATGCAGAATCCAAATTCTAAAGTGATTGTTTTGTTGTCTCGCACGTTATGTTTCACGGGCGCAGCGTTCTAGTCATTCTCACGGCTCTGGGCTCCCTGATTCCTGCCCGGCATGTTGTCAGTGAGTCATTCTCACGGCTCTGGGCTCCCTGATTCCTGCCCGGCATGTTGTCAGTGAGTCATTCTCACAGCTCTGGGCTCCCCGATTCCTGCCAGGCATGTTGTCAGTGAGTCATTCTCACGGCTCTGGGCTCCCTGATTCCTGCCAGGCATGTTGTCAGTGAGTCATTCTCACGGCTCTGGGCTCCCTGATTCCTGCCAGGCATGTTGTCAGTGAGTCATTCTCACGGCTCTGGGCTCCCCGATTCCTGCCAGGCATGTTGTCAGTGAGTCGTTCTCACGGCTCTGGGCTCCCCGATTCCTGCCAGGCATGTTGTCAGTGAGTCATTCTCACGGCTCTGGGCTCCCCGATTCCTGCCAGGCATGTTGTCAGTGAGTCATTCTCACGGCTCTGGGCTCCCTGATTCCTGCCCGGCATGTTGTCAGTGAGTCATTCTCACGGCTCTGGGCTCCCTGATTCCTGCCCGGCATGTTGTCAGTGAGTCATTCTCACAGCTCTGGGCTCCCCGATTCCTGCCAGGCATGTTGTCAGTGAGTCATTCTCACGGCTCTGGGCTCCCTGATTCCTGCCAGGCATGTTGTCAGTGAGTCATTCTCACGGCTCTGGGCTCCCTGATTCCTGCCAGGCATGTTGTCAGTGAGTCATTCTCACGGCTCTGGGCTCCCCGATTCCTGCCAGGCATGTTGTCAGTGAGTCGTTCTCACGGCTCTGGGCTCCCCGATTCCTGCCAGGCATGTTGTCAGTGAGTCATTCTCACGGCTCTGGGCTCCCCGATTCCTGCCAGGCATGTTGTCAGTGAGTCATTCTCACGGCTCTGGGCTCCCTGATTCCTGCCCGGCATGTTCGTCAGTGAGTCATTCTCACGGCTCTGGGCTCCCTGATTCCTGCCCGGCATGTTGTCAGTGAGTCATTCTCACGGCTCTGGGCTCCCCGATTCCTGCCCGGCATGTTCGTCAGTGAGTCATTCTCACGGCTCTGGGCTCCCTAATTCCTGCCCGGCATGTTCGTCAGTGAGTCATTCTCACGGCTCTGGGCTCCCTGATTCCTGCCCGGCATGTTCGTCAGTGAGTTGTGGTTCTATGTACGTGTGGTTTGGGATGGGAGGAGAGTGACATACTATATAACTATGGCACCTATCAACTAATATCTGAATTCTGAACTACTGTATAAACTTTGAGATTTCTCTTCTTCAACCCCAGACCCCTGGCACCTGGCACACTGTGTACCAAGAACGTTGAGATGGGTACTTTAGGTTGCCTTAAAGATAACTAGCTTTATTTCACACATGAACACTGACATGCGTTCTTCTCTCCGTACCTCAAAATGATAGGGAATCACTCTCCGAACGTTTACATGCGCGCCACAGCCTCGTTACAATAACATCTCTCACACTCCACAAAGTATTTTTCTATTCCATTCTATTATCGATTGATTTTGAATGTTTGGAATCGTGTCTATGGTGTCTGGTTGTGACGTGTAGCGCGTCTATGGTGTCTGGTTGTGACGTGTAGCGTGTCTATGGTGTCTGGTTGTGACGTGTAGCGTGTCTATGGTGTCTGGTTGTGACGTGTATCGCGTCTATGGTGTCTGGTTGTGACGTGTAGCGCGTCTATGGTGTCTGGTTATGACGTGTAGCGCGTCTATTGTGTCTGGTTGTGACGTGTAGCGCGTCTATGGTGTCTGGTTGTGACGTGTAGCGCGTCTATGGTGTCTAGTTGTGACGTGTAGCGCGTCTATGGTGTCTGGTTGTGACGTGTAGGGCGTCTATGGTGTCTGGTTGTGACGTGTAGCGTGTCTATGGTGTCTGGTTGTGACGTGTAGCGTGTCTATGGTGTCTGGTTGTGACGTGTAGCGCGTCTATGGTGTCTGGTTGTGACGTGTAGCGTGTCTATGGTGTCTGGTTGTGACGTGTAGCGCGTCTATGGTGTCTGGTTGTGACGTGTAGCGCGTCTATGGTGTCTGGTTGTGACGTGTAGCGCGTCTATGGTGTCTGGTTGTGACGTGTAGCGCGTCTATGGTGTCTGGTTATGACGTGTAGCGCGTCTATGGTGTCTGGTTGTGACGTGTAGCGCGTCTATGGTGTCTGGTTGTGACGTGTAGCGCGTCTATGGTGTCTGGTTGTGACGTGTAGCGCGTCTATGGTGTCTGGTTATGACGTGTAGCGCGTCTATGGTGTCTGGTTGTGACGTGTAGCGCGTCTATGGTGTCTGGTTATGACGTGTAGCGCGTCTATGGTGTCTGGTTGTGACGTGTAGCGTGTCTATGGTGTCTGGTTGTGACGTGTAGCGTGTCTATGGTGTCTGGTTGTGACGTGTAGCGCGTCTATGGTGTCTGGTTGTGACGTGTAGCGCGTGTCCTCAGGTACGAGCTGCCGTTTGACCGTCACGACTGGATCGTGGACCGCTGTGGCAAGGACGTGCGCTACGTGATAGACTACTATGACGGGGGCAGCGTTCAGCCGGGCAGTTACCAGTTTGCTCTGCTTGATGTCCGCCCGGCCATGGACTCCTGGGAGAACTGTTGGGACAGGATGAAGGTGAGTTGCAACTTGTATATTGGATAGTTAGACAAAGGAATGACTGAAAAAACCATCTTGGCATAAGAGATTAAAAAATCTCTATTCATGCACGGAAATGAGTTTTGCACGTATATAAGTATTTAGTTGCAAGTTGGTGAATAATTTCCAGTTGAACACAAAGTGTAAAACCAAGTTCAAAAACAGTGAAAATTTGTACGGTTTTCTACATAATGCAAATTTTGTTGAAGTAAATATTATCTACCTTTTTGTAATTGTATCAATTTACCATTTTAGTGCCCAAAGTAGGCCTATACTGTACCACATGTTTACAGATATAGATATATTTTATCAGTATATAATTCAGGCCTGCCGTTTTTAATGGATATTGTTGGTTTTAATGGTTATTGTCCGTTTTAATGGTTATTGTCCGTTTTAATGGATATTTGGAGTGAAAAACGGACAGCACGGTTTTTACAGTCATTAACAAATTTTTAAGAAAATATTACGTTTTTCACATTTCGCAGTTATTTCTGTTTGAGCACGATCGATAAAAGAAGTCTACAGCGTGATCGACTATGCTACCAGAGAGTTCTGCAAAGCAAAGTTTGGTTGAGTCCAGTACACGGTGAACCCCCACAGCTGATTACCAATGACGTCGGCTAGACGGTGAACCGCCACAGCTGATTACCTGTGACGTCGGCTAGACGGTGAACCCCCACAGCTGATTACCTGTGACGTCGGCTAGACGGTGAACCGCCACAGCTGATTACCTGTGACGTGGGCTAGACGGTGAACCCCCCCACAGCTGATTACCTGTGACATCGGCTAGGCGGTGAACCCCCCCACAGCTGATTACCTGTGACGTCGGCTAGACGGTGAACCTCCACAGCTGATTACCTGTGACGTCGGCTAGACGGTGAACCCCCCCACAGCTGATTACCTGTGACGTCGGCTAGACGGTGAACCTCCACAGCTGATTACCTGTGACGTCGGCTAGACGGTGAACCCCCCCACAGCTGATTACCTGTGACGTCGGCTAGACGGTGAACCCCCCCACAGCTGATTACCTGTGACGTCGGCTAGACGGTGAACCTCCACAGCTGATTACCTGTGACGTCGGCTAGACGGTGAACCTCCACAGCTGATTACCTGTGACGTCGGCTAGGCGGTGAACCCCCACTGCTGATTACCTGTGACGTCGGCTAGACGGTGAACCCCCACAGCTGATTACCTGTGACGTCGGCTAGACGGTGAACCTCCACAGCTGATTACCTGTGACGTCGGCTAGACGGTGAACCCCCACTGCTGATTACCTGTGACGTCGGCTAGACGGTGAACCCCCCCACAGCTGATTACCTGTGACGTCGGCTAGACGGTGAACCCCCACAGCTGATTACCTGTGACGTCGGCTAGACGGTGAACCCCCCCACAGCTGATTACCTGTGACGTCGGCTAGACGGTGAACCTCCACAGCTGATTACCTGTGACGTCGGCTAGGCGGTGAACCCCCACTGCTGATTACCTGTGACGTCGGCTAGACGGTGAACCCCCACAGCTGATTACCTGTGACGTCGGCTAGACGGTGAACCTCCACAGCTGATTACCTGTGACGTCGGCTAGACGGTGAACCCCCCCACAGCTGATTACCTGTGACGTCGGCTAGACGGTGAACCCCCACAGCTGATTACCTGTGGTGTCGGCTAGACGGTGAACCTCCACAGCTGATTACCTGTGACGTCGGCTAGACGGTGAACCCCCACTGCTGATTACCTGTGACGTCGGCTAGACGGTGAACCCCCACTGCTGATTACCTGTGACGTCGGCTAGACGGTGAACCCCCCCACAGCTGATTACCTGTGACGTCGGCTAGGCGGTGAACCCCCACTGCTGATTACCTGTGACGTCGGCTAGACGGTGAACCCCCCCACAGCTGATTACCTGTGACGTCGGCTAGACGGTGAACCGCCACAGCTGATTACCTGTGACGTCAGCTAGACGGTGAACCGCCACAGCTGATTACCTGTGACGTCGGCTAGACGGTGAACCTCCACAGCTGATTACCTGTGACGTCAGCTAGACGGTGAACCGCCACAGCTGATTACCTGTGACGTCGGCTAGACGGTGAACCGCCACAGCTGATTACCTGTGACGTCGGCTAGGCGGTGAACCCCCCCACAGCTGATTACCTGTGACTTAGGCTAGACGGTGAACCGCCACAGCTGATTACCTGTGACGTCGGCTAGACGGTGAACCGCCACAGCTGATTACCTGTGAGGTCGGCTAGACGGTGAACCGCCACAGCTGATTACCTGTGACGTCGGCTAGACGGTGAACTGGGCCCAACTAATGGCCCAACTGAGCCTTGTCATTGTGTCTGTCCTAGGTGGCGTACTGGAGGTGGGTCTACAGCAAAGAGGACTCGGGGGAATCTGTCGAGACCGCCAGCTAAGACGCGCTCACCGTTCCTTTCGTCTTAGAGTAACTCGTTGCGTTGTTTCTGCCGCCCCACCGTCTGTCTAGACATGATACGTTCTAGTAGTCATTAATTTAATCATGGTACGTACCATGTTTGTGTGTTCATTGTAAATAAAACGCCAGTGTCAGTATAGTTGTAGCGTCACGTAGATTATTTCAGTTTGTGAAGGAGATGAAGTGATTTGAATCCACTAGATTGGTTTTTGTTTTGAAACGTTTGCTGTTGTTGATAGGTACTCGTAATTTTTCAGCCATAATTTCACGATTTTTATGCTGTTGAAAAGTGTTTGGTAATTTTGAATTTGAAAAAATGTTGAGCAGCATTCTTAAATAAAGTTTTTTTTTTACTCTAACTTTTTTATTGGTGTTTGTCATATTAAAATATGAATATGTCCTAGTTTACATAATGTGTTTCTTGATGTCTAGAGTTTTATTTATTAATTTATTTATTTTTTAATTTTCATTTAATATCAGAAACTGATCTAGGCCTAGGCCTATTAGGAAAACATGTTTACAAACTATGGCTTAATAAGTCTTTAAAATAGCAAGTACACTGTAAACCTGAAATATAATGCACACGTGTTGTATTCCAGTGGCTTAAAAGTTATAGATTCAATGTTAGTCCAAATCAAACTTTAATTTCTGTGTAAAAAGGCAGAAACTTGTGAAAAGTTTGCTATACCATGGCAATGAAGCAATACGACTCCTAGTAAATAGAATCCTTGTAATAACACTTACAATAGATGTGTATCATTTGGCACAAGAAGTAACGAAGACGTGGAAGAAAATTATTGTGTGGAACGAAAGTAAATATAACCATTGAGATTGATCGTTTGATTCTAAATCAATGGTGGTGACAATGGGATACCGTATGTCAGTAAATAAAGTAGAAAATAAATTCACATTTAGAGTCTACCCACTCAGTAACAAAACTGATTTTCAGTGGGGGACTTAAATTAAAGCGACTAAACCAACCTTGTAGGCTGTAGTATCACTGTGAGTGTTTGTACCCTGCTAAATATCAGGTCGTCCCGTTATTCTATATGTAATTATGATGTATTGCAAATACGGATGGCTGTAGGATGGCCTAAATCCTAAATGTATGCAACTGTGTGATTCCATCAGCATTGTATGTCACTTATTGCTTGGATTATTCAGCTGATTGAAGCAAAATTTATTTGTACTATTTGTTGTTTAACGACGTACTCGACAACTATGATCATATGACGTCGGGGGGATGATTGGAGGAAAGGGAGGATGTGGATGACTTCTCCACCTTGACCTGTCCGGCTAGGGTGGCCCACGCTTCCGTCTACATAGCTCTCGGGATCAGCATAGCACGTAAACCTGTCTGGCTGGCTAGGGTGGCCCACGCTTCCGTCGACATAGCTCTCGGGATCAGCATAGCACGTAAACCTGTCTGGCTAGGGTGGCCCACGCTTCCGTCGACATAGCTCTCGGAATCAGCATAGCACGCAAACCTGTCCAGTGTCCAACACGAAAAGGTAGCAGGGATTAAACCAGAAGAACCACGCCTTTATCGGTACAATCGCTCGCAGTGCACTCTTTCTGTTACACGGTATCTCGTATCGAACATTTGCTTTCTTTTTTATTGAAGAGTTGTTTTTCCCATGTTGATAATGTTAATGGTTGAGTATGTTTGTTGTAACTCGAATACAAAGAAAAACTTGTTAATAAAAAGATGGATAAATAATAAATCATTGCCACAGTTTTATTGCCCTATAGTCACTTGATGCAAAACCTTGTGCACTACATTCTGCATGATGAACAGTACAGAATGTGCTGAAGACTGAAGAACAAACGGAGCTTATCTGCTTATCTGTTGTATGCAGTACTTTCTCGAAATACTGCAGTAATAAGGTAGCATTACTGTCAGAAACATTAATTACCTAGCTGTCCTAGCTATCTACAAAGTAAATTTGAATTAATTGCAGATTATTTTGTATTATGAATTTTCTTGAATGACTGTTGGAATGCTGAGTTCAATAGTGTACAGCTTAGCATTTGACTTCTAACCACTCTTGAATGACTATTGGAATGCAAGAGTCCAATAGTGTACAGCTTAGCATTTGACTTCTAACCACTCTTGAATGACTATCTATTGGAATGCAAGAGTCCAATAGTGTACTGACTTCTAACCACTCTTGAATGACTATCTATTGGAATGCAAGAGTCCAATAGTGTACTGACTTCTAACCACTCTTGAATGACTATCTATTGGAATGCAAGAGTCCAATAGTCTCCCTAGTCACTTTCTCAATATCTTGAAGCATTCTCAAGATATCAATACAAACCGAGCTAGGACCCACTTGTAAGAGGACAAATGCACGGCTAAAAAACTGACCCTCAAGAAATTTCTAGCAAAGTAACAAAATGCCAGGGCCAAAGGTGTCCAAAGTGCAAGACGTCCTAGTTTAGGCAAATCTTGGTGTTGCAGAGTAAATCATGCATATGTCGTTCTGCAAGGTCATGAGATAAAATATAATATAAAAGGTCAAGAATTTAACTAAAAATATTTTATTTGTATATGTGTAGTAACTAAGGACAACTTCAAGTTAGGCATCTTTGTGAATCAAGGCCCGTAACTGTAAAGTAAGTAGGTAGGGCCTAGTCTTGTTTTAATTTGAGGACAAGGTCACAAAACTCACAAAACTAAACACTAATAGTAGCTATTTTCATAACACGGCATCACAAGTACGTGTCCGAAAGCTGGCTCTATCATTGCTAGTCCAGATATGACGCTCAACAAGCAATGAAGGGAGGACACAGTAGTAGTAGTAGTAGTAGTAGTAGTAGTAAATAAATAAAAAAAAAAAAATTCACATTTAGAGTCTACCCACTCAGTAACTAAACTGATTTGCAGTGGAGGACTTTAATTTAAAGTGACTAAAACCAACCCCGTAGGCTTCGAACACCATCGACGAGTGAGCGATAACCAATCAAAGATCGATATTTCAAATACGAAACATATGAATCAGTGATTGGACAGTGCGAACACCTGCGGACAAATGCCAGAATCAACAAGGCCGATTCAGAACAACTTTGAATTTATTGAGTGCTTTCTTGCTAGGGCGGCTCCAAAGTTACCGTTTACTTATTCCTAAGATAAGAAGTGATGGAATTGAATCCATATTAGAAGTTAAAAAACTTCTGCCTGAACTGGGATTCGAGCCTGGGACCTTCTGCATTGGAAGCAGTGATGTTAACCACTGGACTAACGAGCCACGAGTGAGCCTAGTAGTAGTAGTAGTAGTATTTATTTGCAGCCATAGATTACATAATAACAACACGGGCATTGTCAGGAACTTATTAAAACATACTGGTTCGTATACAGTCTACATATAAGCAGTGTAAGTGTAATTACACAGTGTTGATTATCCGAACCTAGAACTGGACTTCGGTGAGTGCAAGCATTGAAGGTCCATGTGGTTTAGACTGGACTGCACTAAGAGAGAACGTGAGTAGGGGATGAACAACCATTATAAACATTACTACAGAAGCTGAGTAAACAATATCCTCAAAAATTGAAAACTTGACTTTTTCCTTCAACACCTTCATTGCTCAGTTGAGAAAAACTAATTTATGGTGAACTCTATAAACGATAGGTCGTAAATTGTAGTTAGTTGTAGACAAGATAATAATAATAATAGTGACGTCCTGATGGTGGTTTTCATGGTTTCCACCAAACGAAGAGCAAATGCTGGGATGAGTACAATAAATAGCCATCGACCGTACATAGCATCTACAGTTGGTTTTGGAAAAATAATTGAACAATGATATTAATAAGGTAAGCACAGGGAAATACTTGACATTTATGTCTGTACAACACATTTACGCCGGTTTTGACCGAGTTTGTATGTATTTGCCACAATAAATAATATTACATGAACAAAATTTTTTTTTTTTTAAACAACGCTTATATTTAAATGCACTAAAAAGTAAAAAATAAATTTTCACCCAACAAATTTTTGCCACACTCGGAAAATAAAAGCGTTGGGCGCGCTTTCAGTATTGACATAGATTACAGTATTCTGCTGTTTATGCAGGGAAAGCGCCTAACGCTTTTATTTTCCGAGTGAGGCCAAAATTTGTTGGGTGAAAATTTATTGTTTGCTTTTTAATGCATTTAAATATAAGCATTGTTTTTTTGTTTTTTTTTCATGTAATATTATTAAGTCTTAAAAAATCTTGCAATCGAATATGTGCTCACTGGACATGTCCGATATTGAAGAGTGCATACTTGTGTACTTGTGTAAATAGATAGGGGCTGCAGTTATCCCATGAATGGTCTAGATCCGCCAGGAATCATCTGTGTTCTCGCAGTCTCGCCAACTTTTACTTTGCAAACTTCCCACTTCCATACTTTTTACAATGTCAAGTCTGAGCTAAGATAAAAAGTATGCATTTTTCGACGAATTGGAACATGTCCACTGCCTTTAGCAATTAGAGTGTATCTTGTAAAATTTTATTTGTGGGAGTTGCAAAAAGGATGGACCTGATGGTCTATCATCTTTCAGAGTGGTTGAACCACTCTATTGATGCACACAAGATCATCATCCACTAACCTTGATTTTTTATATTTTTAATTGTTGTTCATTGTTGGAAATATCGATTCCCATATTAATTAATTATGATGAATTAATTGACAATTTAGTAAATATGACAATTGATTCATGTATTGTCATTAAGAATACGAATATGTCTGGGTGAAAAATTTCAGCTCGATCGGACATTTAGAAGTAGGTGAAATATCGATTCTAAGATTATATAGTATTCTAGGCCTAGTTCTAGTAGTAATAAAATAGTAGGGTGCAGTCGGGGGCGGACTGGCAGGTACGGAACTACGGAAACCCGTACGGGGCCCCCCCCGAGTGGGGGCCCCCTGGAGGGCCACCACCCAACCCCCTCAAAAAATAAATATCCTACGCTATATAGATTATGAAACCAAATAGGCCTTGTATTGGATGGCAAGAAAGAAGAATGGTTGAAGAGGCCAACTCTGCACAGGACAAAAAAAAAAAATAGTAGGAAGAGCATTATATTATGTCAACTCATGTCAGTGTAGAAAGGGACATAACGTATCAAATAGACCATCTACAAGTGCTACAAAAATTCCCGCTTTCCTCGTCTAGTTTATTTTAAAATATATAACATGCCATTGTTGGGAAAGTAATTTCTTTTTATTTTCAAAGTGGTTCACAGTCCAACATGTGTTCCACATATTTATCGTCGTATATCGATTTTTAAACGTGTTTATAAACATTCTAAAAAAAACTTATAGTTTGAAATATCCAATTGCCAGTGTTGGGAAAGGTCTTTCTTTAATTTACTCTTGAACAGTGGTGTCACAGTTCAACATGTTGTTCCACATAGGCCTACCTAACATCATTTATCGATTTTTACACATGTGTATATGCGTTCTAAACAAATTAATAGGAAACAACAATCCTCCAAATGACTGCTCGCTAGCTCGCAACTTGAGAGTGACTTTTGATAGTTTGCGAGTAAACTTTGTTATAGGCCTATCAGAAAAATGACAAATCGGGCTGATCGCGTAATATGCGTTCAAAATTTTCAAAAGCAAACTGTTGCAAAAATATATCTATCGGCGCCTACTGAAATCCGATCTCGCGCAGCACTAGCTTATAACTTTATAAGTCTTTCTCAAATGACAGGATCGAACTTCTATGCTAAGTAAGGAACTATAAATGCATTAATGACTTTAGTCTCATTGTTTTTGTGTTCATTGCAAAACGCATTTTAGGACACTAAGCATCATGCACGACCGAAAATTGTTTCGCCTTCGGCGAAGTTGCCACCCGCGGCAGGGGCTTCGCCCCAGACCCCAGCTACATCCCGCTCGCTCGTTGCGAGTACAAATTACACGGTGCGAGTGGACAACTAGTAGTCGATATTTCTTCTTCTTCTTCTTTCGAACACCCAGAGTTGGAACTTAAGCCATTCTCTGCCTAGTTGCCCAACAAAGGTTTGCCACATATTTCCTCCTTGCTATATTTTGCCCCTCCATTAGATCCCTTTCTGCAGTCAAAGAGACACATGTCGTAAGATGTTCTGCGTCCTGGTCTTGTTCTTTGCAGAGTGGGCATATTCTCGTATCCACCACTCCTATTTTGTGCAGATGGGCTTGCAGGTAGTCGTATTTGTAGAGGGTTGAGAAACAATATAGTTTGAAATATACAATATAAAACATTAAAACTGCCAGTGTTGGGAAAGTTTTTCTTCAATTTGGTTTTTTGAAGTGGTGTTCATAGTTCAACACGTTGTTCCACATAACTGTCATCATGTATCGATTTTTAAACGTGTTTATATGCGTTCTACTCAAAATAAGAGGCTGAAACTTTTCGCCTCCGGCGGCTGGGGCTTTGCCCCAGACCCCTTTCAACTTCGCCAAGTTCCGGGGCCCCTAAAGTTCTTTTCCGTACGGGGCCCTTACCCCTTCAGTCCGCCTTACAACCTATCTTGTCACACACTAAAACAGTTGAGTGATAAATCTTGGCAACTCATTTGGCAAGCTCTGTGGACGAATGAATTATTTTCATTTTTCACTGGGAAAGGAACAATAGCAACAAACATTTTGACAGCTACGTAATTTTCATTTAACAAATTAGCCAATCACCGATCTTGACTACTCCAGTATAAACGGGAGACTAACCAATGAAATTTGCTCTGCGATATCCAGGCAACAGACGATATATTTTACTAGATAGTGTTTAATAAAACCAAGAGATAGCGCTGCGGGTAGATTCTTGGCGGTTAATTCAAATACAACTTTTTCGTTTTGAATTTGTGTTCAACGAAATGTAATTTTATGGGGATGAGTTAATTTAAAACTTTTAAATTACGTGTATGTAATATAAAGAAACCATTGTGTCTTTAGATGAAATCTCTATTATATTCCACACACGTCCAGAGCTGTAAAAAAATGCATGCGCATTCTCTATTGCTCTTGAGAAGCTGATGGTAGCTCAGCAGTTTATATTAGATGGTAGGAATTAGCGAAGTAGGTTGTCACTTTGGGTTCGGCTGTGTCGTAAGCATCAGAATACTTTCGTTGGGAAAACTATATCCTTCTACATCAGTATTCAGTACACTGCCGTTTCACTAGAGCCAGCCTCCACATCCACAGACCTACCCACAACACCGTCTCATCACGAGATCCCGAATGTCTTGTATCCACCCTCTACAATAAACTCCCCAACTACATCAAAACCTCTTTCACCCTGGCTGCCCTCCTTCCTTCAAACACAACTTGAAGTCATTTCTCATGGCTAGAAGATTCTACTCAATCAGTAACTTCCTCTTTGAGTAAAGTAATCTCAGTTATTATGCTTATTAACATTAATTCACACTTATTTGTCACATCATTTGCATGTTAGGTTTATCTCTCATTTTGGCCACTGTTATATCCATATATTCTCTGATGTGTATTGTACTTGTATATTTGTGTACTGGGCTGCGTGCCATCAAATATATCTAGTATTTACTTTTATATTATGCCTAGAATAAGACCCCGACGATACCTATATTTGTGCTGTGTATACTGGTCTACAGGCAAGTAAATTATCTTATCATGTGAAAATGCTCAAATAAGAAAGTATTGTGTGCAGGCGCGTAGGTGGGGGGGGGGGGGGGGAATGGGCGGAGATTCCCCCCCCCCCCCCCACTTTAAATTTCATATTTCACCAGTGAATAATAATTGCAGAAACACAGAGGGCCCCACGCCCCGGAGAAAGCCAATATTTTCGTCACAAAATACATTTCCTCTGTCTTTGTTTGCACTTTGTAGCATTACAAAATAAAAGCGAATGGGTGCTTGAAGGTCAGGGACGTAATTAGGGAAGGGGCGGGGTAAGGCCCTAAAAACGTGTTTATTTAAGCCTAAAAATCGAGAAATAACCAATATAGAAAGAAAATGTTTTTCGCTTTCGGCGGCTGGGGCTCTGCCCCAGACCCCGCGAGTTGTTCGCGTTTCGTGGTCACAATTCCCCCCCCCCCCCCCCCACTTGACTAGAGTTCCTACGCGTCTGATTGTGTGTGACTGTGAGCGTTATATGAGTAGAAAGAAAAGTTAAACGGGAGAGGTAAGTTTGGTATCAAAGTTGCAAGAATAGTAATGATAGTATTTTTTTATTTTAATATCTTGAATATAATCTAAATTTAAATTTAAAACTACGAAAGGAAATAAAATAAAAATAAAAATAATATTTATGTTGATACAGAAAAAATAAACACTTTCATTTTAAATTTAAATAGGCCTACAATGGTCTACATAAACATCTAGAGAGGTCTAAAGTAACTATAGATGGATTTGTAAGATTATTTCTAAATGTTTGTAGTAAAAAACTTTACACAAATCTCTGCCTTTGACATGAAAGCACTTTAAGCATTTTTTTTCTTGTTAACTATGGGGTTATTAATATGTTTCAGGTAATCAGGTAGTTTGTTGTATATTTTTGGTGGTATAAGAAAGAAGCGCAATGTTGACTGGGGGGATATTGAAGCTACCATGTTACCATGATTGAGTGATACTTCGTGTGCTGTAGGTAGGGGTTATGTCTGACAAATTTTAGTTCAGCTCTTCCGAGTTTGTTTTTGTGAGTGAAAATTAGAACATTTTTCAAATATAACTGTCTAATGTCCATTACTTTTAGTTCGTTAAATAGGTATGATGTTGGATACTTTTTTAGACTTATTTAATGTTATTTTCAAGACATATATGGAGGGTGCTATAATTTAGTGTATTTTACTCTAAGGAATTTGTAAAGTAGGCCTATTTATTGAAGTTTTTTGCTTGCTTCAAAATTAATGTGCTGTTTCAAACCGTTGATAAAATAGAACATACAATATACCAATTTGTTTCTTTCATTTAGTTGTATCTTTCGATTTCGAAAGGCCCGGTTTTATCGAACAAGTCGATTGTCATGTTTCGATTTTTCACAACTTTTTTTTACTCCCTACAGAGCGCGCTAGCGGTATTAGTTTACATCTCCGTGAAGTCTGTGTTCGGATGTCAAGCGTTTATATTTTACGATTACAAGTAAACAATCTAGACCGCTGCTTGTAATTTGATTAAACACTTGTTTCGTTTCTCTCTTAATAACTTGAGGTGTTCTTCATCATAAATCAATTAGTTTCATTATTCGTATGTGTTTGATTACCAGCCGGAATTTTGACATCGGTATCGGCCATATTGCATTGAAGCAGACCACTTGTTGTGTGTTTAACAACGTGAGTGTGATATTCCAAGATCTCGGCCGCCTTTTTAATCCTCATCGCTATGAACGGGTAAGTTAAAGATTATCTTAAATCCACTCATACATACTCAGTTACAGTGATGTCATATGTGTGAACACGTTTGACACTCTACTGTCAAACTGACATACGACATTGACATGACGGGCATACACGCCTACTTTCTGCTCTGTTGCCATTTAAACCACGATTTTCAATGTCAACTGTCACATCACTATTTCGTTACAAACAACAGAATTGAAAGTAAACCAAGAATAACGCTGTTAAAAGGTGTTGGTCGCGTGAATTACGACGTAGCCGTAGCTGTTAGCGTTGTAGGTTATGTTTGACCAACATGACAATTTGGCCTATGCCCTAATCACATAACAATATTATGAAGATTAGGGGCGAAATCTCGTCTAGCAATGTTTTATTGGATGGCTAGGGTCTAGGTAAATGTAAGCATTGTAGGCCCTAGGCTAGGTCTAGGCCTAGGCCTACCACCAGTACAGTAGGCCTACCTTACTCTGATCCAAATCACTAGATGTTTGTTGGTCTTGACGTATTTCACCAAGGCCTAGGCCTAGGACTAGGCTAGATCAAGTGAACCAATCTTAAATGTCTGATTTTTTTCTTTTTCAGGTAAGTGTCAATACAAAGAGACTTCTTCACAAGACTTGCAGTTGAAGTAAATTTGATGGTCAACACATCAGGCACATTCATTGGTATAAAATGAAAAGAGGGTTGAATTGCATGTAGGCCTAGCCTGTCTTGGGTGATGTAGGCATAGGTAGGCCTACTTAGGAACAAATTTATTTAAGATTGTGCAGTCGATGTAGTCGATTTTAACTCGCACACTCAGCATGCTCGCTAACCCGAAAAACTAGAAAGGAATTGGTAGACGTGGAATACTGGCTAGTGATGTCTTCAGCTGTGGCCAATATTGCAACACAACAGTTAAGTCTGGTGTAATTAGTCTTATAGCTCTTATTCCGCCCAATGTTGTGGGTCTTGTCAGGCGTGCAAGGTAAGCTTAGCCAAACATGTTTACATGTTGCGTTGTGTGCAAGGTAAGCGTAGTCTAAACATGTTGACATGTTGCGTGCTCTGTGTTACATCTAGATGTTTGTTTGTTCTCCCTTTAGAATTTGATGTCTTAAAATTTTTTATACAGAATACAAACCAATTGGTGATTAAATGTTTGGACTTGATCCATTGCGTTACCATTTCCATGGTAGATGTTCCATTGTTCTCGTGCAGTGTAAAAGTCTTCTTGGAGTGTATGGTACACATTAGTTTAAAAAAATATTAACATTTATTTATAGTTCTACCATCTGCATTTTTACATTAAAGTAACAGCTATTTTTAAAACTAATGTAACCGAGGCATAAACAAATGATCCGTGAGGGGAAACGTACATCCTAGTGTGGATTACGTCTTCAAAACGTCAATTCTATGGACGGAATAATTTTTAAGACTAAACCATTTTGGACTAGACAAAAAATTCGTGGAATCTGTTCAGCCATGGGTGTGGTGTCACTCGACTACAAAAGGGGGTGTGTACAGTGTACACGTTCAGTGAAATGCATCATGCATGGGATTGCCCATTCCCAGTCGATGTGTAACTAAAATAGGTGTGTAAGCCGGACCCTGTTACACGGATAAGTTAGAATAGCAAAGCAAAGAGAAAATGCTATTATTTTACTCCTAGTAGAGATTGCGTGCAGCTTACGAGACTGTTAGCGTTGCCATCACACGCAAATCGATAAAAACTGTTCACTCTTCACTTTTTGTCTTCTCCGTGTGATGCCAACGCAACGTCGCTATCTCTACTATAGTAAGAGAGTAATTTCACTCATGCTTTTTGCCTTTTACTTTTCTACTTCCCCGTATAACAGCCGCTGAAGAGTGGCTGTTATACACCTGTTATACGCATGTTATACGCCTGTATACGGCTGTTATAACAGCCGCTGAAGAGTGGCTGTTATACGCCTGTTATATGCCTGTATACGGCTGTTATAACAGCCGCTGAAGAGTGGCTGTTATACACCTGTATACGGCTGTTATAACAGTCGCTGAAGAGTGGCTGTTATACGCCTGTATACGGCTGTTATAACAGCCGCTAAAGAGTGGCTGTTTACAAAATGCGGGTAACGGGTTTTAAATATACACACCTGCAACATCCCTATTATTAACTATACTCGATTTGTGGTTCACAATGACTCTTGGAATCCGAGACCTACCTCTGACCACAATACTGGACAACTTCCGGTACCTCAATATGATGGAGGAAGGGCATATCCAGGAATTGGGAAAGGGGGGGGTTTTCAACCCATATTATAGAAAGCGGAGCCGGAACATAATTGGGGTTTCGGGGGGCTTGCCCCCCGAAAAAATTCTCGTCAAGGTAATTTTAATGCAAATCTGTGCGTTTTACAGCGGCCAACTGAAACAAGATAACTCAATTTCTGGCAACACATTTTTTCCTTAGCACCGCTAATAAAAGGAACCTCAATCAATAATTTGCATATTTTTCGTATTGCTTTTGCTTTTAATTACAATAGACAATAATTATAAAGTAAAACATCTGACTGTCTATTGACTATTGAAATGTAAACGGTAATTTTTCATGTTTCTTTTGCAAAAGGGGGGGTTTTGTCCCCCCCCTCCCCCCCCCCCCCCCCGTGTATAGGCCACTGTCATAGTCATCCCCTCCCCCTAGGGGTGCCTGTTGTTGCCATGTAACAGTATATTTATGCTAGTATTTCCCATAAATAAAACAAATCCATAGCAACAACGGGTGCCCCTAGGGGTGGGGACGGCTATGAATACTGACATATTATGACAGCTGCTAAATAGTTACTATCGGATTCAAAAAGGTGTCTCCCTTGACTTTGAAACATCACAGACAAATAAGTACACCACTTAGAGAAAAACCAAAACCAATATAAATTGAAGCGTTCTTTTGACAATCATACTAAACTACTGTTATAGTTAGAGATGCAAGTTTTTCGCAATGCGTGATAAAACGAAAAGTGTAACAAAACACTCTAGAGTGCTGGTTTCAACATTTCTTTACGTTATGCGTCACTGGGATTCAGATTCAAATCGCGAAATAACACCATAAAATGCTTATAAAACGAATTATGAGTTTATTCGCGATATAACACCATAATTGCCACTTTCTAGCAAAATAACACCATTATTAACAGTAACTCGTAATGTTGTATTCCCTTCCGTTAAAATCTTCACAAGAATTACGAGATAAAAAGCGAAAATAAGCAGTCCGCATCATCACCACTTACTTCTCTGCAGTCTAATCTAATCTTTACGCCCATCACTAAGTATATACATTAAGGGCCATACACATATTATAATAGTCTAGAAAATGTAACCTTTTTAGTTTTATCAATGATTTTATGTAAAAACATGATTTCCGATTACAAAAACAATAACACCACAAAACACCATAATTCTCAATTTCTCAAACGAAAAGTGAAGAAAAATAAAACCATTTTCTTGCATCTCTAGTTATAGTGTTTAATGCTGTATGTTTGTCACTATAATGCTTTATTTAAAGCAAACTGCTTTAAAGTTGCAGTGTTTGCAATTCCCGATCTTTCGAATTTTCCTACCACAATACCACTCTAGCTAGATATCAAATACGACAACACTTATTTAAAATAGTATAATGGCATAGTGAAAATATAACTATCATTTATTTATAATTGTTAATAACCATGTTATTAATTAATTAGCATATTAATTAACTAAATACCAATAGTCTGTAATTAGTGGACGAATAGAAATAGCTCACAAATTCTAAATATATATTATAATATTAGGCCTAGTATTAGAAAAATGAAAAATGTTTCATGAAATCAAATGAACTTGGTGCTTTTAAGCAACATTGAAATATCGTGTGCTGTGAGTTGACGAGGAGGCCACGCTGCATCTCAGCAGTTCATTATTTACTTTAAATCACGGAGTTGATTTGAGTTCATGAAATATTTTTTCTAATACTAATATTGTAGGCCTAATGTATATTTAGGTCATTTCTGTGCAATTTCTATTCGTCCACTAATTCCAGGAAAGTAATTAGTAAAAGTTACTATTATAAATTTTTTAAATAACTGTAGTCTTATTTTGATATCCTGAGTGGTATTCCGTATTATGGTATGAAAATTCGAAAGATCGGGAGTTGCAAAAAAGTGCTATTTTGAACAGTTTGCTTTAGCCTATATAAAGCACTGCAGTGACAAAACATACAACATAAAACTTATAGCAATAGTATGTCAAAAGAACGCTTCAATTTATGGTGGTTTTGGTTTTTCTCTATGTGGCGTACTTATTTGTTTGTGATGTTTCAAAGTCGAGGAACACTCCTTTTTGAATCCGATATTAGTCCCGAACTCACTTGTTTCCTCCATGGAAACTATGTTTTGATTCAAGGTGATTGCCATGGAGAATGCAAGGTAGTCATGGATTAAATATCTAGCAGGTAGTCGTGATACTAGGACTTACACCCCCACCTCCTCCCTGTCACCACTAAACAAGCATCAGTTTGCAGATGGCCCTAGATTTTGAAGTTTTGTGTTGTAATAATGGAATTTCATATGACTTTACATTTATTATTTTATTTTACAACTACTTACGACAGTTAAATTTAATTTATGAATATAAGTGCTGGAAAGGGCAACTGACTGGTATTGAGTAGTTAATAGGCATTACAAATAAGAACTGATGAACACGTAGGCCTATAATATGTAAGTATGTAATAGAGTATCGGAAAAAGCTTCATCCTTTCTGGAAATCATGAACATCGGAAAGACTATAATAAAAAGTGTCTTAGAAATCTTCTGCTCGCCATTAGTACAAGTGTGGGTGTTTTAAATAAGTCATTTTTAGTCTTAATGTTTTTTTAAATGTATGGAGAAGGCAATATTCCCAGGTGAACATTGTTTTTTACTTAGGCCTACTTTTAGAAGCACAAAAAGATAATTTTTGGTAGTAGGCTATGTTATATTTTCCCCTGTTTCATATTAATTAGGATATAACAGCTTACCTTAGATGTAAGATGATACATTTGAGATTTAAAAGAGTACATTAAAAATATAACAACAAAAATGGAGAGACATTTCGATACGAGGTCTGAATCACTACCTCCATCACTACCTCAATCACTACTTCAATCACTACCTCAATCACTACTTCAATCACTACCTCAATCACTACCTCAATCACTACCTCCATCACTACCTCATTCACTACCTCAATCACTACCTCATTCACTTCCTCAATCACTACCTCTATCACTACCTCAATCACTACCTCAATCACTACCTCAATCACTACTTCAATCACTACCTCAATCACTACCTCAATCACTACCTCCATCACTACCTCATTCACTACCTCAATCACTACCTCTATCACTACCTCAATCACTACCTCAATCACTACCTCAATCACTACTTCAATCACTACCTCAATCACTACCTCTATCACTACCTCTATCACTACCTCAATCACTACCTCAATCACTACCTCTATCACTACCTCCATCACTACCTCAATCACTACCTCCATCACTACCTCCATCACTACCTCCATCACTACCTCATTCACTACCTCAATCACTACCTCATTCACTACTTCAATCACTACCTCAATCACTACCTCAATCACTACCTCTATCACTACCTCAATCACTACCTCAATCACTACCTCAATCACTACTTCAATCACTACCTCAATCACTACCTCAATCACTACCTCATTCACTACTTCAATCACTACCTCCATCACTACCTCATTCACTACCTCAATCACTACCTCAATCACTACCTCAATCACTACCTCTATCACTACCTCCATCACTACCTCAATCACTACCTCCATCACTACCTCCATCACTACCTCCATCACTACCTCTATCACTACCTCAATCACTACCTCAATCACTACCTCCATCACTACCTCCATCACTACCTATCAAGATCTCGTGTCTAAACGTCTCATCAGTTTTGTTTTATGTTTTCAATGTACTCTTTACAACGCTTATATTAGCTTGCCTTGTTTGTCTGGACGGAATCTTTGAATCGATATTCCACCTACTTTTAACTGTCCGATCAAGCTGAAATTTTTTACACAGACGTATTCCTAATGACAATACATAAATCAACTGTCATAGTTACTAAATTGCCAATTAATTCATCATAATTAATTAATTAATGTTTTATATGGAAATCGATGTTTATATTCCACCTACTTCTAAATGTCCGATCAAGCTATAATTTTTACACGGACGTATTCTTAATGACAATACATGAATCAATTGTCATATTTACTAAATAATCAATTAAGCCATCATAATTAATTAATTGATGTTTTATATGGGAATCGATAAAACACCCACTTTCGAACGTCGAATTGAGCTGAAAGTTTTCACACAGACGTATTCTTGATGACAATACATGAATCGTCATATTTACTAAATAATCAACTAAACCATCATAATTAATTAATCGATATTCGATATATATTCGATTGCAAGATTCTTTAAGACTAAAAAGTATAAAATAATATAACACGAAAAAAATATTTTTTTAACAAAACAACTCTTATATTTAAATGCTTTAAAAAGTAAAAAATAAATTTTCGCCCAACAAATTTTTGCCTCACTCGGTAAATAAAAGCGTTGGGTGCTTTTGGTATTGACATATTGCAGTATTCTGCTGTTTATGCAGGGAAAGCGCCCAACGCTTTTATTTACCGAGTGAGGCAAAAATTTGTTGGGCGAAAATTTATTTTTTACTTTTTAAAGCATTTAAATATAACCGTTGTTTTTTAAAAAAAAATTTTTTCATGTAATATTATTTTAATCTCAAGATCGTCTTACATCTGAGGTATCTGTTGGATCCCACCCCTACATAATAATATTACAGCAGATTGGTGTCTGGAACCTATCAAAATAACATATTTTAGATTACTGGTAACATATTTCAAACAGAAGGAAAAGTTATATAACCAACTGACAGTGTTGCAAAAGTTACTTTTGTAAAGTAATTCAGTTACAGTTACATGCCACTGAAAGTAATTCAGTTACAGTTATAGTTACTTTCTTACCAAAGTAATTGAGTTACAGTTACAGTTACTTCATGCAATTTCTTTGTTATGTCAACACAAAACAATTCTCTATGAACATAATTCTTCACGTACCCCTACAAATATTTCCTCAAGAACGAATAAAATCAAAATCATACACACAACTGTTTAATCTTCTGATATCTTTACATTTAATATGTAAGATTCCGTATATATACACATTCCTAACATAATCCAAGGGAATCTGAATCGATGTATTCAAAATTGATGTTACACTTTGTACCGTTACAGACAAGTGGGTGGTTACATGTATTGTTATCATGTTGACCAAGTCATGTATGCCTCATTCACGAAAGGATTTTACCACAACTCGCAAATATTTCCTAGTCTTTCCACCACAAGCAAAAAAAATAATTTGTATTTTATTTTTTGGTTGAGAGTGACGTTTTATTATTTTATATTACTGTATAAGCATGGTTTTGAAGGAAAGTAACAGTAGAAAGTAACTGGAAACTGAGTATAATTACTTATAAAAGTAATTCAGTTACAGTAACATTAAAATGGAAGTAATTGAAATAGTAATTGAGTTACTCAAAAAGTAACTAATTACTTTTAATCAGTTACTCAGTTAATCATTTAATCAGTTTTTTTAAAACAACACTGTTAATTGACATTGCATTTTAAAGATAAAGTGCTTGCATTACGAACTGCATATTTAAGAAATCAGCCTACAGTGGGAGCCATTTAAGCATTTGTTTTTTTGTAGATATCTGTACAGAAGTATATATTTACTTGAGCCCATCAACTGACATAATTTGTTCATTTTTTTTCATGTCATCTCTCCATGGATTGGTGTGAAACAGCTCTCCATTCTTTCCTTTTCTCTGACCGTCTTTCCATTTCTCCATATCACACAATTATCCTGGTTTACCTCTTGCAAATACGTATTCCGATCTTAGCCTGCCTCTACTATTCCACTTTCTCTTGATGTCAATTATATTCTTCAGCCTTCCGTCGTGCCTAAAATTCTGTTCAACTTAACAATCTCTTCGTTTCATTAAACTTTTCTGTAAGCTTCTTTATTAATTTATCTCTCTGAGTATTTCCCCATTTATCACTCTATTGTCCAAAGGATGGAGTGTTGTTAAGTCTGGCTGTGAAACCTGAACTACGGTATCTCGAGATGGGAAAAGAAGAGGCAACCGAGGTTTGGTGTAACCGGAGGATATTTGTTATTTGTTATTTGCTATACTAGTTAGACAAAAGAATGGCTAAAAAAGCCATCTTGGCATAAGGAAAAAGGAAAACAGGAGAATAACAATATAGTTGTTTGATTGTATTATGATGCTAACAAAACTAACACCTTGCCGTCGATGAAAACTAACAATACATACTAATAAAAGAATAATAAATAATATTGATTTTTTTAAATTTGTGTTATTTTCTCATTGTTATTTTCATTGGCATAGATGTCTTTCCTGATCTATTATCCATGTCTGTATCGATCATTCGACATTGAATTCATTCTAGACTGTAAAATGTACAAGCAAAGATTTAAGAAGAAATACAAAATTAAATTTAAATTTTGCTGATGCTAAAAAAATTCAATTTGTACTATAATATGCTGGTTTTAAATTTTATTAATTTCCACTAAAAGCAGCCAGTTTTTGCTTGTTCATCTAAATAATGTCATTTTGGAACAATTGCACCGAAAATAAGTGAAAAAGTTCTATGACAATATTTATGACAAACTTTTATTTCATGGGAGTACCGGTACATAAGTACTTTCTAGTAAAATACAGTCATCAATCAAAATGTAATAAAATTGAAACACAAATCTAATAAATAATTAAAAGCATTTAAATTCTTGTCTCTAATACGTTTTATTTGTAAAATAAATACACGATACAAATGGTATAATCTCCATCTCCCCCCTCCCCCCCACCTCTCCCATGAAAATCACACACACAAAAACCAAATTTGTTTATTTAACAACATCCAATTAGTTTGAAATGCCCCAAAACATTGGGATTATTCTAACTTTTACGTGGCCGTGGGAATATGGGAATAATAATAATAATGAACATACAAAATATATTTCAAAGACTAACCAATCTTGTAGATACTACGAAGGTACACCTGTAGGCCTATAGAAAACATTTATTTATTTATTTATTTTTTTTTTTTATTTATTTATTTACTTATTTATTTACTTATTTATTTAGTCATTCATTAAATGTTCATACACAATGAATTAGAGCAGAAGGAGTAAATTGAAAAGAGCACACCTGCAAACATACGGAGTGATTGCCAAACCATATTGAAACAAGAAACAAGTATAATAATATAAGAACACCGGGCAAGATAATAAAAACGATAAAACTTAACAATATGAAGACCTCAGAATAACGGAGTATAGTCTACAAAATAGAAAACAGATTCACAAAGAAAGGTGTTGAAGTAGAAAGTAAAATGGTAATGATAACAATACGTTTTAAAAAATTACAATTTAAATGATTTAAGTATTAAAGAAGGGCAAGAACATGAAATACGTTGTCCCCCCTCACTCTGCAAGCTTGGTGACAAGTGCAAACAAGACACGAGTAGGAAGGAATGTGAAGTGCTCGGCTCACAGTTGGCATCAAAGGTATCCGGATTAATTAATTATACAGGCTAAGTGGGCAAGACACTGTTGACACTTTGAGCAACTTGTTGAGAGGCCTCGTCATGTTGTACACACAATACGTTGCCAGCTGGCTCGCTGCACTAGATTGTGTGGCTGTCTTCAGGTGCTACATGTGTTACATACAACAATACGTTGCCAGCTGGCTCGCTGCACTAGATTGTGTGGCTGTGTCTTCAGGTGCTGCATGTGTTACATACAACAATATGTTGCCAGCTGGCTCGCTGCACTAGATTGTGTGGCTGTGTCTTCAGGTGCTGCATGTGTTACATACAACAATACGTTGCCAGCTGGCTCGCTGCACTAGATTGTGTGGCTGTGTCTTCAGGTGCTACATGTGTTACATACAACAATACGTTGCCAGCTGGCTCGCTGCACTAGATTGTGTGGCTGTCTTCAGGTGCTACATGTGTTACATACAACAATACGTTGCCAGCTGGCTCGCTGCACTAGATTGTGTGGCTGTGTCTTCAGGTGCTACATGTGTTACATACAACAATACGTTGCCAGCTGGCTCGCTGCACTAGATTGTGTGGCTGTCTTCAGGTGCTACATGTGTTACATACAACAATACGTTGCCAGCTGGCTCGCTGCACTAGATTGTGTGGCTGTGTCTTCAGGTGCTGCATGTGTTACATACAACAATACGTTGCCAGCTGGCTCGCTGCACTAGATTGTGTGGCTGTGTCTTCAGGTACTACATGTGTTACATACAACAATACGTTGCCAGCTGGCTCGCTGCACTAGATTGTGTGGCTGTGTCTTCAGGTGCTACATGTGTTACATACAACAATACGTTGCCAGCTGGCTCGCTGCACTAGATTGTGTGGCTGTCTTCAGGTGCTACATGTGTTACATACAACAATACGTTGCCAGCTGGCTCGCTGCACTAGATTGTGTGGCTGTGTCTTCAGGTGCTGCATGTGTAACATACAACAATACGTTGCCAGCTGGCTCGCTGCACTAGATTGTGTGGCTGTCTTCAGGTGCTACATGTGTTACATACAACAATACGTTGCCAGCTGGCTCGCTGCACTAGATTGTGTGGCTGTCTTCAGGTGCTACATGTGTTACATACAACAATACGTTGCCAGCTGGCTCGCTGCACTAGATTGTGTGGCTGTGTCTTCAGGTGCTGCATGTGTTACATACAACAATACGTTGCCAGCTGGCTCGCTGCACTAGATTGTGTGGCTGTGTCTTCAGGTACTACATGTGTTACATACAACAATACGTTGCCAGCTGGCTCGCTGCACTAGATTGTGTGGCTGTGTCTTCAGGTGCTACATGTGTTACATACAACAATACGTTGCCAGCTGGCTCGCTGCACTAGATTGTGTGGCTGTGTCTTCAGGCGCTACATGTGTTACATACAACAATACGTTGCCAGCTGGCTCGCTGCACTAGATTGTGTGGCTGTGTCTTCAGGTGCTACATGTGTTACATACAACAATACGTTGCCAGATGGCTCGCTGCACTAGATTGTGTGGCTGTGTCTTCAGGTGCTACATGTGTTACATACAACAATACGTTGCCAGCTGGCTCGCTGCACTAGATTGTGTGGCTGTGTCTTCAGGCGTTACATGTGTTACATACAACAATACGTTGCCAGCTGGCTCGCTGCACTAGATTGTGTGGCTGTGTCTACAGGTGCTAAATGTGTTACATACAACAATACGTTGCCAGCTGGCTCGCTGCACTAGATTGTGTGGCTGTGTCTTCAGGTGCTACATGTGTTACATACAACAATACGTTGCCAGCTGGCTCGCTGCACTAGATTGTGTGGCTGTGTCTTCAGGTGCTACATGTGTTACATACAACAATACGTTGCCAGCTGGCTCGCTGCACTAGATTGTGTGGCTGTGTCTTCAGGTGCTGCATGTGTTACATACAACAATACGTTGCCAGCTGGCTCGCTGCACTAGATTGTGTGGCTGTGTCTTCAGGTGCTACATGTGTTACATACAACAATACGTTGCCAGCTGGCTCGCTGCACTAGATTGTGTGGCTGTGTCTTCAGGTGCTGCATGTGTTACATACAACAATACGTTGCCAGCTGGCTCGCTGCACTAGATTGTGTGGCTGTGTCTTCAGGTGCTGCATGTGTTACATACAACAATACGTTGCCAGCTGGCTCGCTGCACTAGATTGTGTGGCTGTGTCTTCAGGTGCTACATGTGTTACATACAACAATACGTTGCCAGCTGGCTCGCTGCACTAGATTGTGTGGCTGTGTCTTCAGGTGCTTCATGTGTTACATACAACAATACGTAGCCAGCTGGCTCGCTGCACTAGATTGTGTGGCTGTGTCTTCAGGTGCTACATGTGTTACATACAACAATACGTTGCCAGCTGGCTCGCTGCACTAGATTGTGTGGCTGTGTCTTCAGGTGCTACATGTGTTACATACAACAATACGTTGCCAGCTGGCTCGCTGCACTAGATTGTGTGGCTGTGTCTTCAGGTGCTACATGTGTTACATACAACAATACGTAGCCAGCTGGCTCGCTGCACTAGATTGTGTGGCTGTGTCTTCAGGTGCTACATGTGTTACATACAACAATACTTTGCCAGCTGGCTCGCTGCACTAGATTGTGTGGCTGTGTCTTCAGGTGCTACATGTGTTACATACAACAATACGTAGCCAGCTGGCTCGCTGCACTAGATTGTGTGGCTGTGTCTTCAGGTGCTACATGTGTTACATACAACAATACGTTGCCAGCTGGCTCGCTGCACTAGATTGTGTGGCTGTGTCTTCAGGTACTACATGTGTTACATACAACAATACGTTGCCAGCTGGCTCGCTGCACTAGATTGTGTGGCTGTGTCTTCAGGTGCTACATGTGTTACATACAACAATACGTGGCCAGCTGGCTCGCTGCACTAGATTGTGTGGCTGTGTCTTCAGGTGCTACATGTGTTACATACAACAATACGTTGCCAGCTGACTCGCTGCACTAGATTGTGTGGCTGTGTCTTCAGGTGCTACATGTGTTACATACAACAATACGTTGCCAGCTGGCTCGCTGCACTAGATTGTGTGGCTGTGTCTTCAGGTGCTACATGTGTTACATACAACAATATGTTGCCAGCTGGCTCGCTGCACTAGATTGTGTGGCTGTGTCTTCAGGTACTACATGTGTTACATACAACAATACGTTGCCAGCTGGCTCGCTGCACTAGATTGTGTGGCTGTGTCTTCAGGTGCTACATGTGTTACATACAACAATACGTTGCCAGCTGACTCGCTGCATTAGATTGTGTGGCTGTGTCTTCAGGTGCTATATGTGTTACATACAACAATACGTTGCCAGCTGGCTCGCTGCACTAGATTGTGTGGCTGTGTCTTCAGGTGCTACATGTGTTACATACAACAATACGTGGCCAGCTGGCTCGCTGCACTAGATTGTGTGGCTGTGTCTTCAGGTGCTACATGTGTTACATACAACAATACGTTGCCAGCTGGCTCGCTGCACTAGATTGTGTGGCTGTGTCTTCAGGTGCTACATGTGTTACATACAACAATACGTGGCCAGCTGGCTCGCTGCACTAGGTTGTGTGGCTGTGTCTTCAGGTGCTACATGTGTTACATACAACAATACGTTGCCAGCTGGCTCGCTGCACTAGATTGTGTGGCTGTCTTCAGGTGCTACATGTGTTACATACAACAATACGTTGCCCGCTGGCTCGCTGCACTAGATTGTGTGGCTGTGTCTTCAGGTGCTACATATGTAACATACAACAATACGTTGCCAGCTGGCTCGCTGCACTAGATTGTGTTGCTGTGTCTTCAGGTGCTACATGTGTTACATACAACAATACGTTGCCAGCTGGCTCGCTGCACTAGATTGTGTGGCGCCGTCTTCAGGTGCTACATGTGTTACATACAACAATACGTTGCCAGCTGGCTCGCTGCACTAGATTGTGTGGCTGTGTCTTCAGGTGCTACATGTGTTACATACAACAATACGTTGCCAGCTGGCTCGCTGCACTAGATTGTGTGGCTGTGTCTTCAGGTGCTACATGGGTTACATACAACAATACGTTGCCAGCTGGCTCGCTGCACTAGATTGTGTGGCTGTGTCTTCAGGTGCTACATGTGTTACATACAACAATACGTTGCCAGCTGGCTCGCTGCACTAGATTGTGTGGCTGTGTCTTCAGGTGCTACATGTGTTACATACAACAATACGTTGCCAGCTGGCTCGCTGCACTAGATTGTGTGGCTGTGTCTTAAGGTGCAACATGTGTTACATACAACAATACGTTGCCAGCTGGCTCGCTGCACTAGATTGTGTGGCTGTGTCTTCAGGTGCAACACGTGTTACATACTACAATACGTTGCCAGCTGGCTCGCTGCACTAGATTGTCGGCTGTGTCTTCAGGTACTACATGTGTTACATATAACAATACGTGGCCAGCTGGCTCGCTGCACTAGTTTGTGTGGCTGTGTCTTCAGGTGCTACATGTGTTACATACAACAATACGTTGCCAGCTGGCTCGCTGCACTAGATTGTGTGGCTGTGTCTTCAGGTGCTACATGTGTTACATACAACAATACGTTGCCAGCTGGCTCGCTGCACTAGATTGTGTGGCTGTGTCTTCAGGTGCTACATGTGTTACATACAACAATACGTTGCCAGCTGGTTCGCTGCACTAGATTGTGTGGCTGTGTCTTCAGGTGCTACATGTGTTACATACAACAATACGTTGCCAGCTGGCTCGCTGCACTAGATTGTGTGGCTGTGTCTTCAGGTGCTACATGTGTTACATACAACAATACGTTGCCAGCTGGCTCGCTGCACTAGATTGTGTGGCTGTGTCTTCAGGTGCTACATGTGTTACATACAACAATACGTTGCCAGCTGGCTCGCTGCACTGGATTGTGTGGCTGTGTCTTCAGGTGCTACATGTGTTACATACAACAATACGTTGCCAGCTGGCTCGCTGCACTAGATTGTGTGGCTGTGTCTTCAGGTGATACATGTGTTACATACAATACGTTGCCAGCTGGCTAGCTGCACTAGATTGTGTGGCTGTGTCTTCAGGTACTACATGTGTTACATAAAACAATACGTTGCCAGCTGGCTCGCTGCACTAGATTGTGTGGCTGTGTCTTCAGGTGCTACATGTGTTACATACAACAATACGTTGCCAGCTGGCTCGCTGCACTAGGTTTTGTGGCGCCGTCTTCAGGTACTACATGTGTTACATACAACAATACGTTGCCAGCTGGCTCGCTGCACTAGGTTTTGTGGCGCCGTCTTCAGGTACTACATGTGTTACATACAACAATACGTTGCCAGCTGGCTCGCTGCACTAGATTGTGTGGCTGTGTCTTCAGGTGCTACATGTGTTACATACAACAATACGTTGCCAGCTGGCTCGCTGCACTAGATTGTGTGGCTGTGTCTTCAGGTGCTACATGTGTTTCATACAACATACGTTGCCAGCTGGCTCGCTGCACTAGATTGTGTGGCGCTGTCTTCAAGTGCTACAGGTGTTACATACAACAATACGTTGCCAGCTGGCTCGCTGCACTAGATTGTGTGGCTATGTATTCAGGTGCTGCATGTGTAACATACAACAATACGTGGCCAGCTGGCTCGCTGCACTAGATTGTGTGGCTGTGTCTTCAGGTGCTACATGTGTTACATACAACAATACGTTGCCAGCTGGTTCGCTGCACTAGATTGTGTGGCTGTCTTCAGGTGCTACATGTGTTACATACAACAATACGTTGCCAGCTGGCTCGCTGCACTAGATTGTGTGGCTGTGTCTTCAGGTGCTACATGTGTTACATACAACAATACGTTGCCAGCTGGCTCGCTGCACTAGATTGTGTGGCTGTGTCTTCAGGTGCTACATGTGTTACATACAACAATACGTTGCCAGCTGGTTCGCTGCACTAGATTGTGTGGCTGTCTTCAGGTGCTACATGTGTTACATACAACAATACGTTGCCAGCTGGTTCGCTGCACTAGATTGTGTGGCTGTCTTCAGGTGCTACATGTGTTACATACAATACGTTGCCAGCTGGCTCGCTGCACTAGATTGTGTGGCTGTGTCTTCAGGTGCTACATGTGTTACATACAACAATACGTTGCCAGCTGGCTCGCTGCACTAGATTGTGTGGCTGTGTCTTCAGGTGCTACATGTGTTACATACAATACGTTGCCAGCTGGTTCGCTGCACTAGATTGTGTGGCTGTCTTCAGGTGCTACATGTGTTACATACAATACGTTGCCAGCTGGCTCGCTGCACTAGATTGTGTGGCTGTGACTTCAGGTGCTACATGTGTTACATACAACAATACGTTGCCAGCTGGCTCGCTGCACTAGCTTGTGTGGCTGTGTCTTCTGGTGCTACATGTGTTACATACAACAATACGTTGCCAGCTGGCTCGCTGCACTAGATTGTGTGGCTGTGTCTTCAGGTGATACATGTGTTACATACAACAATACGTGGCCAGCTGGCTCGCTGCACTAGATTGTGTGGCTGTGTCTTCAGGTGTTACATGTGTTACATACAACAATACGTTGCCAGCTGGCTCGCTGCACTAGATTGTGTGGCTGTGTCTTCAGGTGCTACATGTGTTACATACAACAATACGTTGCCAGCTGGCTCGCTGCACTAGATTGTGTGGCTGTGTCTTCAGGTGCTACATGTGTTACATACAACAATACGTTGCCAGCTGGCTCGCTGCACTAGATTGTGTGGCTGTGTCTTTAGGTGCTACATGTGTTACATACAACAATACGTTGCCAGCTGGCTCGCTGCACTAGATTGTGTGGCTGTGTCTTCAGGTGCTACATGTGTTACATACAACAATACGTTGCCAGCTGGCTCGCTGCACTAGATTGTGTGGCTGTGTCTTCAGGTGTTACATGTGTTACGTACAACAATACGTTGCCAGCTGGCTCGCTGCACTAGATTGTGTGGCTGTGTCTTCAGGTGCTACATGTGTTACATACAACAATACGTTGCCAGCTGGCTCGCTGCACTAGATTGTGTGGCTGTGTCTTCAGGTGCTACATGTGTTACATACAACAATACGTTGCCAGCTGGCTCGCTGCACTAGATTGTGTGGCTGTGTCTTCAGGTGCTACATGTGTTACATACAACAATACGTTGCCAGCTGGCTCGCTGCACTAGATTGTGTGGCTGTGTCTTCAGGTGCTACATGTGTTACATACAACAATACGTTGCCAGCTGGCTCGCTGCACTAGATTGTGTGGCTGTGTCTTCAGGTGCTACATGTGTTACATACAACAATACGTTGCCAGCTGGCTCGCTGCACTAGATTGTGTGGCTGTGTCTTCAGGTGATACATGTGTTACATACAACAATACGTTGCCAGCTGGCTCGCTGCACTAGATTGTGTGGCTGTGTCTTCAGGTGCTACATGTGTTACATACAACAATACGTTGCCAGCTGGCTCGCTGCACTAGATTGTGTGGCTGTGTCTTCAGGTGCTACATGTGTTACATACAACAATTCGTTGCCAGGTGGTTCGCTGCACTAGATTGTGTGGCTGTCGTCAGGTGCTACATGTGTTACATACAACAAACGTTGCCAGCTGGCTCGCTGCACTAGATTGTGTGGCTGTGTCTTCAGGTGCTACATGTGTTACATACAACAATACGTTGCCAGCTGGTTCGCTGCACTAGATTGTGTGGCTGTCTTCAGGTGCTACATGTGTGACATACAATACGTTGCCAGCTGGCTCGCTGCACTAGATTGTGTGGCTGTGTCTTCAGGTGCTACATGTGTTACATACAACAATACGTTGCCAGCTGGCTCGCTGCACTAGATTGAGTGGCTGTGTCTTCTGGTGCTACATGTGTTACATACAACAATACGTTGCCAGCTGGCTCGCTGCACTAGATTGTGTGGCTGTGTCTTCAGGTGATACATGTGTTACATACAACAATACGTTGCCAGCTGGCTCGCTGCACTAGATTGTGTGGCTGTGTCTTCAGGTGCTACATGTGTTACATACAACAATACGTGGCCAGCTGGCTCGCTGCACTAGATTGTGTGGCTGTGTCTTCAGGTGTTACATGTGTTACATACAACAATACGTTGCCAGCTGGCTCGCTGCACTAGATTGTGTGGCTGTGTCTTCAGGTGCTACATGTGTTACATACAACAATACGTTGCCAGCTGGCTCGCTGCACTAGATTGTGTGGCTGTGTCTTCAGGTGCTACATGTGTTACATACAACAATACGTTGCCAGCTGGCTCGCTGCACTAGATTGTGTGGCTGTGTCTTCAGGTGCTACATGTGTTACATACAACAATACGTTGCCAGCTGGCTCGCTGCACTAGATTGTGTGGCTGTGTCTGCAGGTGCTACATGTGTTACATACAACAATACGTTGCCAGCTGGCTCGCTGCACTAGATTGTGTGGCTGTGTCTTCAGGTACTACATGTGTTACATAAAACAATACGTTGCCAGCTGGCTCGCTGCACTAGATTGTGTGGCTGTGTCTTCAGGTGCTACATGTGTTACATACAACAATACGTTGCCAGCTGGCTCGCTGCACTAGATTGTGTGGCTGTGTCTTCAGGTACTACATGTGTTACATACAACAATACGTTGCCAGCTGGCTCGCTGCACTAGATTGTGTGGCTGTGTCTTCAGGTGCTACATGTGTTACATACAACAATACGTTGCCAGCTGGCTCGCTGCACTAGATTGTGTGGCTGTGTCTTCAGGTGCTACATGTGTTACATACAACAATACGTTGCCAGCTGGCTCACTGCACTAGATTGTGTGGCTGTGTCTTCAGGTGCTACATGTGTTACATACAACAATACGTTGCCAGCTGGCTCGCTGCACTAGATTGTGTGACTGTGTCTTCAGGTGCTACATGTGTTACATACAACAATACGTTGCCAGCTGGCTCGCTGCACTAGATTGTGTGGCTGTGTCTTCAGGTGCTACATGTGTTACATACAACAATACGTTTCCAGCTGGCTCGCTGCACTAGATTGTGTGGCTGTGTCTTCAGGTACTTCATGTGTTACATACAACAATACGTTGCCAGCTGGCTCGCTGCACTAGATTGTGTGGCTGTGTCTTCAGGTACTACATGTGTTACATACAACAATACGTTGCCAGCTGGCTCGCTGCACTAGATTGTGTGGCTGTGTCTTCAGGTACTACATGTGTTACATACAACAATACGTTGCCAGCTGGCTAGCTGCACTAGATTGTGTGGCTGTGTCTTCAGGTGCTGCATGTGTTACATACAACAATACGTTGCCAGCTGGCTCGCTGCACTAGATTGTGTGGCTGTGTCTTCAGGTGCTACATGTGTTACATACAACAATACGTTGCCAGCTGGCTCGCTGCACTAGATTGTGTGGCTGTGTCTTCAGGTGCTACATGTGTTACATACAACAATACGTTGCCAGCTGGCTAGCTGCACTAGATTGTGTGGCTGTGTCTTCAGGTGCTGCATGTGTTACATACAACAATACGTTGCCAGCTGGCTCGCTGCACTAGATTGTGTGGCTGTGTCTTCAGGTACTACATGTGTTACATACAACAATACGTTGCCAGCTGGCTCGCTGCACTAGATTGTGTGGATTGTGTGTGCTGAAATTTTTTACACAGACGTATTTCTGATGACAATACATAAATCAACTGTCGTATTTACTAAATTGTCAATTAATTCATCATTATTAATTAATTAATGTTTTATATGGAAATCGATGTTAAACCCACTTCCCAACGTCAAATCGAGTTGAAAGTTTTCACACAGACGTATTCTTAATGACAATACATGAATCAATTGTCATATTTACTAAATATTCAATTGATTCATCATAATAACTTAATGTTTTATATGGGAATCGATGTTTAACCAACTTCCGAACGTCGAATTGAGCTGAAAGTTTTCACACAGACGTATTATTAATGACAATACACGAATCAATTGTCATATTTACTAAAAATAGTCAATTAATGCATCATAATTAATTAATGTTTTATATGGGAATCGATGTTTCACCCACTTCCCAACGTCGAATCGAGTTGAAAGTTTTCACACAGACGTATTCTTAATAATTATACACGAATCATGTGTCAATTTTTACTAAATATGATGTTTTATATGGGAATCGATATTTCACCCACTTTCCAACGTTGAATTGAGCTGAACGTTTTCACACAGACGTATTTTGACAATACATGAATCAATTGTCATATTTACTAAATATTCAATTGATTCATCATAATTACTTAATGTTTTATATGGGAATCGATGTTTAACCAACTTCCGAACGTCGAATTGAGCTGAAAGTTTTCACACAGACGTATTATTAATGACAATACATGAATCAATTGTCATATTCACTAAATATTCAATTGATTCATCATAATAACTTAATGTTTTATATGGGAATCGATGTTTAACCAACTTCCGAACGTCGAATTGAGCTGAAAGTTTTCACACAGACGTATTATTAATGACAATACACGAATCAATTCTCATATTTACTAAAAATAGTCAATTAATTCATCATAATTAATTAATGTTTTATATGGGAATCGATGTTTCACCCACTTCCCAACGTCGAATCGAGTTGAAAGTTTTCACACAGACGTATTCTTAATGACAATACATGAATCAATTGTCATATTTACTAAATAATCAATTAAGCCATCATAATTAATTAATTGATGTTTTATATGGGAATCGATAAAACACCCACTTTTGAACGTCGAATTGAGCTGAAAGTTTTCACACAGACGTATTCTTAATGACAATACATGAATCAATTGTCATATTTACTAAATAATCAATTAAACCATCATAATTAATTAATCTATATTCGATATATATTCGATTGCAAGATTCTTTAAGACTGAAAGTATAAAATAATATTACATGAAAAAAATATTTATTTTTTTAAAAACAACGCTTATATTTAAATGCTTTAAAAAGTAGAAAATAAATTTTCGCCCAACAAATGTTTGCCTCACTCGGTTAATAAAAGCGTTGGGCGCTTTCGGTATTGACATAGATTGCAGTATTCTGCTGTTTATGCAGGGAAAGCGCCCAACGCTTTTATTTTCCGAGTGAGGCAAAAATTTGTTGGGCGAAAATTTATCTTTTACTTTTTAGTGCATTTAAATATAACCGTTGTTTTTTTTTTTAAATATATTTTTTTCATTTAATATTATTATTTTATTTTCCCTAACTCTGTAGAGAGTTTAAATCTCTGCGTGTGAACAGTTTATTACTATTATGACGGCAATGCAGGTGACTGCAGCACCGTTCATTACCGGCTTTTCATATGCAAATGCGCGTCTGCTGCGATTAGTTTCAAATAGAAATCTCTTCTAGCATTGATATTCAAATTCAGATTGCAACAATGACTAAAAAGAGTAAAAGGTGGTTGGCACTATTGCAGGTATTAAAATGGCTTCATGTCGTAATGTTGGTTGCTGTGTCGGGGATAAATGTCTTTGCACCGGGATAATGGCTGATTGGGCTGATTGACGCTATTCAGCGTAATAACGTACTGGAGTACGTGTGTATCATAGCGACGTAGTGCACGCCTGACTCACAGTCTCACACTAGGTTCTAGAATCTAGGTGCATGGGTACATAGACACACACAGCTTCCAGGGTTGCCAACCCCTAATGCAGCCAGGGTTGCCAACCCCTAATGCAGTCAGTGTGGCAACATGAAATGACATACACAGCTTCCAGGGTTGCCAACCCTTAATGCAGCCAGGGTTGCCAACCCCTAATGCAGCCAGGGCTGCCAACCCCTAATGCAGCCCGTGTTGCGACATGAAATGACATACACAGCTTCCAGGGTTGCCAACCCCTAATGCAGTCAGTGTTGCGACATGAAATGACATACACAGCTTCCAGGGTTGCCAACCCCTAATGCAGCCAGGGTTGCCAACCCCTAATGCAGTCAGTGTTGCAACATGAAATGGCACACACAGCTTCCAGGGTTGCCAACCCTTAAGAGCGAAGGGTAGTCTCTACGTCAAAAACCGCAGAAAATGTTCATTATTAAATTATATCTCAAGATTGCAACAATAAATCGAAAATCTAAATCAGCAGCGCACTGTACTTTGGTAAGCCCTACAGCTGAATAAAATATTATAACCATTAGCGTAGTATTTTGATTATAAATCGATAATTAGTAATCAAATTAATTATTTATAAAAAAAACTACTGATTATAACATAAGTCACAACTTAGAGCATTCAATGTGTAGGGCTTACTAAACCACAGTGCGCTGTTGATTCGGATTTTCAATTTCGAAGTCCATTCTTGTGATATAATTTAAAAAAGAAAATTTTGTGCGATTTTTGACGTAGAGGTATCCTTCCCTGTTAATGCAGCCAGGGTTGCAACATGAAATGACACACACAGCTTCCAGGGTTGCCAACCCCTAATGCAGCCAGTGCTGCCAACCCCTAATGCAGCCAGTGTTGCCAACCCCTAATGCAGCCAGGGTTGCCAACCCCTAATGCAGCCAGTGCTGCCAACCCCTAATGCAGCCAGTGTTGCCAACCCCTAATGCAGCCAGGGTTGCCAACCCCTAATGCAGCCAGGGTTGCCGACATGTAATGGCCACACAAACTGTTTCATTGCCGCCGTCGATGCGCGAAATTAAACTTCTTTATGTCGAGTTTCGTTCAAAAGAAAATTGAAAAATAATATTTTCAATTACACAATTGTATTGATATTAATACACCGACATAGAAGGCCGGGTTTAATAATGCAGGACTGTTTTCTGCAATATGTGCAATTAGTTTGAGCAATGCCCGCGCCGGTCGGCCTTTGAGTTGATGGGGGGGGGGGGGGGGGGGATAATTCGGTACAGCCTGGGGGAAAATTGAAAATAATAAAAATAATGTGTTGTTAGTTAGAGCAGAGCTAAGACCCTGCGGCAAGTTCGTAGTTTTAGAATCGAAATCGTGGGAAGATACGCAATACAGATTGTATCAGGGTCAACAGATATCGAAATGAAATATATGCAAAATGTATTACGTTTGGATTCAATGGGTAATGAAAAATGGATTATTATTACTTTTATCCAAACGAAATGAATTTTCAATATAGTCGTTTTCCTTGTCTGTAGACCCGCATTTTCCCTCAATTTCGATCTAAAACTTGTGAAGATACGAACAGAAATCCTTGAAACACGCGATCGGACCGCATTGAGTGCGCATTGAGCGCGCATTGAGTGCGCATTCATGGCGCATTCAACAATTAAAACAATGCACAGCAATATAATACACGCAACAGTGCGCATTGAGTGTGCATTGAGTGCGCATTGAGCGCGCATTAAGTGCGCATTGATGGCGCATTCAACAATTAAAACAATGCACAGCAATATAATACACGCAACAGTGCGCAATGAGTGTGCATTGAGTGTGCATTGAGTGCGCATTGAGCGCGCATTGAGTGCGCATTGATGGCGCATTCAACAATTAAAACAATGCACAGCAATATAATACACGCAACAGTGCGCATTGAGTGCGCATTGAGTGTGCATTGAGTGCGCATTGAGCGCGCATTGAGTGCGCATTGAGTGCGCATTGAGTGCGCATTCAACAATTAAAACAATGCACAGCAATATAATACACGCAACAGTGCGCATTGAGTGTGCATTGAGTGCGCATTGAGCGCGCATTAAGTGCGCATTGATGGCGCATTCAACAATTAAAACAATGCACAGCAATATAATACACGCAACAGTGCGCATTGAGTGTGCATTGAGTGTGCATTGAGTGCGCATTGAGCGCGCATTGAGTGCGCATTGATGGCGCATTCAACAATTAAAACAATGCACAGCAATATAATACACGCAACAGTGCGCATTGAGTGTGCATTGAGTGCGCATTGAGCGCGCATTGAGTGCGCATTGAGTGCGCATTCAACAATTAAAACAACAATGCACAGCAGACACTAGGCAACTGACTAGATAACTGTTGGCTGAGTGAGATTAGCTTGGAATTGATTCTGGAACGTGTAAGAAGCCATCTACAATCTAGATTGCTGTTGGCTGAGTGAGATTAGCTTGGAATTGATTCTGGAAAGTGTAAGAAGCCATCTACAATCTAGATTGCTGTTGGCTGAGTGAGATTAGCTTGGAATTGATTCTGGAAAGTGTAAGAAGCCATCTACAATCTAGATTGCTGTTGGCTGAGTGAGATTAGCTTGGAATTGATTCTGGAACGTGTAAGAAGCCATCTACAATCTAGATTGCTGTTGGCTGAGTGAGATTAGCTTGGAATTGATTCTGGAACGTGTAAGAAGCCATCTACAATCTAGATTACTGTTGGCTGAGTGAGATTAGCTTGGAATTGATTCTGGAACGTGTAAGAAGCCATCTACAATCTAGATTACTGTTGGCTGAGTGCGATTAGCTTGGAATTGATTCTGGAACGTGTAAGAAGCCATCTACAATCTAGATTACTGTTGGCTGAGTGAGATTAGCTTGGAATTGATTCTGGAACGTGTAAGAAGCCATCTACAATCTAGATTGCTGTTGGCTGAGTGAGATTAGCTT